>VMKM01000325.1:0-406185 GCA_008360985.2 Macquaria ambigua
TATTGCTCACTTGTCATAAGCCAGGATGGAAAACAAGTGATAGATGCAGACACAAAACAGAATCTTCCCTACAATCCAAAGAGATTTGAAATGTGTCCAGAGGTTTTGGCAAAGGAGGGATTCACAACAGGGAAGTTTTACTATGAGGTGCAAGTGAAAGGAAAGACTAACTGGATTGTTGGAGTGGTCAGAAAGTCTGTTGATAGAAACCACGTGTTAAAATCACACTGAAAGAAAAGCTTCAGAAGGTGGGCATCTTTGTGGACTATAATAAGGGAGTGGTTTCTTTTTATGATGTGAATTCTAAATCACATATTTATTCTTTCACTGGCTACCGCTTTGCAGAGACACTTTATCCATACTTCTGCCTTCAAGGCAACATAAATGGAACAAACTCTGCCCCTCTCATCATAACCCCTGTACCTCAAACACACTGAGTTTGTTACTCGTTGGTCCTTCTTTAAAGACCATGGAAAAGTTAACATTGGTCGCTAATACACTTAATACACGTAACAAATCTGCTTGAAGTATTTCACAGCAATTTCCAAATGTCATATTGGTAATCAAACTAGCCTCTTTAATATTGAAAATGTTTTCTATCCATGCATGGATATATAAAAGAAGTATGACACTGCACCATCAGTGGCTTTCTGTTCCTCTCACTACAGTTTACTGTATATGTGTAGATGTAAACTAATGATAGTAATGTTGCACAGTGATATTGTTAGATGCTGTTGTCTTACATTGGATGAGATTATCAATGTAATTTCTCATGATATAATGTAATGTTAATTATGATATTCTGTTGTTCTTGTGCATATCTTGATTGTTGAAATAGGATATATGCAGTTGGAGATTTACAGAAATGGACAGTTTTGAGAAGAAAAGACCAGTGTGTATAAATTCTTCATTTTGCTGGTTTATTATAATTCACAGTGGCTTGAAATGAAGAGCTTTTGTGCATTTCGCAAGTGGGTCTAAATAAGAAGCTCTGTCACAATATTAAACTCACAGCTGTAAAGCATTTGAATAACTCTTGAGTGTGTAATGTGGGCGTAACTCATAGAAATGTAACATAACATGAGTGTAATGGCTTCCTAGTGAAGAGGACCCCGACTCCCTCCCTGTGCCATTTTGAAATGGAAGTAAAAAAATAAATTGCCATTTTTTTTTCACAAGACTTTAGGCATTTACAAGCTTTGATTGTAATACCTCTGTCTCTTTTCAGACCAATATAGTGCCTGTACACATTTCCTTACTAGAGGGATTACAGCACAAGAGCAGCCATGACTTGGTGCGGATAGCAGGTTCAGTGTTTTGCACAAAGACAGATAGATGTCGAGTGGTTTGCACTTGTGACATTTAGGTCACCTAAACTACATCTAACTATAAGGCCACCGCTAGAAGTCAGTCTCAGTGAGCCCTGGCTCCTTGCAGTTTTTAACAATTTAGGTGTATAATGGGATTCTATAGTATACCTTCTTACGTCTTTGACATGTTACCTGCTTTGTGAGGCTTGTAAGTCAATCAATAGTGATCTGCCCACTGCTTTCACTCCTGCCTATGTGCTCCTGCCCCCACACTGATTTGTGTATGTGTGTGTGAGTGGATGCTCACATTATCCTCGAGTGTGATGCGTGGGCCGATGTTCTTAAGCACCACTGATGGAGCTCATCCATAACTGTGACTAAAACCTAGTGTGTTTCATTGTATTTGGATTTCATTAATGGGACACGAGCCCATTTCTCTTTAGTGAGAAATATCTTGTGATATTTTTCAAAGCAGGTTACTACTGAATCCTTTGATACAGTATGAAATGAGCGAGCGAGTAAGTAATGAAAGAGGTTCAGATGCAGACATCAACAGTAAGCTATAAAGTATGGAAATCAAACGTCCTGAAGTAGGAGATATTTTGACATATTTTCCAAGAGGAAGGCAGTGTGTAGTGTGGATATAAATATATTAAATTGTGTGGATTTAAAATCGCATTAATACACTTGCATATTTTGTCAGAGCTTTTACACTCTCGCTTAGATGAGGAAATTCCACCAAAAATCCTCCATCATGTCCTAAGTTTGAGACATACCTTTTTTCTTTTAGTAATATCTCTCACTACCAGACAGATGAGGGTCAGCTGCATGTGTAATCAGTGAATACAGGAAGACTCCTGGGAAAAAATGTTAAAATGCCAATCATGATGCTTTCTATGGATTCAAAATACAAGCATGTTGTACTTAGAGCAATCACCACAATCAGTGATGCCACAGTAGGTGTTTTGCCTTTAGCAGCCAAAAAAAAGCCCCTGCTGTGACTTCACTGATTGGGATGAAGAAAGAGGGCAACATGCTTCAAAGTTTTGACCCACAGAGATGAGTGCAGGAAGAGTTTTTTTTTGTGATACAGTTTCAACAAGTTCTCAATAACAATTATAATATTTTTTTAAACTAGAAATTTGAATTTTCCTGTCATTAGTGTGAAAATCCAGTCACACCTAAGCACCTAAGGGGGTTATATTTTCTTTAAGATTTGGGTAAGTTCAGTGGTGAAACAAACATGTAGCAATAACACATTATAAAAATACTACATCACAAACAAAAGTCCTGCATTGAAAATTTTGCTTATATAAAAATATGTAAGTATTAGTGACAAAATGTACTTAAAGTATTCATTATGCAGAATGGCCCCTGTCAGTGTTATATTATTATATTATTGGGTCTTTATTATTGTTGCATTAATATATAAATGGTAATTTAATGTGGAGCTACTCTTATTTAATAATACTTAATATACTACTGGGTAATCTATAACAATGCATCAAATCTTAATATAATACATGGAGTAAAAAGTACAATATTTCCAGCTGACATTTTGGAGAATAAAGTATAGCCTAAAATGGAAATACTCAAATAAAGAAGGCTACACCATGAGTACACGAGTTAATGTACTTTTCACTACTGGGTAAATTACACTGGTTTTGATCTGTTTTTGCTTAGCCACATGCTCTGCTTCTTTTTATACATATTAAACCAAAAACATTTATTTTCCTATTAATACGAATGGATGACAGTGTTGATTTACCCTTTAATATGTCGATATTTCTGTATGTCTGTGGCAGTGAATAGTAAGGCATATAATAACTTAATAATAACTACATAATAACTTAATTGTTTTTTCTGTGGTAGTGTTGTTCCTTTAACTTCAAGTTATTGTAGCCTACCACATATAGCTTTCTGTAACAGCATGACTATGAAAGACAAACCTGTTAAACTTCCTTCAAGTAACAATTTAACACTACAATACAATATGAATAAAAAATGCGTCTTAGAAGCTCATTGGTTCTTTTAATAGTCCAGATAATTCTAGAACACTGGTCCTCATTCTGATTGGCTGAGTTGAATTCTAAGCCACTAAAGAACTAGCTAACTGCACACCTGTGACTGCATTTAATTTAAATATTAGCCTATCACCGGAAATAGTCAGTAATGGGCTACTGGAACCTGTAAATGTCATAGCCTATACTTTATTTAGACGTAGTAAATAAATTTAGAAAGTAAATTACCAGATGGACAAAATAAAAAAAACCTATCGTAGTCTATGAGCGAGCAGCTGAGAGGCTCATTGCTGGCTAGTGAGCTGCTTCAGTGTAAAAGTCTGCTGTGAGGAGGCAGCTGTCTTTGGGAAGCAGAGATTTATTCCCTTTTTGTGACTGTTATTACAATATATTTTTGTCACGATTCATTTCATGTCATCCGATGGGGCTCGTGCGCAACGGCAGCGCACGCTCACAGTTTGAACCCCCTTTTAACTTTCTCTCCAGGAAAACCCATCGGGATTACTTTCCACAGCGCTAACGAAGACAAGAACTGTGCGACTTTCTGTCTCAATGCCGAGAGATGTCAAGTGTTTCCAAGAGAAGCAGAAGAGAAGAAGCGTTCTCTGGTGTGGAGTTTTGTGCCTAGTGCGCAACTGGATGCCTTTTTTGGTTGTGGGTGACACTTCTTCATTTTCTCGGATACTGTTACCCAGAGATTTAAAATGAGCGAGCAGGTAGTGCTTCACGGTCTTGCACGAGGACATCTAAACTGGGCACCCGGGTGTTGACGGACACATTGACTCCTGCCGGGATCAAACCTGCAGCCTTTTAGTCGCAGCGCAGCCTCTCCAGCCAATAGACGGCTCTGCCATCCTGAGTCCTCCCACTAAAACAACCTGTATCACATTTACAGTATGGATAACTGTACGTTTCACCTCGCGCACATCCATTTAACAACTTTTCTCGGGGAATGGATTTAATTTGGTCGAAACTGTGACACTTGCACGTTTCTTACTATGACTTCCATCTTTGCATGTATTCCAGCCATACATTCGGTGGCTTAGTGTTATTTTCGACTCGTTTCTGTTAAGAATTCAGATCCTCCGTACACTTATAAGAGTTGTAGCCTAAATCTCGCCGGCTCTCATGGGACTGAAGCATTCGTCGCGTTGTTTGCTGCTACGGCGGAAGATGGCGGAGGCGGACAGCTCGGAGGTAGGGACCTTGTGGTGTCCTGCACCCGGTAACAGCGGGACCGGGACACTCTCAGTGTGGTTATTTTTATGGTGACAACACATTTGACTTGAATAGGCTATTATGTGTACATCTTTGTTTTTCTTACCATCATCGCAACCGCATTTAGAATCAATGTTGCACTATAATGGCGTGCAAGCAAAGGAAAAGTGAAATCCTGCAGATGTTGTAGGTTATCTAAGTAGACCGCTGTAAATGCAATAATACTGATAATGCGTGCAGAAGATTTGCAGTTAGGTTAAATGATCAGCTTTGGATGCATGGACGTATTGAACGTGGCTATGTCCGCTGTCCTTGGTGCTGAAACGGAACCTACACCTTTTGCCGGGATCTTCTCTGAGTCTCCTGTCTGTGTAATGACAACGACTGTATGTTTTTATGAATGTTTGAGTGCTTATAATATGAATCTCATTTGGCTTGCAGTTCACTGACTTTGCCTCTATCAGCCCCATATTAACCTATAGGCAGGTGCACTCTGTAACTGCCTTCCCTGAAACACAGTCCTCAAAAAACCCTTTGCTTTTGACTCATTCTTGTCTGTAATTTATAAATCCTGATAAAAGTCTCCCCCTTTTCTTTATTCCTCCTCAACAGCAGCAACAGCCTGTCACATCCCCTCTCTCTCAGTCAGCTCAGCCCTCCCCACTGCCTAAACCAGTGCCTACTACCCACCATGTGCCCTGTATCCCCCATGCGCCTCATGTAGCGGCCCTTGCCACCTGTCCTGGTCGAGGCAAGATTGCCAAATTCCTCAGCCCGGAAGAGATGACATCACGGGACTACTACTTTGACTCTTATGCCCACTTTGGCATCCATGAGGTAGGCAGGCCAGGCTGACAAACGGCAGCTTGGAATGGCCGGGGTGAAAGAATGACATCAGATGCTCCCTGTTCTGTCTAACCTGATGCTCCGTAACTTGCTAAGGAGTTTTAGCCCTGTTAGTCTGGCTTTCTGTCAGCAGGATATGTCAAAAACAGTGGCTGATTTAACACTTAACAGATTTCCAAGGACAGATAGGCTTTGATTTTGGTAGTGATCCAAATCTTCTTTTCTGGCATAGATGATGTTTTGTCCATAACTAAGATACAGACACAAATCCTCAGTTCATTGGATCTGAAAATAAATTGTAAATGAACAGTACAAAAGCCAAGTTTAAGCCCAAACAACTGCTTAAAACAACAAAACAAAGACAGGTAGAATTTTAACAAAGTATGAAACCAAACATGATAAAAACACTGTTAATAGCACCTGCTGTAAATAAAGGTGGTACTTTATTCAAATATCAAAATATAACCTAATTATTCCCCGAAATTCTCCAAAACACCTCAGAGGCAACTTTCCACCTATGAATAACCAAACTTTACGTTTTAAAAATGATATCTTGTGGGGAAACAGAAAGTTGCTGAATTATCTGCATGGGTGGAGAGTGTCTCCTAGCTGACAAAAGAGGAGGCGTTTACATTACCAACTGGCACTAAAGACACCATGTGCATGGTAATAATCCATGTTCAGTGTTCCATAAATGAAAACAATCTGTGTCTGTCTTTTGCAGTCGTCTACAGTGAACTGCTAAGACTGTGGAGCTATACCCTAGCCAATGACCTTGATCTGTGAAGGAGTGGTGGTGGAAAAGTTTGGGGACATATAGACCTTTTTAAATAGTGTCCATATTTAGCATGTGGGTCAGGTTTTTTGTCTGCTTGCAGACAAAGAGAGTGTCCTGATTAGAGGACTGTAAAGCAAGAAAGACGGAAAGTGGGATGTGTGAATGGGCTCAGGGAGATGGATATCAGGCGGTCCCCAAAGGCTTTGTGTTGTACTCCTGTCTATTTCAAGAAGCTCTGCCACTGTCACAGAGGCTTTTGGCCTAAATACTGCCTTATCTACCTCATTATACATGAATAAATAATGTATTCATAGGCTGAGGATGATATGCAACTGCCCACTTCTAGCATAATGTATACACATATGTATGATAATTATGTAATATTATGTGTATTATGTATTCCTTTGAGCATTTTTATGAATTACACTGTTCTTCAGGTAGCCTATACCAGTTCAGTATAGAAACTATAGTGGTTTGCATGTTATTCAAGACTGCAAAAATCATTAAGTATTGCAGGTATGAACTCTCAGTTTTATTTCCAATTTAAACAGGAGATGCTGAAAGACGAGGTGCGGACGCTGACCTACCGGAACGCCATGTACCACAACAAGCATGTATTCAAAGATAAAATCGTCCTGGACGTCGGCAGCGGCACGGGCATCCTTTCTATGTTTGCTGCCAATGCTGGCGCCAAGCACGTGTATGGGGTGAGACAGATCGATACACCCTTTGACCACAAACAAATACTCTACAGTTTTTAATTCTTCATTATGATCATCTAACAGGCTCTCCTTTTGTTTAAACCTTTATGAGAGAGAAGAGCCTCACAGCCATTCAGGGTCCAAATTAATATCGTATCTGGCTCTGCTGCCACATTATCTCTCATCCGTGACCTTTCCCTTCCTTTTGTAAAAATTCGTCTTAAGGGCCAGTTTCTTGTGTTCAGTCCAGAAACTGGTAATTTCTCTCAGACAGCCTTACACACAGAGGCAATAAGAGACATCTGGCTCCCCTTAGAGCAAGGCTGTAAGTCACAGGTTATACATTACTGGCAGTGTCTCTCACAGTTATGTATGATTCATATACTGTATTACACTTATGGATGGGAGAGCAAAATGATGTATTAGTTTTCATGCTGCACAGAGTTTGAGATGAGCGGTCAGGGATATTACTGTTTAGATGGATTAGCAGGGTTTGATTAAATTTGTCCTTTCGATATTACCCCAAAGGTGAACCTACTGTGTATGGGAAGGGAAAATGGTAGTGAACACCATTGCTGGTCATTGACGAGGAACTTTTTTAAAATTCAACTAAGGAATATAAAATATTTTTATGAATTATTAAAATAATGAAAAGATAAACCTATAAACAAGGTAGATATTGCAACAAACATTCAACAGTTTCTTGTTCACGAGACACCAGATTTGTGGTTTTGTCCTTGTGCCTACAGATTGAATGTTCAAGTATATCCGAATATTCAGAGAAGATCATCAAGTCAAATCACCTACACAACGGTAAGTTGAAGCGGTTTTCCATTACTGCTATATATCTTATATCCATCTGTCTGAATGCAGAACAGTGCGATGACATCTGGATTAGAAGTAGCGTGAAAAATCTGCACATTTCCATCATTGCCGTCACACCCGACAATATTAGTCACAGTTCTGATGGTTAACTGGCAGCTCCCCTCTGATGTCAAATAACCATAATCTCTGCCATCAATCAGAATTCCCTCTGTGATGCTGATTACCATTGTAACATGCCACCCTGAAGTTCACAGATGGAGGACTGGCAACAGATGGTGGGTTTCATAACCTGCACATTTGATATTAGGCTGGTTTTTGTTTCATCCTTTATATTAACTGCAAATGATAACCATCCAATAAGAATCCAAGCAAATTAGATGCAATACTGGTTATTAATTAGGAATCAACAAGTACAAAATGCAGTGGCAGTGATATTACCTGTAAATGCATTAGCTAAATGCATTTACTGCATCTCAAAAGGTGTTGAAGGTTAAGAATGAGCTAGTTTACAAAGAAAGCATCTCGTTTTTCTTCCTCAGAGGGTTTCAAAGTGACTGTTCTGAATGTACGAACACCTGTGCAGAGGCAACATGTTTGTTATTAGGTTTTTCTCTGTTTAGTAATATAAATAATTCTGCAATATACATATGTACATTTTTTTTCACAAATAACAAAATAATAGAATGGGTCTAACCAAGTTGGCCTGAAAAGGACTTCAGGCAGAAGCAATCATAGATAACAGGACCCTCTAGAAACCTGTAGAGCATGTTACACATTTTTCCTTTTTAAGGTAGTTTTTGAAAACATGCATTAGTTCCACTACACAAATACAGATAGAAATACGGTTTGTTTTTGTGTATCATTGTGTAATTACCAGACGTGACGAAGCCGAACTCCCTTCCGTATTAACATCTACTTTACTTGTTTTGCCGTGTTTTCCTTTTTAAAATCTATGTCCTAGTATCTTCATATCATGGGTCAAAGAGGCCAGAATGGAAAAGAGAAAACAAGACAAACCAAATTCATGCATAAAACACAGAGGCATGCGAACAGCGCAGTAATTAAGATGTACTAATTTACAGCAATCCCAAGGCATAAAAACAATGTCATCTGAGAATAGAGTCATTGTCCAATTTGCATTAATGTGATGAAGATGCCGTGAAGTAATTTGTTGCCTGCTGTTTTGTGGCTCTCCACACCGCAGTTATTACCATCTTCAAGGGCAAGGTGGAGGAGGTGGAGCTTCCTGTGGAGAAGGTGGACATTATCATCTCAGAGTGGATGGGCTATTGCCTCTTCTACGAGTCCATGCTCAACACCGTCATCTTTGCCAGGGACAAGTGGCTGGTATGATGGTGCTGCTGGAGGCTTGGGGAGGGCTGGGCTTAGTGTGTGTGTGTGTGTGTGTGTGTGTGTAGCTGTAGCTGGACAAATAAGGCTTTTACACATAAACACACCAGACAGTGACGAAGTAGAGGATTTACTGTACGCTCGTGTGCTTGTGTCTGATGCTCAGCTGCTGAGGTCATACATGAATGATCTTGTTTCTAACCTCAGCAGCTGCCTACAGGCTTTAAACTCGGCACATATGATCTTATATTTCATGCCAGGTGTGCGAACAATAAAGGTGATAGATGGCCTTTGTGTGTGTGAGGTGATTCCTGAAGCTTTTCTTGTATTCAGAAACCTGGAGGCCTGATGTTCCCTGACAGAGCAGCTCTCTATGTGGTAGCCATTGAAGACAGGCAGTACAAGGACTTCAAGATTCATTGTGAGTAATTACGGAAGATTCCTTAGCTTTTGCTCTTATGTTGTTGCTAAGTCCTTGCTTTCTTCTGTCTCCCTCTCTCTGTCTCCCTCTCAGCTGTGCAGTGCATAATTAATGACCACTCTGCCTATGAAGTAAAATCAAACTCAATTGATATGAAATAGTTTGGTTCCACTTTCTAATAAGATATTCTTTATAAAAGCTGAAAGTAAAGGATTTATCAACATTAACAGATATTTCATTAAACTTGCATTAACTGATATTTTTGCCACTTGGGGACAGCAAAACAAGCTGACATATTATCCGCTTATAAAGTTAAAATGGCGAATATGTTAGCAAACAGTTGCCTATTTACACATACAGCAGACACAGAGCAACGTTGTGTTTCTGTCCACCTGATGAATGTAAGTCCAATATTTACTCCTGAGGGAAATATTAGCTCTTTAGCTGCTAAATTCACTGTTATGTTCACTAGCTAGAGTTAGTTAGCTAGTCAAAGTCGCTAATTTTGTCTGTCTGCCGTTTGGTGCTGGGCAGTTAGCATACAGTGGGTTTATTAGTGCTTTTAGCTGAAAACAACTCCCTGCCTCTGATGAGAGCGTGAGACTAATTGAAAACAGTAAAGTTGTGGGCTGTAAAACCAAAATAATGAGCTGAAAGATGCTAAAACACTCCACAGAGCTGAGGGGAACTGCAGAATCAGGTCGGTTAACCATTGTGAGTGACCCATTTTACATTACACATAGTCATTTAATCCATTGTTAATATAAAAATAATAATTAGAGCAGCTTTAAGGCTTTACTGACCAGCAATAAGCCATTAATAAGGACAATATTTGGGTTGCCAGGTTGTGAAAAATCTGTTTGGCTGATGTATTACTGCAGACTGTGAGAAATGAGTAAGTCATTAATTAAAGGTCATGGGTTTGTCACATTTTAATGAATCATCAGGTCTGCAGTTAATAATGTTAGTAAATCAATAATAAAGAGTATCTCTACCACAATAACCCATCAGGTTTGGGTTTGAAGTGTTAATAACATATTTATGAACGAATTTTGGTCAGCAGCCCTTTTGTAGAAGTGGTCGAAATGTCTAGTTAAGCTAGCTGACTTAACGTTAGCTAAAAAGACAAAGCAAGTTATGCTAGGATATACAACAGCCAAAAGGGTTTTTCACAACCTGGCAACCTAAATTATATGTACAAATGGCTTGTTACTGATGTATAAACTAATAAAAAGTTTGTTAACCATTAATAAAGCCATTAGTTCCAACATAGAAACCCTGTGTAAAATATGCCTTATTAGAAAGTATTTAAACTAGTGAGGTGCCTTTATCCTACAGTACATTCTCTGCTCTATTTGTGTTCAAATAGCTATCACAGGCACAGCAGGAGTGCTGAGCTTAACATTGTGATCCAGATCAAGGCAACAATATTAAAGGTGCCATTCACACTTATACATAGACACCGAATCTGGGTTAATAACTCCTACTGAGTTTCCTTTTACTGCACAGGTGGTCTTCTCTGTTCTATTACATCTAGACATGCACATAAAAGTAGATACTTTCACATAAATCCCAAAAGAATTCAGTCTACCCAAACCCTTGCGCTCTTATTTTTAGTTTCTCTCTGCGTTGGTGGCATATTCCACCTTCTCATCGTTCAGACTTAGTGTTTGGCCCCCTGACAAAGCAAGGTGGAGTGGAGGGACAGAGGGAATGGGGGAGGGAAAGCCTGCTTGGTGTCTTTTCAGCCCAAATTATAATAAAAAAGCCTGCCAGACATGGTGGAGGAGGCTGGAGTCTATTTTCAGGAGGGCTTGTCTTTCTCCACATAGGGGCTGGATAGACAGAAAGACAGCATGAGTGCGGGACTGTTTTTCCTGGCAGGGTTAAGTGCTTTGTTTTATTTTCTCTGCTAACTCTTTTTTTTTTTTGTGCTGACAGCTTAGCAGGAGCGGAGAGAGAACAGAGCTTCGCAAGTGTATGAAAATTCAGAAAGTCAACATCCAGAAAACACATACTGTGTGCATGTGTATTCACATGGGTGCTGTACCTTAGATGTTTATGTCTGTGTACGCACAGGGTGGGAAAACGTGTATGGGTTCGACATGAGCTGCATTCGCAATGTGGCCATCAAAGAGCCCCTGGTGGATGTGGTAGATCCCAAGCAGGTGGTGACTAACGCCTGCCTCCTAAAGGTCAGTCTATGTCCTTGTGTATGATTACATGCATGATGAAGGAGTGCGAACATACTTCAAGCATTTGTCTCTCATGCCATATTGTTTTATACCTTGCGTGCATACTTCCCAACAAGCAAAGTTTTTCATATTTTGTGTTCTGCTACCAACTATGTCAATTCCTAAAAAAGAATTCAGAGACAGCAATCAATCCCAGAGCCTCTGAGCATTCCCCGTCTGCTGAGACTATTTTCTAGTACATTATAGAGGTTTCTGGAGAGCTGTAATAGTCTGCGGCTCTGTTTTCATGCTTGACGATACAACAGTGGCTTGTCTTTCATCTCACAAATGAACAGAGGATAAGAGCATTCAGGGAGGCGATAGCTTTTCTGTTTGTCCCCTCCACCTCTACCTTTCTTTTCACTGCTTCTCCTCTTCCACCGCCCCATCTCTCTGCTTCATATCATGTTTTTTTCTATTTTGAGAATCCGATATCTTCATTCCTCTTTCTTCTCTTTTTTTTGTCTCATGTCATTTTGTAGTGTCATTTCTCACTCTTTCCTTCTTAATCACTCACTTCTTCTTACCCTTCATCCTCTGTATTCCCCACTGTTTGTCATCATGCCTCTTTGCCACTTGTTGTTACGAGCGCCATGGCATTGAACATAATGAGCCTGAAGCTCCGTGTGGAGCCGGGACGTGTTGTTTTGTACTATACACCGCTGTAGGCAAAGGAGGTGTTGGAGGATTTTCGGCAGGATTTTCCACCACTGAATCAGGTTTTCACCATCTGAAAGGACGTGCACGCGCATCTGCTCTTGTAGCTTAGCCAATACAAACGCACCGTCTCTCTGAAATAACTTGTGATTGGCTAAAGTCTACTGTCACGGGCTAGATTTTCTGAAGCCTGAAAACAGAGGCAAGGGGGGGGGGTGGGGCAGAAGTAGAGGTTTGCTCTCAGATCACTTGAATTACAATATGCTGCACGGTTAATATGGCATTTTTGCCCAATGACGCCACAAGAAAACTGCCTACCCAACCTTTAAACAATGTCAGGCCTCACTAGTTTAGCAAATAGGGAGGTCTCACTCGGTCTCTCCCTCTGTGCGATGGTGAAATGTCACACAAGAGCAGGCATTGAGTCACCAGTGGGAACGAAATGGGCTCCCCATCACTTGGATAAGCATCAGCCCTCCTTTTGTGTTCAGAAAGGTGATTTATGTGTTAGGTTGGAGGGTGGTTACTGGATAGTTAGAGACATGCTGGTCTGAAAATGTATTCTCACTGTCTGAATCTCTTTCACATGTATGTATTCAGGGCTTATTCACCCCTTCCCCTCGCTGCCAGCCACTTCACCCCGTCTTAATTCAAACTGCCACTCATTCCTCACACGCTAAAATTACAAAGTCGCTCCCAGGGACTTTTTTTTTCTCTCCTCCTACAATTTGCTGTATATGATACTGGCCTTGTATCATTGGAAAGGACAGAGGTGTTAAATCACAATCTGTCATGCTGACGCCACATGGCCGAGCAATCCGTAGCCCAATAGGCCGGGCAAGATGAACAGGTTGCAGTGTAAAATCTGCCCCTGTCCTCTTAAATGCAACATCATCTACATGCAAAGCAGAGACACACCTGCTCCGCTCCTATTTTGGACCCGCTGTGATTCCTGCCAGGTAACAAAATGTGATACTTAAATTTGTGGCCTTATTCATAAGGCAGTGCTTGATATAGACACGAGAAAACACACAGATGCTGTGTTCGCTCACACACACACACACACACACACACACACACACACACACACACGCAGCCTCCCTCCCTTGTAGATTTGAGGGAGGACACCCACACAGCATGTGTACTGTGAGCAGGCTTCGTTTGCCAGCCGTGATTCAACCTGTGGGCTTTCACACACATACACTCACACATGCACAATAATCATGGTGAATAATCAAGAAGGACTGACATATACATGTACCGCATGTGTGTGTGAGGGATGGCAAGTGGGGGTGACAACTTGTGTGTGTCTGTGCTTGCACACGTGGTGTGCTGTTTTACTGTGACATGATATTTCATGAGTTGAAAAAGCCCCCGAGATCTCACGAAAGCAGTCTTTACAAAATAAAGTAAGATGAGTAACCCTTTGCCTTTTTTTCCAGGAAGTGGATATCTACACTGTGAAGCCAGAGGACCTGTCCTTCACCTCAGCCTTCTGTCTGCAGATCCAGCGCAACGATTACGTCCACGCCCTGGTCACCTATTTCACCATCGAGTTCACCAAGTGTCACAAAAAGACTGGCTTCTCCACTGGTGAGTAATTTCTTCATTCTTTTCACTATGCCAACCTTAGATTGTCTGTTCACCCATCTGTCTCTGAGATTTCTGCCTCTACCCTAATACAATGGAGGCAAAGGGAACTTTGTTTGTGGTTCTCACTGAATTAAAAAATGACTTCTATTTTCTTTTTATACTTACATTTTATTATAATTGTATTATATTATTATAATAATAGTATTTGTGTTGAATTTTCATAATATAACCAACTGTTTACACAGACATTAACTCACATTCTGTACATACATATATAATATGAAAAGAACAAGGAAAGGGGAAAAAAGGGGAATACTGAACATTGTAATATCATATTAATGGGGATTTGTCCAAAAAGCAGAAAATGTTGCCAGATCTTATAAAACCTTCTGGTTGAACCAAGAGTAAGTCAATCAATGTAAAAGCATTCCTCTATCCAACTGGTCTGTGGAGCCACAAGAGATGGAGTGAAATATAGCTTTAGGCTGACAAATTGATACTTGAATTTGATAAGAAGTTAGTTGAAATATAGTTTTTTACGTCAATAACAATAATAATTATGACAACAACTATGACTCTGAATTGTAAAGCATATAATAAAAGGACAAGGAGGAATGACATTTAAAGGAGCAAAGGTGAGAGGCACACAGGCAAACAGCAGCATTTTCTTTTCAGAAACATTGTCCCACTTTCTCTTGATAATTAACAGGAGCTGTGGTGATCAGTTTTTATTTGAACTGCTTTCTAATGGTACTGTTGAAAACTGGTTCAATGAGGCAGAAATCCTAAAGTGCTGATATCCCAAAACCTGAGCAAATAAAACCAGAATATCTTAGAGGTAAATGAGAAAATAGTTTTCTCTTTGGAATATGTTCTTCTTTTTAACCAACTCTTTAAACTTTGATGTCCATGGAAGACATCACAAAAATGCAAGAATTTAGAAAAGAATACATAAAAGTGCATGAAGAGTGCAACTAGCAGATTCAGTTTTTCGCACTCTGGCCTAGTCTGCAGGGAAATATCCCGTAAGTATTCCAAATTTCTTTTAAAATCTTTGAGCACAAGCGTCTTTGAGCAGTAAATCAATGTCCATTAAAAAGAAGCTACTACACTTCAGCATCTTAGCTCTTGGCTACACTCTGCTGGTGTTACATGAGCCGACCCGGTGTTTGCGCCGACGGAATCACCAAGCACTTCTGGTAACACGGCGTTGAGGATGCCTGTTATAGAGAGAGTAGCTAAGCTGTTATGTAAGCTTATGTTAATGCATTCATGCATCCAGTGCTTACATAATATTGTGTAGAGGAGGTTCTATGTTTGGCTGAGTCTGTGGGGCCCGAGGCTGAGCATCACTGAAGGACTTCTCTCCTATCAGCCTCTGTATTTCTCCCACTGGGTGAGTGAGTTTCAGCCTCTTTGCTGTTAAATTTCTTCCACATTAACATGCCCAAAGGAGCTGAGTGCCTATTGGAACCTGTACGTTTTGTAAATTTTAACTTCTCTTTCTCTTTTTTTCCCTCGTTCCCTCTCCTTTCTGCTTTACCCCTTTCCTCTTTTACCTCCTTACACCTCTTTTCTACTCTACATCATGTTCTTTCCCCTTTTCCCTCTTGCTCATATACATATATTCCTCCCTTCCTCTCCTCCTGTTCTCTACCTCAGCTCCAGATGCTGCCAGCACACACTGGAAACAGACAGTGTTTTACTTAGAGGACTACTTAACTGTCAAGAAGGGAGAGGAGATTTTTGGCAGTATTGCTGTCAGGCCCAATGAGAAGAATGTGGTAAGGCTCACCTACGAGAGTGGTATCAGTCTTCTCCCAAAATGTGGCACTATTCCTTTAAGTAAAAGTACCTAAGTATTATTAGCAAAAAAAAAGTACAATATTTGCCTCTGAAAATAAGTGGAGAAGTATAAAGTAGTATGAAATGGAAATACTCAAGTAAAAGTACCTAAATTTTGTACTTAAGTACAGTACATGAGTAAATGTACTTAGTTAAATACTACCACTTCATTTAAGTATATATAAATAAGTGCATTTCTTTGTTTTGTATGGCTATTTATACAAAGTGGATATTTCTGCCATTCATTTCTTGGTTATCGTTTTATGTTTCGTAGCGTGACCTGGAGTTCACCCTGGAGCTAGACTTTAAAGGACAGCTATGTGAGGCCGCCATTTCCCATGACTACAAAATGCGCTAGGAACATTGACAACCAACCAACTACCCTCAGCCCTTCGGGACCCACTTGGAGAGGAGGAGGAGGAGGACGCAGGCTCTCCAACAAGCATTCCAGTTGGCCAGCGAGGACGACCAGACGCATCTGATTGGATGGCGTCATGCCAGCACCTAAGTGATGTCATCAGAATAGGCAAGTAATTATCAGCAATAGTGCCATCACCTGTACCAACTTGATCGACTCGGGCACGTCATTGAATGTAACATCCTAAACGAACTTGATTTTTTTTCTCTCTCACTAAGTTTCTGGAAATGTTATTGAGTATAAAACGAAAAGCATTTATGAGTCTTTATATTGTTAGTGCAGCTAATTGAAAAGCATTGATCTGCGTGATGTTAAGAGGGTTACAGCACGGTCATTATCTGTTTTACCTTTAGTCATTTAAGATTTATTATGCACTGTATAATTGTGTAGAGGGTACAGTAATCGATTGTGTTTTATTTTATTGGTTATTTGCATGTGAATGTTTTTTGCTTCATTGATTTCAGAAAGATGTGAAATGTAATTTATTTATTTCTTTAATTGCGTTTAATTCAGAGGAACTGTACTTTGGTGCCAGAGTAAAACAGAACAATGCCTCAGAAGAGTAACAAACACAGATGCAATATGTCATGTACCACTTTGTTTTGGAGATGAGACAAACAAAAAATAAGGAAAAAAAAAAAGATTAACACGAGGATGAATAAAATGTCAAAGAATCAAGTCAGATTTTTGTCACATGATTTTCATTTAAAACATTTTTTTTTTTTTTTCCATTGTAACAAATTCCAAATAATTAATTTCAGTTTTAGCTTCAACATAAACTAGAACTACATTAACACGTGCTACACCAGACAAATACAGAGAAATTTAAAGACCTGAAAGCTAACATTCGGTTATGAAAAAGTGAGTAATTATAATACAGAATATGTTTCCATTTTAAATCTTACAGACAGCACTACTCTGATTTGACAACTTTATGTACAGGAAATGATGCAGCACCTTATCGTTTTACTTTAGACAAGCTCTTCCTCTGAGCCTCATCATTTCAGCTTGACAGTAGGTTTCACGTTCACATGGGCAACGCACTCCTTCATGTCGTGCTTTTCTGGGCCTAAATGACTGCTTGTTGTTATTGAAAGACACAATTTCATTTCATGATAAGGTCCAAGAATGATTTCATTGCATTGTCTTTAAAACACCGCAAATCTAATGTCCAAAAGGAACTCAGTAAATTGAGTATACACTTCACTTGCAGCAGGCTTTCTTCTTTATGGGCTGAGCACTGAGGATGACTGTTGTGTCTCTCACCCTGTCCTCCTGCTCCATTAACACTCTGAGGAAAGACAGAGTTAGTAAGTACAAAAGGGCATCTACTCCTTAGTAATTTCATCATGCATCTGATGACTGGTGTGCAGTGTGTCTGTACGGTTTGTTCCTTGACAGCTATTATTATTATTATTTTACACACTTATTTGATTCACCGCCTCGGTCTTACCTGGCCAGGTGTGTCAGGGACTCTGTCACATTCTTGGCGGTGTAGGCACTGACCTCAAAGAACATCACCTTGTTCTCCTACACAGGATATGCACAGAAAGTCAAGAAAATCCATCAAATTCAAGACATGATCAGAACTTAAAGGATATCTAGAATCAACAACACGAGTAGTTTCAGTGGCGTTGCAGCTTTTTTTTTTTTTTTTTGCTAGAATGAACATGGAACTGCCTCATTGCGCTTGAGCGCATAAAACTGAATTTAACTCACATAAGCCAGTTGCTCAGCCTCTTTCAATGACACCTCCCTGTCTCTATCCATGTCCATTTTGTTGCCCAAAAGGAGGATGGGGATCCCTTCTCCTGCTGCGTCCTGAAAAAGAGTAGGCCAATGATTTAGTATAGTCTTTTTCACAGAAGACATCTTGACATGTCACAGTGGGAAAACCCCAGGTGTATGTCATAAAATTTCAGTTTTGAGAAAGAATTTACTACCAACTACAAATTATATCAACCTGAAAATACAGAAAAGCATCAAGTAAAATAAAACAAGGGTGTCAGTGTTTGATAAACAAAGAGTTGCAGAAGACCTCCTTGGGTCAAAGGTCAGACCTGGACGTTGTTGAGCCAGGGCTGCACAGCCTTGAAGCTCTCCTCCACTGTGACGTCGTACATCACCACCACACCGTCTGCCTTGCGAAAGAACTGCTTGGTTATGCTGCGGTACCTGTGTCAACGACAGAGTCTGACTGTCACCACATTGACCTGCTGTGCACAACTACTAGTATTATATATTTTAAGTGCACCTAAATACTACTACTGTAATATTCTATTGAAAAGAGAAAGTTCTTTAAGCATACATAAAAATAGTATAATGCACTTTAATTGTGTTTATATTTCAACTAATCAAATACTTTTAAATTATATACTAATTGTACACTATTATGTGTTGCTTTGTAGTGTACTTAAAAACGCACACTTGAAGTATTATTGCTTATTAGTATACATATTGTACAGTAAGTACTAAAGTACTACTAGAGGAATAATACCCTTTAAAGTAGTACACTGAAACACTATTTTTCTAGTACTTAACTTTAGCACCAAAAATAATGATGTGCTTCAAAAGTACATATTGATATTTAAGTATGCTTCAAGTATATTACAGTGTACTAGAGAAAGACTTTAAGACATTATATTATTCATACTTGGGTATATAGTAATTTATAAACAATAATTAATAAGAATTTCAATATTATCTATTATGTTGATTTTTACTTTATTTTCTTACTGAACTTGCAAATCCAAAGTTTTGTTTTAGGTTAAAATATCCTAAGGCTTCACTTGTTCTGTATCTAAAAAAGATTAATAGAAACTCACCTCTCTTGACCTGCTGTGTCCCAAAGCTGCATGGCTACCTGCATATTGTCCAGGGTTAGTGTCTTCACACTGTAGTCAATACCTGATCAAGACACAACAAAGATCAACTTAATATAACCAGGATGTATTAATCATTTCTTAAAGGTTTTTTTGTTTGAATGGTAAAATATGTGGCTGCACTTCTCAAATTCAATTTAAATTTGATCATATTCTTTGTTTTTTGACAGAGCAACAAAGACAGAAATGGCCACTAGGGGGTCTAGCGAGGTGCGATACCGACAGCCTAATTTCAGAGGAGAAACGGGGGGAACAAAGTGGAGATAACAAGGCTGGAGTGAGGGCTGGGAAAGATGAAAGGAAGGAGAAAAATTCATCAGAAGTGACATAATCTGCAGTACAATGTGTGCCGCGGCTCTTAGACAGGCAGTGTGACTTCACAAGCCCTTTCATGTGATGCTAAATCGCCCCATGATCTTCTGTGTTAGCAACCACAAACATGCGCGCACACACACACTTTTGTACATGCGATACAGTATTATTACAATGTTTCTCTTCTCACCCACAGTAGCAGTTGTGGAAGGGTGGAAACGGCCCTCACAGAAGGAGCGTAGCAGGGATGTCTTGCCTACACTCGAGTTGCCAACCAGGACCACTTTAAACAGACGATCTGGGGCAAACAGTGCTCCTTCTTTTGCCTTCTGAAGAAGATAAAACACAGGTAAAGGCCGAGAGACAGAGAAAGTGATAATCTGGTTCATTACCTCTGCAGTAACTTCTTCGCAGGTTATAACATATTTTAGAGATATGGATCAAGATCAAAACATATTTGCAGCTTCAGAGCTGTGGACGTACCTGCTGGGTCTCCTTTCCGACAGGTTGTCCTCTCTGAGACATGGGAGTCTTTTTTGTGTGGGTAAAGCGGGATTTCCTTGCCGGAGGGGCTTCTGCCGACACAGGGACTAGAGGGTGACTAGAGGGTGGGGTGGCTGAGAGGTCTGCTGCTGTGACAACACTTGTTTCAGTGTCACTCTGAGCTTCCTCTTCCTCCTCATCGTCCACCTCGTCTTCCTCCTCACTGAGCTGGTGCAGTAAAGGCTGAGGCCCTCCTTGGAGCAGGTGGGGCAGGTGGTCCTCCTCGATGGAGATGACTCGACGGAGAGGCCAGCCGTCCGGAGGGGCGTCCAAGACCTCCTCTTCTACCCCTCTCTTCTTCTCAGTTTCCACTTTCTTTGCTCTTTCTCTGTCTTTCCCCGTCACCCTCTTAGCGGCGGCCATCTTTCCGGGTGATTTTTTGGCCTGCACTTTAGGTGGAGCGGGGTAGGCGTAACCATTGGCTAAGCTGGGTTTTTTCTTTGCTGCAGGGCGTTGTTGACATGCGGGGGTGCTAACGGTGGGGGCGGAGGAGGAGGAGGGGGCGGTGCTGGTGGTGTCATCCTCACTACAGGAGGAGGAAGCAACAAACACGATTTGTAGGTGCTCTATAGGCAAGGCCTCCAGAGACTGGTACGACCCGTCCACCAACAGTGGGGCTCTTTAAAAAACAGAGGAGAAACAGAGGATATACTGGATCAGTTCACTTGACTGGGATGAAAATCCGGAGGCCAAAGCAATCAAATGTTTCTGGTTTTAGTCAAAAACTAAAAAGTTAATTTAGTTGATTGTTGAAGTGTATAGAATCAGATATCCTCTGTTTTTCCTCCTTTGATACATGATTTTCACATCACACCAAGGCGGAAATTCTTCTGTGTCACACAGGAAACACTCTGACAGAGATGATTTGTGTTAAAGAGAGTATTTGGAAGATAAATGAATCACCTTTTTGCTGGCTGGCTGGTGTCATCAAATATGTTGGCAAGGCCCGCTCTCTGCTTCTGCTTCTTTCTGAGTGAAGTTCGAGGCTTATTTAAACAAAAGGGGATGTATGTTTTTGTTAGAGGTATTTTATCAGTCAGGTAATGCTATGATAGATGCTGCTGCAATGCAGTTAGATCAAATCTATACTCACTACACCGCAGCATATGTCTCGCTCGTCTTTTAAATGTTTGTTCATCTCTCTGGGAAGGTTGAAAAGAGAACTGAATGAGAGAGGTGGAAGCTGCTGTGGGAAAGAATGCATTGAAAAGCATAAAAAGTACCTGAATGTTTGCAAATCCTTTAACTTAATTTGTGAGGTTTGCCAATTAGGACTGAACCAGAAGCCGAAAAAGATTAAAACCAACTGCTACCCAGGTTGGGCTCATGGGATGTCCTAATTGTACCTGAGGAGGTCAAGCTGCTTCATGAGACTCTGCTTCTCTCTCTGCAGTCCCTCAGTCACTCTGTACATTTCCCTGAAACAGGACAAAATGACAAACTCTCAATACTCAGTTAAAGTACAAGTCAGTATGTGCTTAAGTTAAAGCTTAAGGTTCAGGTTAGACTAATTAAGGCTTAGGCATATCTTGGACATACTTGGGAATTAACTGTAGTAAGGAAATGCTCTTAAATGATTGTTAATACACAAAAAAAAAAAAACAGGTAATAATAGGTGTGTATACCCACATCTCTTTCTCCTGGTGCAGCCGGGCGGCCTGCTCCTGCAGCATGGCCAGCTGTTCCTGGGCCAGCGCCAGCTCCTGGCTGGTGCTCTCCAGCGCCCGGGACAGCTCGTCGTTGGTCATCTTCAGCTTGACGTTCTCCACGTGGCTCTCCTGCTTCTCACTGCTCAGCTCACTGCACTGGAGCTCTAACTGGAGGGAGAGGGGAAGGGAAATATTCACAGGAATGAAATGCACTAATGCTGCCTGAGTGTACTTAAAGTATATCTGCAGTGGAGACGGGATTGTGTGGCTGCTGTTTAAACCCCTCCCTACAAGGAGTAATACCTTCTACCCACTTTACCATGGTCACGCACATTTTGAATAATATTATCCATCTTGTGTTATTTTGTCTTTTGTGCAGGAGTTGCACCAAGCCATTTCTTAATTAAATATGGTGGCAATTATTTCAAACAAATGTTTAATATATAAATGTTGTGTGAATGGATGTTGTTGTAGTTTAACTTGAGTCATTTGCGCTCACCCTTTTCTGCTTCTGGAAAAGATGCTCCAGCTCTTTCTCCTTTGAAAACAGTTGGTGCTCCAGGTCCTGGCTGCGCAACTGCAGACGCCCAGAGTCCTGCATGACCAGAAGAAGAAAAGGTTTAACAGTCAAATGGTTAAGGAGTAGGCTCATGATTAAGGTTAAAGATCCCCTCCAGACATGTTTAAAGACATATAAAAATACTCTGCTTGAATAATAGTTTGTGTCTGATATGGTTTTTCCACAAAAAGAAGTTCAACTACCTTGTTAAAAATTCATATCTACTCCTTCTCCCTCAACAAAAACTCCAGACACTTTAAAAAATAGCCACTAGGGGATCTAGCATTTATTTATTTTTTAATGTTTTCACATCACACTTGTGTAAGTTGCATACTGGACCACAACTGGCTTCCAAACTAGTTGTGATGTCGTGAAGAGCCATTTAGGCAGCAGGGGAAGGACCCAAATGCCAGGTCCAAAGATTTATTCCAACTCTCAAAACAAACTTACAAAACACACGAACAGACACGCAGGGGAACACTAGGAACGCGACACGACGAGATCACCATCAAGATCATCAACCACAGGAACATCAACATCAATGACACGACACTGAACAAAGGAAAGGGACCCGTATATATAGGGAAGGAGACAACGAGGGAAACGGACACAGCTGGGAAACCAGACACAGGTGAACCTAATCAAAACTGGCTGGAAAACAGACAATGACAGGAAGTATACTTGAATGTGAAAACAACCTTCTAGTGTCAAGCTCTGCACGTGCATCATTCTGCACAGTGAAGCTCAAACATCCAAGTGAAGTAACAATAAGCTGAACACATTTTTGGGTGGAGGTGGACTTCAAACATCTTTCCAAAACAAGGTCAACATTTTGTAAAGAACAGGAAATAATTTCTCCAATTTTGCTGCTAAAAGAGGTTGCTTTGGTCGTTTTTTGCCTGTGTTTGAGCTCTTGTACCTTTAGTAGCAGCCTGTCTTTCTCATTTTTGATCTGCGCCTCCATCTCTTCATATAAATGACGGATCTCACTGTCATGTGTTGCAGCCTTCCTGCAAAGAGGCACAGTGCTAGATATTAGACGTTACAATTTATATGGTTAATGGTGAATCGATGAAAGACATGCAGTATGACATGATATAATATCTAGGAATAGAGCAGCATTGTTGTCTAGGTGGAGCTTAAGGTTGTATTATTCCCTCTCTATCTGTAATTACATCTAAGTACGTGAACACACACACAGCAACTGAGCTTCATTTTCAAAAGAATACTGAGTGGTATTTACATTCCCTCTGACAATTGTTAAGACCCAAACAGCCAATTAGTAAAGTCTAAAGGAATAACAAGCTGCTGCACAGTACCACGCAGTGCCATGGGAAAACTACCATACGCTTGTTTTACCAACAGCCTAAATCACACTGACATTCTGCGTACACGCACACCTGCAATTTGACATTATCTTCAAACATGTTACTCCACATATCATGGTAGTAAACCTATTAAATATATCGACCAAGATATATTATACTTCTTACTGCTTTTCATATCCCCATCAGGCATAGTATTAATGGATTTCCACACCAGCAGAAGGTGGTCAGATTTCAAAGTGTGCCTCCAGATTAGTGGTCATTTGACACGGATCAAGGGGTTGTTCTATAGAGAATTACAGGTAAATCCATGCAAACACTCTCAGGCTGTGGGCCCGGCATGGGACAGTAATATAAACACACACACACACACACACACACACACACACACACACACACACACACACACACACACACACAAACCCACCGTTATGTCACTGATTCTTTAGGTGGCTAATGAGAGAAAAGAACATTTGCTTTATGTGGAACATAAAGTACAGTACTTAGACACTTTAAGTGTGGGAACCAATTGAGAAATGTGGCCTTTTTAACCCAGGATCCACACTCACTGTTGCAGCAGTAAATAAACACCACCATTTCTCTCCCTCCCTCTTGTCCTCCCTTTTTTTCTTTTCATATCTCATCTTTCACACCTAAAGGCAAGAAAAACCTTACAAAAGAGTAAAACACCACAGCTGGAAGAGAATACAGTCTCTTTTTTTTAGCCATGAGTGCATGTGTGTCCTGTCATACTACCTCTGGAGGGCACTCTCCATCTCCTTCTTCTCCTGGTGGGCATCTTTGATCTGCTGGGTGACCCTGGCCAGGAACTCCTCAAAATTGGACAGGAGGTGAGGCTCATCTCGCCTGAGCTGGGCCCAAAGACTGCGCACCTCGTCTGGACTGGAGGGAGGGAAAAGGAGGAGACACAAAGAGGGAGATTAGTCGAATTAGACCACACCTGAGGGGTTTCTCGTGTCAAGTATGGATTATGGTTTTCATGTGCAAAACACGCCAAAAAATACATATACACACACAAGGGTTTGCAGTGATTACACTCACTCCTCAAACACATTACTGGCCCCCAGGCTTTCCAGCAGCATACAGAAGTGCCCCTCCTCCTCGTCTTCAACTCCTGACAGCTTGGCTTCCCATTGGCTCTGATAAAGGGCTTCCTTGGCCCTAAAGACTGGGCTGGGGGTCTGATTTTGGTCGTCAGTCACAGAGATCCTCCGGCCATGCAGGAACTGACCTGAGATAAACCCACATGGGGAGGCAGCATCAGTTCTAGATGAACACCTTAGTAGCATCTGGACGTTAGCTTTAGCTTTAGATTTAGCTTTAGGGTAAATTTCCAAAACATATCATACTGTCACCTTTCCTGTTTAACACTTGTGCTTGTGAGCTACTAAATAAAGCAGGAGAGTGACATACACTCTAAAGATAATAACAGCTACACAATCTGCTGTAAACTGGACCTCGAGAAATACATGCTAATAGACTTTGTAACTTTGGAAAAAATAAAATAACATTCTTCTTCTACAAATGAAAAGGTGAATTCATAAGTAATATAAAGCACATTTGCTTGACTCAATACACTCAGCTTATGGTGGCTAATGTTAGCAAATGTTAGCTAACTTTAGATAGATATCGTTGTGTAACTGACATTGTGTTACTGTTATGCTACATTTTAGTGTATTGATTATCCTGTAATTTTCACTTGTAGCCAAAATTACATAGTCTAGCTTTAAGTGTTTATAGGCTTCAAACACAAAACAAATGCTATAACATGCAAATAATTTTCCATGAAAGTTCTACTCAACGCCATACTTGACTGTCATTTGCTCCAGGTTTGATAGACAGAATGCTGTTTAAACCTTAGATCAAAGTTAGCTGTATGAACCTACTGAATCCAGAGGAGAATGCCTCCAGTGTGAGGTAACCAGTGCGATCTGTATCCAGAGAGTCAAACACATCCTCCAGCTCCTCTGCAGACAGAGGCAGCTCTCTGTGGAGCCTCTGCCAGAAAACATAAACACACAGGACATTTAAAAGCTGTTGTACTGAGCTGAACTGAACAGGAATTATCAGCAATACGAAACCTACATACATAGTTGACAATAGACGTGGTTAGGAGTTTAGATTAGAAACAATTTAAAGTAACTTTTATGATACTGTAAGTATTATCTAAATCAATTATGTCACGTAAAAATGTATTGCTATAACTCAAGCACACCTAGCGCAGAATAAACACTGGCACAAAGCCACTGTTTTATGTGTCACCGTACAGAGCTTTTCTTGGAAACCCTCAACACAAACAACAGCAACAAAAGGCATGATGCTCACAAGGGCCCTGTCCTAATTAACTGACAACACAGCTCGGACATTGTTGGCGCTTTGAAGAGGCTTGTGTGTATAGTTCCTGCCTGTGTTCTTCATTTCAGCCAGTGAAATTATGTGTGTGTGTGTGTGCATGCGTGAGCTGAACCTATACTCATAAACATTTCCATCAATGGTGCTACTCTGCCACTTCACCGGCAGTTCGAGTGTGTTGAGTGGGTGAAGTGCTTCTTTAACAATGGTGATATAACATGGAAATAAAATAAAATAATAATAATAATAATAAAATTCCCAGAATCGAGCAAAAACGGTAACCATGACACTAAGTGTTTCCTGCACTACACTACTGCATTACAGCACCACAGGTGCCACAGGTAAAAGCGTGTCCTCTTCACCTGTTGTTCTTCTTAGCGGAGGCTTAATGCATTCACAGAGCATCCATGCATTTTAAAAGAAAGAACATGAGACATTAAAGAATGAGTGTGTCTAGGAAAAACAAACCTCTCTAAAACATGTAGAGTTGAAACAATTAGTCGATAAATTAATTAGTTGATTGACAGAAAATTAAACGGCAACAATTTTAATAATTGATTAGGAAAAAAACGTAAAAAAATTGCAGATTCCAGCCTCTAAAATGTGAATAATTTCTATTTTTCTAATTTTTGTGGTCTTATATGATAGTTCATTGAATATCTTTGGGTTTAGAGCTGTTGTTCAGACAATAAAAGCATTTTCAAGACATCGGTTTGAGCTCCAAGAACTTGTGATGAGCATTTCTGAAATTTTATAGATGAATCGATAAAGTATCCAGCAGATTCAGCTTTATGAAAATAATCCTTAATTGCAGCTCTAGAATCATGCCATCAATACCCCTCCTGATAGTGTGCAGACTTTACTAATGTGCTCCTAAACTTAAGTCACTAAAACACACACTTTAACAACACACACACACACACTGCCTCCTTCTCTAACCCTCATATCGGTGCGGGTGATGAAGCCTTTGCCCTCCACATCGCAGGTCCGGAAGAACTCCTTGGTCTTGTCCAGTAGGGTGATTCGACCCCAGTCTGAGTCCCTCCTCCCTGGCCTCAGTCCAAAGCCATTCACCCTGCCCTCCTCCTCCATGTCTGGGACTCTTTTTAAGGACACTTGAGCAGTAGCATGTATTTCACTGGCAGTCAGGAGTGGAATCAGACATCAGGCCTCTTCACTGGCCCTGTATCCAGTGCTCTGGGGCTCTTACAGTCGCCATGACGACAGAGACAGGAAGTAGCATCAGATGAGGTCGCTGATAACTTTGTGGTTTATGAATACACTCAAAAACGGCTGCAGGCTCCTGTGAGACAGAGAGAAACAGTACTTCTTAGTAAAGCATTTGTAACATTTTTGAGAAAACTAGTGGGAAAATGTTGGGTTACACAAGCGATCAGAACATTAATGCAACAGTGCCACACTTGTTACAACTATACAGTACTTCCCTTTTCTAATAAGCCAGGAACAAGCGACTCACAAAGGTATGTAAACACAGTGTAAAGGATTATCTTAATACTCCGCCATACAGAACACATGACAGCATAATGCCTGCAAGACTGCAAGAGCCGTTACCAAGAGGCAGAGTCAGAGCTGTAATGTATCCCCTCTTTTCTCTCACAGCTGGTTCTTGTTATCATCACAACTTCATGACTCAAACAAGGTTTTGAAGTACTGCCTTGTTGCAGTTGGTTTTGTCAGAGATCCGAAATAAGTAGAAAGTGAAATACGAGAGGCAGATACGTGATTTTGAAGTCAAGACGTGTCAACTAACCTCTTGTGGTGGAAAAGTTAGTTTAATTCGTTAGTAAGGCATTGAGTTATGGCTTTGCAGCAAACAAAACTAAATGTTTAAAAACTAAAAATTGGACATTAAATTCATTATATTCTACTTAGTATGCTCAAAGGACTTTTTGAACACAAATATTCCCTTTATCTACAGGCCTCAATAATGTTACCCTCTGCAGTATAACATTACTGTGAAAAACTATTATACTCTTCTAAATATTAAGTATGATGGATAAGAAAAGCTTTAGGCCTTTCTTACAACAAATACAAAACTTGTGGCAAGTTTCTGCTCCCAACCTCAGTTCCTACTTTTACCAGATACACAGCCCACTACAGAACTACAAACCTCTTCTTTAAATAAACCAGAAACAGAAGGAAAGGTCTTACCTTTTACAAATGATACGCACAAGAAACTGAAGCCTTTTTCCGCTCTCAGTATCAACAGAGCAGTGAGCGCGCTCTGTGTTTAGGAAGTCTGGCCTCACAGATGAATTTCAAAGTCAGAGTCAAGTCATTCTGCAACCATGTGATGTCATGAGGAAGCGGCCGGAGGCTTTGCAGCCTGCGTCCACACGCTGCTCCCACACTGAGAGAGAGAGGGCTGTAGGGTGAACTCTCTTTATGCATGCAACATGTTGACATTGCATGTAACTATGACGACAGCAGACTCAAGACCACTAGCATCTTGAATTTTGCGTTATTGACAGGAGTTTTATTAGGAACTTAAAATGTCAGCTTGGCATTATCAACGTTGAATCAGAAAATTACAGATTTTTAAGTTATTTTAAGGGTTAATAAAAGCAAAACTAGTTGAATGTTGCTAAATTACTAATAACTGAACGGTTATTCTGTGTCATGGCTATTAGTTACAACTGGGATTTGTTGGCCAGTAACAGCACTTTACACAACCACTTTAAAAAGTATCTTTCATGAGCATGTTTTCCAGTCTCTACATATCTTACAATGCCCTCTTGTGGTCTGAGATTAAAATAGGCCACAGCATTAAGTTTTCAGGGACAAAATTCTGAAAAAAATAACACAATACAGAAGAGGCAACCTGGTTTTAGATTACCACTCTACATATAATGCACCACTGAAAAGAGTGTTTTTTGTGTGAAAAGCACAATCCTGATTGTCCTCAGGAAGTCATAATTGTGTTTTAATATCATAGTCAAATACAGGCAAGGTCCATTTTCCCATTAATTCTCCAGTATGAGCTCATTTCTCCGTTCCTTGGATCTTTTGAAGCAAGTACTCCATTTGGAGGTTCAGATTGGGCTGCCCCTTCTTGGTCTTTTTGCTCAGCATCTGAAATGTCTCCATCTTTTTCTCTTTGTACTTCTGAATGGCCTCTTCTCTCTGCTGCTTGTTCTTCAGGTACTCCTGGGATTCAACAAAAATAAATAAATGCAAAAGAACAAGACAACCCGTCAGTAGAAAGCCAGACTGCAATTTGATTTGCAGTCACAAAAAACTAGATCTGTGACCTTGTTTTTTATCATGGGTAATCATTAACAATAAGGAGAAACACTTCACCTCTTTCTTATTTCTCTGTTTTTCTTTGATTTTCTCAAATTCTTCTTTTGTCTTCTGGTAGGACGTCTTCTTCAGCATTTTCTTTCTCATGCGGTTGCTCATTGGAAGGCTGCAAGAGAATATTATAAAGGCAGTTTTACTCTGCGTTTCCCAATCTGCATGAAAATTGACAGTAGAAGAAGAATAAAACAAATAATGAAACTACACTCCAAATTCAGGCAATTTTCATTCTTCCACTTAAACTGACAGAATTCCGTCAGTAAATTGCAAACATTCACAGTGCTAAAAAATCAGTGGTGGATAAAAAAAAAATGCATTGCCGTCAAGCTTCCAAAAATGAGTTTACATTGGGAGTTTCAAGGTTTTTACCTAAAAACCAACAATGAGCATCTAACACATCAAAATGATAAATATATAGCAATAATTTGATCAAATGAATTAATTGTACTGGCCACTTAAGAGTACTTAGCATTACACTCCTATCACACTCTCAGACTCGCGATGGACCAAAATCTAAATTGATGCAACAGAACCAGAGATATATTTTATCTTCTATGCATTCTTCTTCCTTGGTGCCTACATTATCCACAATGCAATGACCGCAGACAGCTCAGTCACCTTTATTATAGTGTTAGGTAGTAATCTATCTGTTCTTTTTATGTTTCTTTATACAATCACTCAGATCACTTGAAGTCACTCAAAATCGCACAAATTCAGGCCAAACTGTTCATGTCATCCTCCATCCGTTTTCTCACCTCTCTTTCTCTGAGGTGGCTGTTGGTTCAGGGTTCCCAGTGACAGAATCTGTCAGCTCAGATCCACCTGTAACTTCTGGATCTGGATCAGCAGCTTCACTCTGGCATGCAGCAGCATCATTTCCACCCATCTCTTCTCCCCTCTCCTGCCCTTTCATTCTCAGCTTACTCCTGTTCATTCTGTTGGTCCAGGCCTCTTTCTTCAGTTTCTCTGCCTCGGCCAAGTACAGATGCCTGAGGTGTTCTGGGTACTCATCCTTGTACAGCGGTTTGGACTCAGGGTTCTTCTTCTTCTCCTTCCGCAGCAGCTTGTTGTACTCATGTTTGACTTTTTCCTTCCTCTTTAAAGCAAACCCTTGACCTGAAGACAGAAGACAAAGGCATACCATGATATATTAAGTCGATATTTTATTTAGATAGAGGGTTGCTTGGTGGACCATCATATGCTGAATTTATTAGAAGACCCAGATATACCAGTTTAAATTGAGAGCTTTCTTAGTTGAGTTTGGCATAATAATAGTTTGTCTAGAGATAAAACTTTATAGATCTGTCTTTCTCTTTAAATACAGAAATAACCAAACTCCCATCAATTATCTAACTACTGTTCCTCACTACTTTAACATAATAGCTACTAGTTGTGTATAGCATTAAACTTACCTTCCTTTACGCTGCCTTCGAATACTTTGTGCTCGGGGACCCATTTCCTCTTCTTCTTGACCCCCTGTGCGTTATTTTTTGATTTCTTCCAGTTGCCATCTTTCGCTGTAAACTTCTTATTCTTCATTTTTTGAGCTGTCGGTGCCATTTGAGTTAAATCTTATCAGAAAAAGTCAAATGTTTACAACACTCATGCGGGATTCAGGATTCAGGTTGCATGTTTCTTACAGGCGCGGGGTGATGACGTGTACAAGGCGGACATGAAAAATCGATTACGCAGCATCCAACCTCGAACAAAATATATTTAAATTTCTAAGTCGGTTTATTTAACACCGACGCATTTAGGGTGTGTCTTCTTGAATACCATCAATGCCTCCCCTTGTATGTATGCTGACGTATATTTTATTTAAAAAATTCAGCATGCATGATTGTCAAATCATCGAACAATATTTTCGACTGCTAATGCCTAGGTGTACATCAGCAGTGGACGACTTCTTACATGCTTCCTTCAGGTCCTCTTTAGAGAGCTTTTTAATATGACACCCTCCTCATATAGCCTCACAGAAATTCAACGACGGATAGATGAAGTCAAGCGGTTTCTGTCTGTAACTCTGAGCATCGCCAATGCTCACACTGTGGAGTTTTACACTCACGACGTGTGGAACCGGTTCGTGGCCGTGCCACCTCAGGAGGTGCTGTCAACCGTTAGCTCATGCAGTGACCAGCAGAGGGAGCCAGAACACAAAGCAAAAGGTAAAAACATTTAGTTTTGGGGAATAAGAACTCAGTTGCCTTAAAAATATGAAAGTTTGTAGAAGAGCATTGTGGGTGCCACTTTCTGTTAAGGCATAATGTATAAATATTTTATAAGTAGTAACCAACGGCTTTCTTAATGATTTACTATTGCTTTATAGATGAGTTAGAAGCCATTTGTTTGGGCTGCCAGGTTGTGAAAAAGGCCCTTGACTGTGTGGACGGCATAGCCACTTACCTAGAAAAGTGCTGCAGAGAATTTGGGCTAAAATCTATTTATTAAAAAGCATTTATTAACGGATTACCAACATTTATTAGCATACTGTATTATTACCAAATGGAAAGTATTAGTATATTTTATCTTTTTAATGCATTGCTTGGAAAAGTGTCACCCAGATTACAAAAAGAAAAGAAAATCTCTTAAACAAGCAAAGTTGTTTTTAATTTGCCCTGTTTTTTTTAGATAGGCCACTTTATTTTTTGAGAGCTTGAAGCAAAGTATTTCTTCAGTAGAAAGTATTTTCAATGAAAAGTGTTGACAGTGAGGTCTGTGGCTTATCCATCTTGCTGTGGGATTTTTAAAATGTAATTTTTTCAGTGCTGAAAGCCCCACAAACAAAATTGCACTCCCCTCTTTTGTACTGTGGTGGCAGCATGCAGCATAAAACCAAAACTATTTGGATGGCTGGATACCACTAGGGGTAAGCGAAACAATATGTTTGTTTGTATGTTTGTTTTTTGGCATTTGGGTGAACTTACCCTTTTGAGTGATTTCATTTCTAGCACTAAAACCTGCTAAATTTGAATGAATGTGTAAAGTTTTAGTATCTACAATACACGCAGAACTAAATACAAAGTTCCACCAAAAAGAAAAAAACACACACAAAAAAGCTATTTACATGAATTTTTGTGCAACTTTATCATTATTTATGTGTCTGTCTCCCTAAACAGAGCAATCCAGGACCACCTTCGGGTTTTGCAATGATGCAAACCGGCTGGTTGATACCCGTGAACTGCTGCAGGCGGCCAAGGCCCACACTCTCCCTGGCCTTGGAGTCTGTATGAGCAGGGATGAGCTACTGCAGGCCCTCAGAGAGAACAGGGAAGAGATAGGTAGGGAAGAATGGATGGTCGACTCTGAACACATTGCTTCATGCCAAGAGTATGAAACCAGTAAAGGAATGTCCAGCTCAAATTGTGACCATAACTCGGGTGCTGTTATGGAATTGATGAATATGACATGCTTTTTTTTAGTTTTGTCTAACCCAGGTGCTGAGCTGGAGCCAGATGAGTTTATGAACTCTAAGAAATCACATGAGGTCCAGTCCATGTCTGAGGTGGTGGCCTGTCTGGCCCAGCGCTGTAGAGTCAGTGAGGTAGAGAAACATTTTTAAAGTTGCAATGAATACCTTAAAGGCTCTGTTTAGGATAAACTTGATAGAACTTTGAACAGGCAAAGTTTTATCTTAATAACCTGGTTTTGGATTTTTTCTTTCCTCTTTTCTCTCCCACCCAGGTGATAGATGTAGGCTCGGGAAAAGGCTACCTGAGCTCCTTCCTGTCTCTACAGTACGGCCTCCGGGTCTACGGCATCGACTCCTCCACCACCAACACCCACGGAGCCCAGGAGAGGAACAGGAAGCTAAAGAAGTTCTCCAGGGCGTACCAGAAACACAGCAAAGCAGTGAGGGAACAGGGCGAGGCCACACATTCAGCTCAGAAGGAGTTAGTAGAAGTAAAGCCTGGAATGAATGGAGACTGTGATGTTTTATATGGTGATGGGGCAGGAGTTGTGTCACAGGAGGAGGAGAAAGTGTTAATGGGCTTGTCAGATGTCAACCCTGCAGCGGAAAGGCATTCAGAGCCAAACCCAGAAACAGAAGAGTTCTTCCTCAGTGCCCTATCAGTGGATGTGATACAGACTACATCCCCCAGAGTTCCCCCCAGGCAACTGAGTGCTGAGGAGAGGGAGAGGAGGAAGAGGGAGAACCTGGAGAGGAAAGCTCAGAACAGAACCGACGGCGCCAGCACCGTGTTCTCACCCCTCACATCTTACGTTACTGCAGAAACAGAGCTCCGAGAGCTCATCAATGAGCTGGAGGTGAGCAAATCCAAAGTCAAAAGAAGCCAAAAGTAAATGTTGAAAATAGATTTGCTGGTGGTGCAGAGAGGAAGCCACTACTATAGTAGCAAAGCACGATTCCCACAGCAGCTCCTGAAATTACACGTCTGCCCCAGCAGCTGGTGTTTGCATTACTGGAGCAAGTGTGGGATGTTATTGCGGTGCCAAATCTGCAGCGCGTCATCATCGATAAATTTTACCATCGATCTCCACCCCTCCCCTCCTCTTCTTCTGTTCCCTTCTCTTCTCTGCGTGCTTTCTCCGAATTCCAGGATGCGGTCATGGTCGGCCTGCACACGTGTGGCGACTTGGCTCCCAGCACCCTGAGGATGTTTGTGGCTAAACCGGAGCTGGCCGCAGTCTGCAGCGTGGGCTGCTGCTATCACCTGCTGTCTGAGGAGTTTGACCCTGCCGGACAGGGTAACCACACACATGCACACGCACACAGACACACCACCCATTTTTGAGAACACATGGTTTCCGTTGTATGCAGCTCACAGTCTTTCTCTCCATTTCTAACTCTCTTCTTCTTTTTCACTGACACACGTCCCATAATCCCACCTCACACACCTGCAGCGTTCACTTCATCACTCTGATCCAATCTGTAATGAAATATCATCTTCCCACATAAAGCCACATAAACACTTAAACTCATATGTTATTGTAAACAAGTCAAATGTTCCGCTGAGAGTCTGGAGACTCGGCCAAGTTACCCTTCTGGAGATTGAGTTGAGCTCAGAAAGCCGCTGTTTGAGCCATTAGGTTGGATTTATGGATTTAGGATAGCTGTTTAAGGCTGCTGAAAATGAGATTTTTTTTTAACCTTTTAATGTAGCAGGGAATCAATTGGAAGTGATTGATTCTGCAACTAGTGTGTATTTAATCTTAGTTCAGTGGGACTTTGCTGTTATTTAGTTCGCCTGGACTTGCACACTGAGGAGATTATATGTCGTCCTCTACAGGCGCCCCACCTCAGGTGCCAGAACGCGGGATAATAGACTGATATCATCGTCGTTTCGTGCTCCTTCACTGCTCACTTTATGAGGTATGAAATCGTCTACATGTGTTCTCATGCTGTGACTGTAGCCTTTGCGTATCTATAAGAAAGAGCCCTCGCTACAGTCGCTACAGTATTGCGTCATCTCTTGTTAACAGCGCGACCTTCGACCCTCACGTCATCAGGGCCCCGTCGTAGCTTAAGCCAAGAGCGGAAAATGATATCACGACAGCTGATTGAAAACACTCCTTTCCATGCTTGTTCCTCAAACTCCAGCTTGATCTTTTAAAGAAGTGAACAAAGGCATTCACACAGACACACACACACACACACACACACACACACACACACACAGACACACACTTTCTCTTCCCTGTTTGCCTTACAGTGCAGTCTGGGATGCAGGCCAGCTCCTGTGGTGGCCTACCTCACCCTAAAAAAGAGCTAAAGAGCTGAAAAACTTCATTATAGAAGGCAGTTATACATTTATGTAATCCGCTCATTTAGGAATGAAGCAATTCCTTAAATGCATCATCCATGTCTAGTACCTTATGAGGAACTGGGAGTCCAATCTCATGCTGTTTACTCAACAACAACAACTGCTGTAAGATGAGTACGTTCAGGCGTCTAAGGTCTGGAGCCAGCGTGTCTCCTCAGAAGATACTTTTAAGTGTACGGTCGCACACAAGGGCATCAGAAATATTTGTCTTTCTGAAGGGCAGAGCGTGTACGTGGCCACTTCAGATGAGAACTCTGTGGCCAACATGAGGCCAGCTACTATAAACAGCTCTGTGTACGCACTGTAATCTACCCTTCAGACAGGAGGAAGGGCTTGTCCGCTTCAATTGCCTCCGAGGGCCATGTGCCGGGCAGAAGGGAAGCTAACGTGATTGCTAACGCGTTAGCGTGTCCAGAGCAGTTAGCGAGAGCCCGGCTGGCTGCAGCTGCACATGTTATTACTGCTTCTTTTGACTATATCCCTCTGGATTCACTGGGCCTTGGCCTCAGTCACTGACCCTTTTAGAAATGACATGAAAAGGATGGCAGGCTGTCAAGTAGTCACACTCAGTACCCTCCCACTGGGAATCTGTGTGTGTATGGTTAGAAATGTGTGGTTCTTATTGCTCCTCTCACAACAGCAATCAAAAGTTCAACAATTCTGACTTTTTAAGGCAAAATATATTTTATATTTCATCTCAATTCTTCTATTCATAGACTTGCATTAAAGGAATAGTTTGACATTTTGGGAAATATGTTTATTCACTTTCCGCGAGTTAGATTAGGCGATTGCTACCACTCATATCTGTATCGTAAATATGAAGCCATAACCAGGAGATGGTTAGCTTAGCTTAGCACAAAGACTGGAAACAGGAAACAGCTAGCCTGGCTCTGTCCAAAAATAAAATAAATGAAACCAGCTCATCTAAAGCTCACTAATTAATACATTATATCTTGTATATTTAAACCGAACAAAAACAAAAGTGAGTATTATTGCTAAGCTAGCTAAGAAGTCTCTGCGCCTGGGCAATGAATAGTCTGGCCTATGATCTACTGTAAAATCACAGATTGTTGTTTATTCTCTTTGGTTTTTGTACAGATAAAACAAACAAGATATAATGTGTACATTAGTGAGCTTTAAATTTGCTGGTAGCTGATTTTTTTAATTTACCTTTTTACAGAGCCAGGCTAGCTGTTTCCCCCTGCTTTCAGCCTCTGTGCTAAGCTAAACTAACAGTCTCCTGGCTGTAGCTTCAGATTTCACGGACTGACATGAGAGTGGTATCGATCTTCTCATCTAACTCTGGCCAACAAAACAAATAAGCGTTTCATCCAAAATGTCAAACAATTCCTTTTAAGCTGATGTTGAGCACACAAACTAGCTAGTAAATTATTTGATCTAAGACAGTCACACTGAAAAGAAGAGGATGGAATTCTCTGTCTTTATAAATCAAAATTAAAATGTGTTTTACTCCTGCTATCTTGCAGTTTCCCTGGCAAATATTTAAAATTCATACCCACTGATTGCAGTTGTTTGCAAAGCCTGCCAATCAGTTTACCCCCTATTATCTCTGCGTGTTCCCTCACAGAGTGTTTGCGCGGTGCGTGTGGTTTCCCTCTGAGTCAACACCTCCGCGACTGGTCCTGGTTCTGCGGCAGAAACGCCAGGATGTCTGCTTGTTTGGTGAGTTTAGACGGCACCACGAAGAAATGTGCACAGCAGCCTCTTTTCCTACATAAACATCTTCAGATCCTCAGACTGTAATGGCTATTGTCAGGGATGTCTCAGTCCGTAACAAAAGCATCTGTAAAAACAGTCTTTTTATTTACAGTAGGTCATAAACAGGGCATGTGGATGAAGTAGAGTGTTTTTTCCAAGAAATACTTTGTCTTAACGCTTTACCATTTTTCTAAAAAACAGGCACTTGAGAGAGTTTCACTCGGCCAAGGGGTAAGTAAGACATGCATACTAACTGTAATCAGTATCATGAATCATCGCACAAGAATGTGAGTTAAATTCCTTTCTCTAAACTGTCATTACGTCACATCCATCAAAACAAATATATCAAAATGATTTCAAACCAGAAATATGTGCGTTCCCAATAACTGAAGTCTGTATTATCTTCAGCATAGATCTCCTACATGCATTCAAACAATCAGCCCATTAATTCTGCTATTGTTTTAAGTCTGTGATTGACTACAGTGTATTTATTTGAAATGTAGAGCTAGGGGCTCCGGGCCAAAGCCGATACACGATACCACCAGCCATTAATATGGAATGTTTATAAATATTAATGCAATCACGGTAAGATTGATTACTCGTTGCAACTGGGGCGGGCTTGATTGCTCGCTAGTCTTGCATCAGGCTTGGAAAGTGTCAGAAATATTCATCAGCTATTCGTACACATGCCGGATGAATCACAAGGGAGTAACAAAACTTTACGTGAAAAATACAGCAAACTGCATCATGTTGAATTCTGTTTCTACAGATTCAGATGGAGTCTCTGTTTTACCGGGCGGTCCTTCATGTTATTCTGCGGGATCACTACAGCTCCTTTAAAAGGTAACACACAGCAATTTGCATCTGGCATCACTTTAATATGAGAAATTACAGCAAGTGTCTAGCACCTTAAATATTTTCTGGACTTTTTTTCCATCATTGTGTGTTATGTCACAGCATCCACATACAGAGTAACACATGTGCTTTGCAGGCATTTCAGTAGCAGTCTGATGGTTACAAACTCACTCACTGTTCTTTTCTTTTCTCTGAACCAGAAAGAGATTTTGTTTCTGGTTTATTTGGGTTACAAATGAACCAAGACTTGCAAACAAAAGTCACATGTACTCAGCAGAAGACCAGGTTTGACATGATAGCCTTTAGTGCTGAAACAAAGTGGTCGATTTAAGATGAGGAGTAGTAGAAAGACAGAAAAATTTGGATCAAGGACAATTTATTAAGTAATTTCAAGCTAAAATGACAAACATTTGCTGAGATCTTTGGGTCTCGGACTTTAAGTGGGACAAAACAAGCAATTTGTAGATGTCATCTTGGGCTGTAGGAAATTGTTTGGTGCATTTTTCACTTTTTTGAAAAAAAGGAGGGGAGCCATTGCATGCAGATAAGTGAAGAAATTAATATGCTAAATATGTGCAGAAATACAAGCACTTAATGGCATAGAGGACACTGAAGGCTTAGAGTGGCAGCTACTCTGGATTGCAATGTGTTTCAAGCTTGGCACTTCCTCGATGCCTGTGTTTGTGCACAGATTTAGGATGTTACATTTTTGCATTCAGCCTATCACTGACCTGTTTTCCACAGTTTTTTGTGGATATATAGACCAAACGGTTATAAGAAAAATAAACGCATTATTCAATAGTGAAAAGAATCTTTACTTGCACCCTTAATGGACTTGTCGTTTTTTATTTATAGAAATGAACCTTTTCTGCTCATATAGTACAGTGAAGAACATGCAGAAAAGGCAGAATAGACTGCAGTTTGGCCTTGCTTCACTTTGTTATGCTTTACTTTCCAAACATGAGTAAACTTCTGGCTCTTAAAAGTCAAAACATGCTGGTTTGAACCCATAAAATCTTTAGTTATTTTGCATTTTCCTAATGACTGAGAATTTTCTGATCTTTGGCAGATGATGCTCATTGCTCTCCTCTACCTAAATAAACTGAATTATAGAAGTAAATGCTGCAGATTTCAGTGAGCCCTTATCAAATGTGTTCTGTGCAGACAGGATCAAAGATTCCTAAAAGACACTGAGCATTGCCTGGTCCCCACTGCTCTGTGACCTTCAGTTTAATGACTAACATCAGATCAGGATCGAATATCCATTACCTTTCTCTAAGCAGCACCTATTCATCACTGTGAGGCGTTTAACAGTTTGGTTCTGGTTGCTAAGGCGTGATTTAAAGCAAACCAGGAGATACAACATGAGACTAAAGGAGTGAATGTTGTTTATTTCATCGGGCAGAAATGAGATGTTCAGGGACTGAGATAATGATGTATGTATGTATGTATATGTGTGTTTGCTCCGCAGTGAAAAGCGAGTTGGGAATGTCTACTCCAAGACTAAATCATTCATGGACTACGTTCGCCGAGCTCTACGCAGACTGGAATTGGATGACTCAAAGGTCGGCACCAGAATATTACAATCATCTTACAACATCTTCCAGAAACAAACTGTGGAAAGTACACTGAAAAGAAACACAGCCCCGTAGGAGAAATGCTCATGATTTTGGCACGATTAGAAGGAATATGTTTCCTCGTTGGTGTTTATTTAGAAAATAGTCCAATTCATGTCAGGTTAGTAAACTATACAGGTGCTTGAGATACTTGCTCTCTTGGTTTAGGATGTTGCCAGGCACCAGGATGTTGAGGAGTCTGTCATCTGGTTGCCCTGGGTATCCATGGGAATAAGGATGACATGTTTCTGTCTGTGTTACGTCCTTCACAGCTCCAAAAGACATAAACCCCGTTTTCTTTCGCTTCTCCTACTTCCACTCCTCTTCACATCCTTTCATCTCTCACTTTTATTCCCTTGTATTTATATCCAAATCCTTCATATTCTCACTCACATGCATGACACCTCTTTCTCCTCAGCTTTCTGACAGTGACATCCAGGGTTACCACGACACATACAGGCCGCGAATGGGCGAGATGCACGCCTTTAATATGGTAAGTCCTCACACCCATCTGAGTTCCCAGCCTGTTTAGCATCTTTGTGTTAAATCGTTATCCTATACTTTACAGCCACGACAACCTGTTTAAACTCTACTTTGTGTAAAACATTTTCATTCCTGTAAAATGGGATGTATAATGCCAATAAATTGCAGACCATTAAGTGAGATCATTGCAGTCTGCAGGGAAGTAATACAGGAACGATTGTACAGAATGGGAAGAAAACCAACCTCTGGTTTCAGCTGAGGCCACTAATTGTGGTGTCAACCAACATACCAATTTTCTTTCATGACATAAAGCAGTAAAATGGTTTTTGGGGATCGCCCACCAGCTACTGGGAAGACACTAGTCATGGTGGGTTTTAGTATGTCATTTTGGGAGTAGCCAACTTACAAGACAATGCCATTTTGTATCAGATAGATGGAAAGGTTCCTTTGAGAAACACTGTTATGAAATGGAATAAACACATATATATTTAAAGTAATATCTTTCCTCTCTCATGTCATCATCTTTGTGTAGTTGAAGGTGGCTCTGGCTCCATGTATTGAGGGTCTGATTCTCCTCGATCGCCTCTGCTACCTGAAAGAACAGGTAAAATCATTTCAGTCTCACCAGTCATTCATTGTAAAAAAAAAACCTGGAATACTCAAACAGTCAGCTGAACATGGAGTCATACTGAATAGACAAAAAGCCAGGAAGAGGCTGGGGAAGTGAACTCGCTGGGAAGCAGGAAGTGGTGTAGCAGCAAAGGTGTATGTAGAAATAAGGAGCGCAGACTAAATCTGTTTATATTGACTGCCGTATGGAACATTTGACTTTAAAACAACATCTGTGCCTGCAAAAACTACCGCAGTGCTCCACAGTTTCAGGATGTGTGTGTTTGTGTTGGAGAGAAACAGATGATCATTTTTAAAAGAGCAAGACAACATTATTGTCATAAACCATGAAACAAGCCCGTCTAAAAAAGATTCTAAACTGCCTTAAAACTAGTCTAGAAAACTAGAACTGTTTTTATTTTTATCTTTTTGTTGATTATGTATAAGAGGGGGATTTGTGAATCTAGGCAAAAATGTTTAATCTTGTTCTGCAACTACAGATTTTTTAGGACCTATTAATCTAGTTTATTTTCTCGTTTAAGAGATAAATTGCTCTATAAAGTGGCAGCAAATAGTAAAAATGCCCTTTATGAGCTCCCAGAGCCCATGGTGATGTCTTCAAATTGCAGGTTTTGTCTGACCAACAGTTCAGAACCCAAAGATACTCTCTTTTCCATCACAGAAGACTAAGAAAAACAGCAAATATTCACATTTCAGAAGCTGCAACCAGTAAAACTTTTCTATTTTTGCTTAAAAAATGACTTAAATTATGTTTTTAATTTAGCCACTAGTGGAAATAACTAAAGCTCTCAAATCCACTCTGAAAACAAATTGAAATGTAACAAACTAGAAAATAAAAATTGCACAAAAATAAAACACACAAACTGTACTAACATTGAAACAGTGCAGTCATAACTCACAGTGACTTTAACCAGCAGCCTTGTGACAAACAGGCCTCACTTTTTCAGCTGAACTCGTCTTTAGAATTTGCTTGTACAGCTCGTTGATTGGGATTTAAAATTTGCTTCCCAGATGATGAAAGCGAAGTACGCCGAAATCTCAGCTGAAATCTGAAAACCTTTTTTTTTAAATTCAGACCACTGACAATAATATAGGTGTTGGCTAAATTAAATCCGGCCTGCAATTTAACGTCTTATGCTTCTGCAGCCAAACACAACATGCTGATCTTTAGTCTGAGTCATTGTGATGAGATATGTACAAGCCGAAAGCTTTGAAGTTGTGATTATATGTGTGGTTGTGTGTCAGATGGACTTCCTTAAAAGGGTCGTGCAATCAAACTATATAACGTCAAGAGCGCTGGTCAGCTTTGAGAGATCTCCCTCGAGGAGCAGCAGAGGAGGAAAAAGAGGAGGTGATGGATGGATGTGAATATGATCCATATGATGATAAGTGTGCTGAAGCAGGTTCAGCCTTAAAGAAAGATATGAACACATGCAGATCAGGTTATTTAAAATCTGAGCAAGAGCTGTGATTAGCATCCAGAAACATACTGTACATTTCTGTATGTTTCCAGGGTCTTCCAGAGTTATTACAGTCAAACAATGGTGTACTTATTAAGCAGTGTATACATCCATGGTGTCTCTGGTGTGTGGACATGATGTCTGCTAAAGGTCAAAGATCCAAAATGTGTATGATAAAATATGCATTGGTGATTGTGTGTGCGGGAATCAACATTTTTAGCAACAAATGCAAGGGACAGTAAAAGAAAACAGTTTTGTGTATGCTGTTTTTAGGGATGGGACGTTTGTCTGTCAGTTGGTCGACCACTTTGGTCCAGACTGAAATATCTCAACAAGTATTGGATGGATTGCCATGAAATTTTGTACCGTCATTCATGGTACCCAGAAGATGAACCGTAACATCTTTGGTGATCTCTTAACTTTCCATATAGCGCCATCATCAGGTCAAAATGTTCATTTTGTCCAATATTTTGGTCCATTCCAATATTCCTGTCACATTCCCATCAGCCTCAGCTGTACTTTAGTGCTAATTAGCTAAACTAAGATGATGAATATGGTAAACATACCTGATAAACATCATCAGCATTAATTCAATGAAATCATTAGCTTAAAGTAATGGATAAATGGTTGAAATAGTTAGCTAAATGTATGGGATAAATGGTTGTTAGCGTATTTATGAGAAAACGAGTTGGTAAAACTGCTCACGACAGCCTTTGACTTGTAATTCCCAGTCAGAGATATCATTTCTAACAGCGATGATATCTCATACTTCTGTAGAAAAGAACTACAGAAGTGTCAACAAACTGGTGCCACTATGGCTGCAAAACCTCCATCGGTTTTCCTTTGCTTCCCATTCTGCTGATTTTGTATGAATGCAGCAAAAGTACAGCCTTACAAAGCCGCTAGTGTGGCTGAAAACGACCTACAGTATATCTAAACGGCTAGCCATCGAGGAAGACAAACTTGTTTTACACACGAACAGGAGTCCACCTGACACAATATTTGTACAGATGTTTCTTCTCTGGAGATTCAATAGAGAAAATCTTTAATAGTGAGAACGTACAGCAGAGGATGCCAGGGGTCAAAAACTGGGAGGAGAATCAAGATTTTTATGTCCATGTGTTTTTTATTCAGTTCTATTGTGTCTTATTGTTTTTGGGTGTGTGTCTTTGTGTCCTGCAGGAGGATTTATCATTCTGTGCACTGGTGCAACTCTTTGATCCCCTGCTGTCACCAAGATGTTACGCTGTCGTTGGCCTGAAGAGTTATGAGGACAGAATTTCATGCTGATGAACTTAGACATATGCACATGATTATAATACGCTGGTCATAATTATACATGATCATATCAGCAATCATACTTCAGGAGTGATTGTATTATGTATGTATTCTCTCCTGCTTGTTTTAATTTTGTCATTTATTTATGCAGTCTCTGTATGACTTTCAGCAACATCTTGTTTTGTTTTATATGCTTTACTGTTTTTGATGAAAAATAAATCTTTCATATTTTTAGTGTTTAGTCCTTGACCTTGTGCTCCTCGTGAAAAAACAAAACACCTGGAAAAACTGTCAGGTCTGTTTGATTGAATTGTATCCTTCTCAGCCTTTTGTCTTTATGTTTGGAGACTTGAGAAAACACTTGCTTTTAAGGACCGCTCAGGGACCCGGGGCATTGTGGGATTTAGGGAGGCTTGGATCCCCTCTGTTGACAGGTCTGGAAACCCCATTCCTAGGCTCCCAAACCAGAAGAGGTAGGAGAAAAGATAGAAAGGGCAAGAGGCACCCTTGACCCTGTTTTAATCTTTACTTCTGTTTTGCTTTGTCCTTGGTCATTTAATAAATCATGCTCTCTTACAACCAATGTTATAGTCCTGAGTACACATGATTTATGGTAGTGGGAATTACACTAAAGCTGATAGAAAGCAGACACAAGAGGTAAGGTGGGAAATTGAGGGAAACTGAGCATTTAGCATCAAAGTATTTTACAGTAGGATTGTTATTAACTTCATTAACAAATGAAAATATACTATTTGAAATACTATAAGTGACAATTTCTTATAATGAACTTACAGATACTTCAATATAGAGATAAAGTTCACACCACGTGTTGCGATTAATAGTACATGAAATGTAGTAAGCTAGCAGAGAAATTGAAACGGTTAGCTGGGAGTACCCAAATGGCTAAACAGTAGATAACCTAGCTAAGGTAAAAGATAAATTGATTAAATACTCTAACCAAAAATAATTGATAAATGGTTGAAGTATTAGCTAAAAGTAATGGATAAATGGTTGAAATAGCTAAAGTAATGGATAAATGGTTGAAACATCCTTCTGCCACTACCACAATTACAAACTTGACTAAACCAACCTTTAAACATGGACAGTTCAATTGTATGAAACAACAATATGTAGGTATCTCTTTCATAATGAACTTTAATTCTGTCATATTGTGCCCTGTGTGTCTCACAGTCCCCACCACTGAGTCAGTAATGGTCATGGCAGCTGTGCATGTGACACTGTTGATTAAAGCTCTGTAGGAACATCCATTTTACAAAATTATGGAGACTATCTTGAATAAAATCAGCCTGAAACAAAGGGAATATGATACACTTTCCCACTGTGCACTACTGGAACAAAGCACTTTCTCTCATCACAGCTTCCACTGCCTCTATTATTTGTCACTGTAGCTGCAGCCGCCTGCACATCTGTAGGCCATCCATAGGTCTGTCAACGTCGCAGTGGTGAAACCGTGTCCCAGAGCTTTATTTTTATCTCGGTAAAGACAGATGGTGAGGCTCTCTGCTGCGTCTGGACCATGTTTGGACTCAGCACCATGTTTTGCACTGACAGCCTGCTGTAGTGGCCAAACCGGACTGACACGAATGCAAGCAATTCAAGATGTGAACGAGGCTTGTTTTGGGATATAAATGTTGCCGGGTTTTGTTGTGGCCGAGTGAGTCATGTCCTCTCGACCTGTCCCGTCCTCGATGCTTGCACGCATGTTTGCGCACATATGCTGTATGTATATATAAACACACCCTGGCATGGTCTCTTTCATGTGCCCACATAGACGACAAGAAAAATGACACGATAAAAGGCCTGCTTCCAGTACACACAAACAAACATGCAAACCTGTAGGAAATAAATCTGTGAGGAAAATGTTACAGGATGTGATGAAGGCTGGGAGACAGAAATAGTCTGCACGGGGCATCATGCAAGGCAGTCCCATCTCAGATGACTTCTCATTGCAAGGTAGGAATGAGAGGAAGTGGTGGGGAAGTGAGGGGAGTGCGTCAAACACTCCGCCCTTTGCTCTGATCACTGTTTCTCACGGTGGTGTTTGGATATGAATCAAGTTCCTGCTAACCCTCCTTGATCTGAAAAATCATCTCTCCAACTTCATGAACAGGAAGGGACCTACATTTGCAGTTTGTAGACTTTTAAACTTCATCTACATGTCTATATAATTAGTTCTTCGCTGGTGAATGTTGTGAATGGGGGAACTGACTCTTAATTAATGAACCAAAGGGTGAAATTTGGAAGGGATGTTGCAGGCTTTATCAAGCATCAACACAACTTGAAAATGAGGAAAAGGAGTGAGACACCTTTATTTCTACATCCACTCTCATACACACAATCCTAATGTCTTCCATCTGAGCATAATCATCATGGTGTCCTATTTTTTTTTTTTTTTGGCCTGGGCGTACAGCCATCAGAGAGAAGGGTGCCAGAAAGTGGCCCTGGCTGCCATCATCATGCCCCTCCAGTAGTGAACAGACTACATTTCTCTGCCAGATGCCCTGCTTGTGAGAAAGAGGGGATTTGGCTGGACGTTGAGCAGGGCACACACTGCTTGTTTTAGATTAAAATCGCTGTTATCACCTCAAGCCACTGCAGATTTGTTCTCTGAAGATCCACATGGACAAAAATGCATTTCACACCTGTCAGAGATGTATCTGTGGATGTGTAAACAGGCACGTCAAGCCCTCGCAAATGTTTGACTCTGAGCCTCAAACAATGCCACCCTCAAGAAACACTTGACTTGAGAACGGACAGCTGCTGTTTTCAATGTGAAACACAGTCATCACATATTTCCAATAACAATACTTGTCCCTCTGATTCATATTTTCCATTAATCTTGCCCATTCTTTTGCTATGTTATCCAGACTAATATCAAATTAGATCAATCTAAAACATCTGCCAAGTCATAGAAAACAGTCAGAGAAAACTACAAACACTGTTATGTGTGGCTTGTGGAAAGTAGTACTCCGATTCTACAGCTTCAACCTCTAATGTAATTGCAAAACAAATGTGATGCTTTCCTTCCCCCCCTGAAGTAATATGATGAACTGCTTTGGTTGTATATTACATAAACTGAATAACCTGAATATAAATCCTGAATCTGTAAATATCTTCAGTGAGTTGTGATCTCAGGCCTATTGAGACTCCTACAATAATTACATATCGTAAAACACATTTCCTGTCAACGTATTTACATCACGTTGGCCCAAACTGCAATGTTTAATGGATATGACAAAAGGAAACTGAAGTGGAACAATTCAGATTAAGAATTTATTAAAAAGTTTATCCTGTCATGTAGAATAAACCGCTCAATACTGTTGTTGGGTTTAAAGACTTTCCTGAGGCAAGAAAATGCTTTGAGTTGTATGAGTTGGCTTTATTTTACAGTAGCAAGCATATAGTATCAGTAGAAAAGCCTCTAAGGTAATTTAGGTTTAGCATCCCTCCCCTTTTATTCCCCTTCTACAGGGCAGCTTCACATTTAACAGTAATGATAACAGTAAAGGGCATCATGAGCTGCTGCACTTTATGATCAAAGCATCCAAGTGTTTTAATTTGGATGTGATATGGTGTTTTCTTTTCTTTTCTTTTCTGAAACAATACAATCCACTGACCGTTTTAACCTCTATTCAAGCCATGTTACAGGACATCATTAGTGCGGTTTAACAGTAACTGTAAAATAACAAACCCTCATTAGCTGAGCCATCTAAATTCAGCGCCAAACCCAAACAATCATCAAGCTCCCATTTTTTCCCAGACAGAGTTATATTTCTGATCTTCCTGAGCAGAATGAGGAGGTGACACCCTTGCGGATGTTCCACAAACCAGGGTGGATTTGATTTGATATGTGATGCTTCAGTGTTGATATTAATACCATGAGTGTGCTATTTCTGTGAGGGCAGGGCCCGGGCACGGTCCCTCCAGCTGTGATGATCTGTTTCCTGTGTGATGTTTATCTGCTGGGGTGAAGAAGCAGTGGTTCCGGAGTAAATAGCGCGGGGAAATTACCATTACTCGCTTTGTGTGGCTTAATGGGGAGCAGAAATCTCTCAATAACAGCATCAATGGAAGTAGACCCTGTTGGAAAAGATTGTCCTTTTGTCTTGAATTGGACATGTGAACTTAAAAAAACAAAAACATAAGAAATAACGTATTAAACCATACCATTAGCGAGTTCTGCATAATAACCCGTGCACAATGCATCATGATGCTAAAGGGAATAGTTTAACATTTTGGGAAATATGCTTATTCGCCCAGGGCAGCGCAAATAGACACGGAAAATTCATGCATATCCCAGGCCTTTATGAATCTGCTTCATAAACATACAGAGGTGAGAGGAAAAAAGGAGACACTGGAAGGAAATAACAGAAATAACCAGCGTTTGGCCAACTTGGCATTAAGAATGGAAACGGGTAAACAGCTAGCTTGTTGCGAAAAGTTGCGATTTTAACTTATTTCTGAGGTCTTGTCGTTTTACACTTTTTGCACGAATTAAACAAACAAGATATAACGTGTTAATTAGTGAGCTTTAGAGGTGCTGGTAGCTGGATTTTGTAACATTTATACAGAGCTAGGCTAGCTGTTTCCCCCTGTTTCCAGTCTTTGTGCTGAGCTAAGCTAACCGGCTGCAAATACTCATTCAAAGCACTTCAGCCTAAGCAAAGAGGTTTTTGGACACTTGTCAAGTAAAATATGCAAGCATTTGCTTTGTCGATGAGTAAAACAAAATGTGTGTTTATATGAGAAAAACCCATGCGCTTTCAATTATAAGCTCGATAAATGATTGTCACTTCTAAAACACAAGAAACCAAATAGGAAATGAAAGAAGGAAAATACATTCATCAAATATGGAAAATATTTAGACTTTATTTTTGAAATGCAGAGATAAAAAGAGCAAACAGTGCACGCATGCCGAATGATTCCTTGTCATCCATTTACCAGAGCCCTCAGCTGCCCCTTTAGACTTGCCTCCAAAACCAAAAGAGGATGTTTTTATTTAGGACTGTTGCCTGTTTACACCTAAAGAGCAAGCTGTATATACATTATGTGCCGCCACGGTGAGGACGTAGCAGGTAATCAGTCAGAGGGAGTAAACACGTCTTCTCCTGTAATGTGTTTGTTTTGCCCTGGGCCTGTTTATACTCCCTGCAGGAATATTTCCCCCTCTTTTCCTTAGTTAATCCCTTAATCACTTGTGACGACTGCAATACAGAGCAGCCCTTGTCCCCATGGGGCAGAGCGAGGGTGCAGTGTTCATCTTGTAGGCTTTGTGTTTGCTTGTGAGTATACGGGTTTGTTTGGGTGTATAATATCGGTGTACAATTCTAATCTAACAAAACGAACAACAAGAAGGTTGTATTTTAAGGTTGTCTTACAGATAAAGTGTCAAAAGCACCGAGTGTCTTCCTACAACCCAAACACAGACTGTCATTGGTACCTCTCGACACTGATGAATAGAAGAGGAAGCGCTTCAACATAAGTCTCAGGTACAAAAACACAGCTGCCTGTCTAAATAGTCCAGCAGGTTCCATGAGTTCAAGGTCAACTCTTGTTCAGAATCAGGGTCACTGGATGCCACTGTTACAAATGACTCTATGCTTGCCCTTTAATGCTCCGCCACTGTCTCACCCATCATCAGCTGACGCCCTTCCGCTCTATACATCCTTCTCCAACCATCTGTTTTTCTTTCTCCGCTGCTCTGCACTAGATTTCTTCGCTTGGAGCCCCGACTGAGGGACAGGCGTTGGTCCAGCTGGTAGTCAGCAGGACCAGGCTGCATGTTTCCAAACTGACGGCTATATGCATCCTCACCATAGGGTGAGGTGCACCAGTTCATCCATCACACCTACTCTCCCAGTTTAGCCTCTCCATAGAGACGGTGGGGGGTTGGTGTTTAACAAATGAATCAATATTTTTAATTTGGGGTTAGAATGAGATAATATGATACCTACAGCAGCAGGCCCTGCTCAGCTGCTTAGCAGGACACTTCAGCATGAATATCAAGCTTAAAGTGTAAAATATTTGACTGCAAGTTTACAGTAAATTACTGGTTGCATTACTTTCACAGCAAGTTACGGTGACATTTTTGCAGCAAATTATAGTAAAATGACAGCTGTATACTGTGACTTTACAGTCAGTTATGCCATCAAATTGCTGTAGAATTACAGTATTGAACTGTTATTTTACAGTAGAATTCACATTACTGCACTGTCTATAAGATAGGAGTATATATGGAACATGTTTAAAAAAGACTTTAACCTCTGTTTTATATGCTACTTTACATTTTACTGTCTATTTTTTTCTGTTTTTTTTCCGTAATTTATACATATATTTTTGACATTGTGAATAATGTGTTTAATTATTTTCGGTTGAGGTAATGAATCAGGTTTTAGGCTTTGTTACTTTCAATTTATGTTAAAGTCACTTATATGATTTGTTCTGTTTTGTTTATGTCAATATATATTTATGTTGTATGGCCTACTTTAAGAAAATAAAATGCCACAAAGGTGCATTGTGATTCATATAGTCCATCAGTAATGGCTAACAACAGTTACTTATTTCCATCACACGCCACCTTTTTTCTCCAGTGCAGAGCCCAGTGCGCATGCTCCGCCTCGCTGAAAACCACATGCGTCTCCCCGCTCTGCTCTCTCCAGTGCCAAGGCGGAGAGATGCGCACACTGAGGACACCGCAGCACAGAAATGCGCACAGCTCCCCGCCAGACCCGGCGATAGCTTCACCTCTCAACACAATGGGTTAGAGGGAATATGGCACACTTTGACACACTTTGCATGTCATGGGAAATGCCCTGCGTTGTCTGGAGAGCTGTGCTGCCGAGCGGCTGAATTGAGAGCACAATAACACAGAGACTTGACAGAGCGGGGGACCTGATTCCAGTCATTTCTACCCCAGTTCCTCTCCCACTTTGGTTTTGAGAGATGATCACGGAGCTGGTGTGCACCGCCGTGGCTGTGGGTCTCTATCTGAACACGCTAGAGGCAGATTTCTGCTACGATGACAGGTAGGTTTTCGCCCACAGAGCGCCGCTGCCAACACCATCACCATCCGCTCCTCCACTTGTCATCTCCTCTTGTTACCCGGGTCGTTGCGCCTGCCCGCATGTTTGCATGTGCTTTTGTCCGTAGCCTGTAATAAATCACTGCTTATTTTCCGGCTCTAGTCAAAGGCACAAAGACAGGGAGAAGGAAGGGGAGAGTGCTGACCTGAACGGTGAAATTGTAGTAGCCTAATATTACCAAAATAAGCCTGCAGTGCATTCGAATAACTTGCTGCTCATTGAGTTCATATTCTTAATGTCTCTTAATTACATGTCTTGTCCCGTGCGTGTAGCCTAATATACCTTCAGCGACTTAAAATCTTGAAAAGGTGACAAAGAACCATTATGGTATTTATTTTATTTTTTTTAATAAAAACATGATTGATAAAGAAAGTGCACACCACATGGTCCATGTGCACAATAACTAACAGCAGAGGAGGTGAAGTTCAACACGTTGTGAACTGAGAGCAGCCTCGGTCCCACCGCCTGCTGCTCGCATGAAGTGGTTCAGATGCTCTCTGTGTTGATGAAGCACTCATGCCTGTTTAAACAATGCCCTGCACCCGGGGGGATTCAAGCTAATTTAAACCGGGAGTTTAATTTTGCAAACAGCTGAACAAACATGTCAACACTGTCATGCTGTGGAGGGGCATTCTGGGAAACCCCGTGCTGCCCTGATGGACAGTGGTGTATGGAAAATATGGACAAAATATGACTTTAACTTGTGATCATCATAAGAAACTTTTACTAGGCCTAACAAAAATCTCTTAGTAATATCTACTACTGTGAATATACAGCAAGATTCATATGTGGTTCCAAAGTTTTGTTTTGGGAGCCTCTAAGGGACAAGACAAGACAAATCTGAGTGAGTCACATGATGATAAAAGAGAACAACATACTAGGCTGCAACTAACAATTATGCCATTATTAATTCATTATCAATTAATGTGCTGATTATTTTATCAATTAATCGATTAGTCATTTAATCTATAAAATGTCAGACAAAAGTATAAAAATAAATGTCCGTCCCAGCAAGGTGACGTCTTCAAATGTCTTGTTTTGTTCGACCAAGAGTCCAAAACCCCAAAGATTTAGTTTGCAATGATATAAATCAGAGAAAAGCAGCAAATATTTGAGAAACTGCATGCAATCAGAGAATATTTGGTTAAAATGATTAATCAGTCATTACAATAGTTTCTTATTTTTCTGTCGATCAACTAATCCTTTCAGCCTTAAGAGAGATATTTTTCGTACACAAAATCATCTTTATTCTCTGAGTTTTCTCCAGTTTCTGGTCCTTTTTCTTGTTAAATATTCCACACTTTCATCTCTCTGGGCCTCCGAACACCATTCAAATGAAATCTCAGAAGGAAAGATCACTATTTGGTTGAACTGCACATGATTCATGTTCACACTGAGGGCATAACATGTGATGAGGAGTCACAAGCCAAGACGAGCGGGGAACCACTGACATAGACTGATCTGTAAATTATGGCTAAACCGTATTCCACAAATAAATAAATAAGATTAAATTAGATGACGCTTTATTGTCAGATTCCTCTGCATCAAAAGCCTTTTGTGTTACACGAAAAAGAAAAATATGCTGTTAGATTTCTTTGCTTTTTGCTTGTGAGAATAATCCCCCTTCATATAAATGTTCAGTAGTTGCACCACAGCTGGTCCCCTTATAAAAAGAGGAGCTGGACAGGTACTTCTTCACTGGAATACTGTATATGTGCATGAGAGGTTTTGGCTCCTGCAACAGTTCTGTCAAAACTGATATTAATTAGTCTTCCATTATCTAGTATTAAATCACAGGGTGAAAACTACTGATATGCAAGGTATGTGGTAGATTTCTTTGGGGATTAAAAGAATGAACAGACAGTGAACAGGTCGCCTCCCTTGTTCGTCCACAGCTCAGTCAGTGGTTGCTGTCTGGTATGCATCTCCAGACACCCCTTAAAGGTCAAAAGATCCCCCCACTTTACTTTTCAGCACCACCAGTGACCCCCTCTGTGTGTTATGTGTGAGCAAGACAGAGTGTGTGTGGAGCTGAAGGAGGAGGTAGTGGAGAAACATAGAGTGGCGGTAGAAATGAGCTCCGTATGGCGTCTCCAGTTCCATCACGCCTCGCCAAGTATCCCCGTAAAGCGCCCAGCGGCTATTCATCCATCAGCCTCATCTGTACATGTGGCCGTGACACCGCAAGGTTGTCAAAAAAATAAAATAAAAAGCCTTCGGTGACATATTACCCACGGCGCTGCCCTGCCCTGCCCGCTTCAGCCTACGCTCGCACTCCATCCCCCCGGTGAAAGCTCAGTATCCACCGACGCTGTGTATCTATCAAAGTCACCATGGTAATTTGCACTCTGGGGGGACACACGCTGGCGTTTTGGTTCGGCGCTCTCAGATGGAGGAGGTTGAATACCAATCAGAGGTCTGACCTTCCCTGCTCGTTCATCAAATGCCGTCCTCTGTCGGGGTCAAGAGTCGTGTGCTCCGAGCCTCTTCCCTCAGGGATTAGAGGAGAGTTATGAGCAAAAGGTTAAGGCAAGAAAAAGACTGAAGTGGAGGAGCGTTGCACTAATCATTCTGGTCTGGAGTTGTCTTGGTTGTAGACAATTTTGTTTTTCAAAAAAGCTGCCTTGTTGTGAGCTGAGACGATCTTATCTGACCTTTCACCCTGTAATCAAATTCTTGTTGCATGTCACATGCAGTTCTTAAAATGGAAGACGAGATGGCGAGGCAGATAATTCTTCTAGTTCCAGGCACTCCAACTTGTGGCGATGTTCTGGCCGGTCTCTGCTTTTTCAATCATGTCAAGTGTTTTTCCTGGGCACTGCTCAGGGCCCAGCCAAGCAGTCTCTTGGCCAACGGCAAGCCCAATGAAAAGCCTCTGCGTGTGAAATGACTGAGTTTTACGGGAGATGGGAGAGGACTTGAGCCAGGCCACTTCTGATTTGGGGAATCATATTCACATTCATAACAAGCTGTTCACAGCGCTGATAAGTTCATGTTTGTAGAGGCTGCTTGATTGATTGCTTGAGAGTTGTGGTCATAGAATGGAAAATATATTTACCGTCACCTCTGAACTCTGGGCCTTTGACAGGTTAACAAATGAGGCTGAGACATTTTCGATGATATTGGTTTTTAACAACACCTTTTGACAAATCGACCCAGTAGTGGATGTCTTTACTAGGAAGACTAGGACATTATTCAGTAGACACCCAGAGTGAAGCAAGGACAAGAGATAAAGGAGGCGACATGCTGAAATGAAATGCATCCTAAGTGGCTTTCAGCATCCCAAGTCGTATATCCCAAAACATCTGTGACCCCAATCACGTCACAGACCTTCTATGCAACTCACAAATGCATTATGGTCCCTCGGGGGATTGAAGTGAAAACATCTTCCCTCTTTGTTTCCGAAGAGCAAAACAATTTAATCTCGGGGTGAGGAGGAGGAGGAGGAGTTTGGATTTCACAGACTGGCACATTCCCTTTTTATAATTTCAGTTTCATTCTCTATTTGAAATATCCTCACCGTCCAAACTGAAAATGTTCGTCCCAAACAAGGGCTTAAACCATTAAATGTGCCACTCAAATAACGCAGAGGTGACGCATGGTAGTGACTCGAGAGAAGACAGAAGATCACAGAGCCTGTTGGTTGCAACATCTGTTACGTTTCTAGCTTGGTTTCTGAGGTTGACCGATAAATGCATCAATATGGGACTGTGTTTTAAGAAGTGCCCTTTCATCGTAGTTCAAACCATAGTGCTTTGTACTGAAGTGCTAATGAACTGCCTTTATGCATGTTAATGCTGCACACATTGTTTAACCCCCTGGATCACCTATACATTTCTCTCCAAAGAGCATAAAACAAAACATAAAGATGCACTTTCAAGTTTCTCAAAATCCACACTCTAAACCTGAGGGTTTGGGTCGTAATAGGGGTGTAACTCTAAATTTGTTGGCTTAACAAACAGTTTAATGCACATATTTGATTGTGTTCCATCTCTGAATCGTCTCTGTTTTTGGTAACTGCTCATAATTGTTATCTCTCATGGGTTGCCGCTCCCGAGGCTCACTGTGATGGGTTTCAGCCCACTGTAGTAAAAATGTTGCCAGGAATCTCTGTGCCTCTAGTGGAATAATTATCTAAAACATGTGCCCTAGTTGTGTTGAGGCTGTTTAAGTTACAGTATGTGCTTGGAGCAGATAAATATTGAGGGAAGATGTAGGCTAATGAATTGAGCGAGCAAAAATCTCCTTTGACTGAGTCGTGTGTGCAGTAAGTAAAACAGCTGAGGTGAAAAAGCTCGTGTCTGTCAGGAGGAATTTTCACTGTTAGCGTTTTAGAAATGAGTAACACTGCCCAAAGACCAGTAGAGAATTAAAGTGAACAATGTGGTGAGTAAAACAGATGAAGAAAGTGTTTATGATACATAGTAATTTGAGATGTTTTTGAGGCAAGAGGCTTTTAACCTGATTTGCGTACATAAAGGATTATGTGTTTTCGAGGAGAAACAGGCAAACCTCATGAAAAGTGCGGTTTGGTGGTGAAAAAAAGATGTCGCCATCTTATGCTCTGTCCCAATGTATTTAACCATTTGCACATTTTTTTACACACTGGCCATGAAAAGAGTTTCGCTATTGATGTCTTGTTTTTGCAGTCCGTAGCCTCCATAGATTTGGTGGCGGAGGGCGTGGACTATCAGTCAAACAATAGGAAGGCAGAAGCAAAGAGTCTCATTTTGATTACTAGCAGATTTGATTCACGAAAGCACTTAGTGGTCAACTCTGCAGATGTTGTGGCTTTGAAACTGCTTTAAAGCCACAAATGAAGGCTTGAACCCAGTATATTGAATGGGGTGAATTAGAATTTCTCTTCGGGTTTCTAATAGTGTCCGGCTCAACATTTAAGGAAAGAAATGGCAGTAGATGTGCTGAAGACAGAGGATGAAATGTTAAAGCCTATCTTCTTGCGCTGGGATGTGCTCCAGCTTTTACAATCCATAAAGGGGCAGGGAAAACAGTCTTCTGGCAAACAGAGGCTTGTTCCTCATAATGAAAGGGTACTGAGGCACGCACAAGGCAGATTTTTTTTTTTAAATCAGAAACATTTCATGAAAGGTATTGTTATAATAAACAAAATCCCCTTCATGCACAGTTCTAAGGTCTGCCAACTTGAACTTCTGACTTCAGAACATGCTGAAGACTTCAGGTTTCCTCTCATTTCCCTGTTCCTGCTGTCTGACATCTTCAGTGATGCAGAGGATGGGGTTGGGGGCTGTCATTTGATTTGTGGCACCTTCTATTGTAGCAGTTAGCATGGTAACCTTCAGGGAGTTTTGAAACAGTCAGATTGTCACGGCTGGTGAGTGTGAGGCAGCAAGGAATAGGAGCCAAATGCAGACAGGCGAGGCGGACAGGCTAATTTCAGTGATTTATTGATAATGGAAGGCTTGCAGGTAGGTATAGGTAGACAGGTAAGGGTACAGGTTCAGGTTCCAGAGGTACATGGCAACTTTGGAAGACAATCGTTTAAGTTATATATTAAGAAAAATAGGTAGTCATTTGGAGATGTCACCTTGGGGTTTGGGAAATTTTGATTTACCATTCGGACATTTTTTAGACTAAATGATTAATCAAATAATCGTAAAGAAAAATAAAATAAAAATTGTTAGTTGCAGCCCCATAATGTCATTTCAGACACAATTAAGACAGAACATAGTATGTGTCTTGGATAAAAGACCAAGAACGTCCTAAAACAAATATCAAACACAACAGTTTGTTTCAGCTTTGGTTAATTCCTCTGTTCTGCGCAAGTAGCAAGAATACATGACATTATACACCTTTGCCTTTGGAAGCACTACGCAGACATGGAGAAGAGATGGGTTTGTTTATTTTTAGGTTGTCCCTCCTTGTCCCATTGGGTCCCAGTGATGCGCGCTGCTGGTTGAGGCTGCTGCTAACCCTTGGCTGGCCCTTATGCTTCGCAGGCCGCAGTCGACCCGCCCGTCTGCCAAGACATGACCGCCAAAGCTCAGTCCCACGACCCTCCCTGCGTACACACCATATGTGGATCCCAAAACACTGGTATCCATGGACAACGGGGCTTATAAGTTTGCCAGCGCCCTGTAAGATACGCATGCCAAAGCCGTAGATTTGTCATGTAACACCCAGGCTAGATTTGGGAGGATGACAACCTCAAACCATAGATAAATGGGGGGAAACATAGTCTCGCAAGTTTCTTATCTGGCTAACCGCATGCGTGTTCATCATGCTCTTCACTAACTGAGACCCTTCACAACTGCAGCAGCACGGGGTTGAATTTCTTCCTCAGCGCACTAAACTCACTTTGTAAGCAAAGCTCCTTTTTGTGGCGTTAGATTACACTTAGAAGCTGGCGTCCACTTTCTCTCTTCAAACCACGAGGTGGACTTCTGAAACAACTTACAGCAGTTGGGGCGTAATACAAAACCAAACCCAAGCTGGCGATCACACGAATCGCAAGCAGTTACCCTTTCTACCTTTTGTAATCAATAGCCACTGACTATCACCTTTCAGTGACTGTGGAGTTTCTTTTTTGTCTGGAGCCCAGAACAGCTGTCAGAACAGAAAATCAAGCATGTTTTTTTTTTTTGCTGCACTTGAAAAAGCGTGCTCACATTTCACTACAGCTTGTATCAGTTCCGACTGTGAAAAGCACTCTGAAGTGAGCTCTGACTTTCATCAGCCAGTTCCTCAGAATCTGTAGGGGTCTGTTTGTGCATGTGGAGGGTGTTTGTGTTTTTCATGTGCACTGGCAGCTGTCAGTAGTTGAGGGTGCAAATGATCGGAATGATGGAGCCAGTGTTGCCAGATTGGGAGTTTTCCACCCAATTGGGCTACTTTTTATTTAATTGGTCGGGGTGTTATAATTTGGGCTACTTTTTAATAGACTACGATAGATAGATAGATAGATAGATAGATAGATAGATAGATAGATAGATAGATAGATAGATAGATGTGTTTATATAGGTTGAACTTAAAGAAATACTTAGACATTTTGGGAAATAAACTTATTTACTACCTACATATATGGAGCTACAGCCAGGAGGCAATTATTAGCGTAGCTTAGCATAAAGACTGGAAGCAGAGGGAAACAGCTAGCCTAGCTTTCTCAGTCACATGCTCTAACTAGCAACAAGAGGCCTGGCTTAGTGACTTCCTTGAGTCTTGTCGTCACTGCAAGGCTTTTAGCCAACAGTGAAGACTTTTTGATCCTTTGAACTTAACATAAAGTGTAGACATAATGGCTGGTTGAGATGAGCTGCACTAACATTTTAAGCTGCCTGCTGTTATCATCACCTGGAGTAATAACTTTTTCCCCAATCCTCATGCATTTAGCTGAGTTGGGAGAAATTGCTCCTGAAGATGAAGTGAGAAATAAATGGTTTTGTATTGCAAAACTGAATATTTGTTTGACAAATACCTTTATTATGATGAGGTAAAAATCGTTGTGCCGTGCAAGCTGTGATGAAACTCCCATTCATCTGAGCATGGGATACTGACACTGTGCTGTGCCTTAATTATAATACAAGTGCCAGGCGCTTCACAAAACCAATAGAGATTCATTAGCTTGGTAACCTTGGCACTGAACCCTAGCTGAGCACTGCACACACTATTTCCATCTTCACGCATGGCTACCGCAGCTAACTCGTGTAAAAAATACTAATATGCATAAGGCTTTCTGGGTCAGAACAGGGCCAACTGTAGAGTACCCAGTGTGTGGGGGAAAATCGGTTTGTGCCTCTCACCTCATAAAAACCTGAGAGGGGAGAGATTGAGAGAGTTGGTGTGAGGGCTTGAGGGATTTAAGACTCAGGAGAGATCAGATGACAGCCCCGCTAGCTTTACTCAAGGGCACAGTTATAGTGTTTGTTACTGAGATGTAGGAGGAGTGAAGTGATTATACTGGATGCTCTGTCACTCAAGTGTGCTACAGTTGGTATTTGTTTGCCTTCAAAGTCTTTGTAGGACGACATCAGAGACTTTCTAAAGAAATTTGCCGAAACAGAACCTGTAAGAGGTCATCATGAAAGAATTGTGAGGTATTTAAGAAGGATGCAGTAATAATCTCTGAATTAATGACCATATCGTCATTTGCACATGTATAAAATTCCTCTATAATATATATTCTTTGTCATCTGTCATAATTCTGTTCACACTTACTTGATTTATAAACGTTTAGAAGGAATATAGTATGTTCATATTTCACTCCCATCCACATGGTTTACTCTGCGGATGGAGATAGCCTTTCTCCCTTTCCTGTTTCCTCCTGATAAGCGCCTAAAGGTGGAGAAACCACACTAGATAATACAGATAAGAGGAAGTGTGGAGGTCTCAGTACAGCTGTGTTGTTTAGCGGCTCTCTCATTGTGGCACAATGGGGGGCTATTTAGAGGAGTGATGACACAAGTTGTATTATGAAGGGAGATGATAGCGATTATTATAGTTGGAAATAGAAGGAAATGGTGACTGTGGTTGAAAAAAATGTTGATTCATTCAAAAAGAGGGATTCTTCTTCTTCTGCATGGCTTGATGCTAAGCTGTTCAGAGTTGGAATTGAAATCGTAATTTCCTGCTTCACCATATAGCCAGTTTTTGGTTTTGCGGTACATAATTTCCAGCCCAATTGAAAACACCAATTCACTCAGGTTTGGCTCGGTTGAAAAGTAATTATTCTGTGTTTAGAACCATAAAGCACATCATCCTTCATCCTCCTTAATTTTCTGAACTCCTCCTTTCTGCAGAACTCGTCTCATGGTGGGATCAGTAGCTGTGGGTTTTCAGGTACTCTGAGTTTACTGGAGATAAGGCGAATCACTGTTTAAGTAAACATGGCAGCTCTGACTGCAAGAACCCGCAGCGGAATTCATCCTTGAAAAATAGGAGAAATCTGCATTTGATAATGGCTGTTTTCCCGCCTCAGTCAGCCCGAGATAAACCAGCCACCGTATTTATCTTTCTACACAATGCAATTTGTTTCTCACCATCATTTTGATATTCATGGATCAATGGCTATGGGAAAGGCTGTATGGTTATAGTGCTTTCATGATGAGCTGTGACAACACTGTAATTTCTTTTTGATGTGTTTTGGGGGAAATCTACCACACCACACAGTGTTATCTCCTTTCCAGTTTACCCTTTCAAGTTATTATTTTCGTCTTTTAATCTGTTAGACTGTACTGAATGTCACTGAATTATGCAGGTTTTGCTTTTGATAAGAACACGGCCAGTTTATATGAGCTCTGTGGTGCATTTTCACTTTCATTTTGATAAGAAGCATGCAGCAGTGTGCTTGGACTCTATCAATACTTTGATTGGTTGCACCCCGTCTAAAAGAAAATCAGTATCCAAGGCAATCAATTGTTCTTTTTCATGTGAATTTGAACTAAGGAAACATCCAAAGGCGGTGTCCTGTTGTAGATTCCTATCTCTGCTCTGTAGACATGGAGGGCAGACAGATAAGAGGTCGACGGTGCCAGCTCATCCACCACGCTGGGTGCATTTCATCAAAAAATCAACACAGACGTTTTCTCCCAAGGCTCGCTCATTACTGTGATACCACATCCAGTCAATCCATTACAGAGGCGTCTGACAACGACAATTTCATCTACACACCGTGGCCTAGCTGGGTTTTCTTTTCCTGCTATGACTAGCAGCATCTACTCAGTGACAGCGTTATCAGCAAAAGAAACCTACCATGTCACATCCCTGTTGCAGACAGGAAAGATGTTTGTCTGGGAGATGAAATGAACCCATCCTATTGTATTTTTTTTCTCCCTGTTACACACAGATGCATGCATGCTATCTTTTATTTTCTGGAGAGATGGCCTCATAGTGTGTCAGTATATCAACTATTTGTGTTTTGCAGCTGTAGAGAAGTTACAGGAAAAGTTTGACATTTTGGGAAATGCGAGTATTCGCTTTCTTGCCGAGAGTTATAGTAGCTATAATAGCCAGCTAACTTAGCTTAGCACAAAGACTGGAAACGGGGGGAAACAGCTAGCCTGGCTCTGTCCAAAGGTAACAAAATCTGCCTACCAGCACCTCTAAGGCTCACTAATTAACATGTTATATCTGGTTTGTTTAATTAGTGGAAAAAAATGAAGCGTAAAACTGACAATTCAACATTTTATGGTGCTTATGTTCTGGACTATTTCTCAACGTTTTTACACTTCAGATGTTCTGGTAGGCGGATTTTGTTAACTCCAGACAGAGCCAGGCTGGCTGTTTCCCCCTGTTTCCAGTCTATGCTAAGCTAAGCTATGTGGCTGTTGAACGTTTCCTTCAAGCATAGCCTCATGTCAGTTCTTTTTAACTGTGCAAATGAGGGGGAAGTGTTCAGTTTCTTTCCATCAGTGCTTTCTATCACTGTGATTTATGTGTATATACTGAATAACAAAAAGAACAACTTGGCTACAATCACTTGTAACCCGGTCCTTCATACAAATGTCATGACGTTGTAGCATGACATCATGTCTGCTTGTCCCTCCAGTCCATCTCAAGAGGGAATATGGTACTTTTATGATGTTATACGATGCGTTTTATGGTTTCATAATGGAGTTTCCTGCAGCATTTTAAACAGAACCATATATTTTGGAACCCCTGCTGATAGTTTGACAAACTTGGATTATATTAAACCTTCTGCGGGGAAATGCATCTGACATATTTTATTATTTCACTGAATTCTGTTGGTCTCATAATTCAAAGGCTTTAAGTATTTGGGGTTGTCTTTGGACCATTGATAGAATTAGTATTTCTAAGGTGTTTCAGAGCTGAAGGAAAATGTGGCTTGAGTTAAAGTACCTTCAAACCACTTTAGCCAACTTTTGCTTTGTCCTAAGTTAAGGGTCAAATGGATAGGGTTTGCACTTTAGCGATGACTTCATTGGTTCCAATGTGAGAGTCGAGTTCAGGCAAATGGTTTCGTTGTACCAGCCGTGTTCAACAGATCACAGATCAGAATTTGAAAAGATCTTAGATAATTAGCACAGATCCTTGAAAAGAAGACAGATTTAGTTTGGGTTGGCCCCTGCAGTACCCCTCTATAGCTGCCATTTCTCTCTGGCTAATGCTGGAATGTGACAACTGGTCACGGCAGAAGAAAGGAAGGCCTATTCTGGATTGGATACAGTGCTGTGCGGTCTGTTAGCGCAGCATACTTGGCCATTACAAATGCTGCATGTGAATCTGACCACTGAAAGCTGTCAAAGCAGAAAGAAACCTCGCTGCTCCAGAGTGCAACACTGCAGGGTGTTTTGTTTTCTCTACAACTCTCACTCATTCTTTACGTAACAACATAAAGGCACAAATCCTCTACATTCTCAAAATAGCTGCATTTTTTAATTTGTGATCGGATTACAAACCAATTCTGATGGAGCATTAAAGTGTTTTTTTTTCTAATCAGACACAGAAGGCTTTTGAGCAGAAACAGAATGCTGCTTTGTTTCTCCAGCTGCTCCCTTGGCAGCGCTGCAGCGCACAGATCCTCCACTGGCTCCGTGATTTATCATCAGCAATTACAGTCGTCCTCATTGTAATCTCCGCAGCAGATCAAAAATGATCCGGTTTCTCAAAGGAACTCCGAAGTTTGAACAGAAGTTTGGTCTCCACAGAACAGACCTGTACCTCAAAATATGGACTCCTCATATCCACATTTGAGTAGCCTTCAGCAAATGTCCTCTTTACTCTCACATACGTACTTCAATGGTTTTCAGGGTCTGATACACAGAGAAAAAGAACCTTTTTCCTTGGCAAGGGACAATAGACCAAGCTAGAGATAGCCAAGGTCTGCCATGCTGTTGATTCCAGTGAAGGTAGTGGGCTTGCAACACTCTGGAGAGGGTATTTGTGGGTGTTGTTGATGCAGTGTGTCCACACCTGGTGCTCTGCATGTGTGCTTGCAAATTATACAGCTGGTTTATAAGGTGAAAAGTGAGCCGAGAACATGGCAGTCCTTTCTGAGCTGTGACTCTTCACGACCCATCAACATTCATCTATTCCCTGTGGAGAAAAATCAATGCCAGGCAACGTATTTGTCCTCGGTGTTCAAGTCCCCCATTTTAATTCAAGTGTGGAAGGGGGGGCTTCCATAATCATGAGTTCAGGTGGCTGGAGGTGCACGTATTTATAGGTCACTGTGCCACCACCCGCAGCGTTTCTGGAACTAGGCCAGTGGAATTGATTGTAGAAGCAGAAGGTACAATGAATTAAAGAGGTGAGGGAAAAGGGAAAAGGAGTTGGAGAACATGATCACGTGCTGGTGATAGTGAAATAGTCATCCCACTGGAGTTGTAATAGTAACCATGGTAACCTCAGCAGAATATACCTCGGACAGGAAAAAGTCACTTTTTAAAAAAAATCAAGTTTGAACAAATGAGAAGTAACGCAGAATTTGTTTGAATTAATTTGAACGCAACCCACGTAGCCTAATCCTGAACTATGGCTGTGTCTGAATCACTCCCTATTTACTATATAGTGCACTAGCTAGTAAACTAGTGTCCATCATCAGAGTGGATTGATTAAGTGAATGAAGGAGTGATTTCAGAATCATGGTGCCTCACTGAGCTAAGCTAACGTTACTGAAAAGCAGTTGCACTACAAATCAACAAACAGCCTTACCCTTATCCACATATTTTTCCATCTTTTGTGTTTAATACAAGATGCTTCCTCACGTTATTTCTCAGATGATTTGGTGTCATGATGCACAGATAGCTAGTTTTCTCCATTTTCTGTTAGCAAAGACAACAACATTAGCCTAGTTTACGGAAAGGGCAGCAGGTCATGCACAGGGTCAGATGGGCAGTGCATTTTAGTGACATCCCCCACTGGATTACAAGACACGGCCTGAATTTTGAATTCAAACAGATAATTACAGATTGAATATTTATTTTTCCCTCATTCAAGTGGTAGTTGAAATGAAAAGTAACATCCCTGTTGCTCATTTTTGCATATTGTTGTAAAGTCTGTAAGCAGAAAATTAAGACCCCAGTAAAATAGCATAATTCTGCATAAATTCATGTAGACAATACATCACAATGCAACAATAGCTGAGATACAGCAACATCTGTCTGGCATTTTAAATCATATCCCCAGCCCGCACACATCCGTGATTTATGTATTGTTTGGCTAAGTCAGAGAACAGCACTCAGTCTGCTTTTAATCAAGCATCACATTTATCACTGTGGATGCAGGCGACTCGGAGGCCACCCTAATTACCCGTCCACAGTCAGACACTGTAATCAACAGTCGAGACCATACTGGATGCAGAATTTGGAAAGTCTGATTGGCTGCTCATTTGTTTTTGTGTAACATGCTGGAGGTGCTTTTCTGGTTGGATGGATGGATGGATGGAGGGTGTTAAAGGTGGCAACTGTTTCACTGATAAGAGCTGGATGTGTGGGAAGGATTTTTAGAAACCCTATAAAACTCTCAGCATCCAGTGCTCCTGGACATTGGCTCATTAAAATGTGTTCCTCACTGTGAATGCTGCTGGGCACAGTACCATACTGTAGGCATATGGCATATTTATTGGGTGAGACGTTTTCAAAATACCTATGAATTTCACATTAAGAGCTCCTGTCTTAATGTATAAGGGAGAAACAAAACTGTATATAAGAGCCTTTTTCCAAAGAAGTTCCTGGTGGTCTTTGGGTTGTTCATGGAGGTGTGAAATTGTAATATGCTGTTGAACCGAACTGTACACTTCCCAAACCTCAGTCTCAAGTGTTTTTCAATTTGATTGCATTCACACATTTTTCTTTTTATTATAGTACAAATACTCTGTGTGGCAGGTCTGCCTGGAAGATTGCTAAACATGCTTCAATAAGCTGCTGTTCTGCAAGGACAAACAGTTACAAAGACTTCTTGTACATCTGCAGTTGTACAGTAAGTTGTCATGTTCATCAAACTTGTGAGCGAGTGTGAACTTTGACCCCCTTAAATCCCAACCCAGTCTTTCCCTTCACTGCATCTGCTATATTTATGCCCTGGGGGAGAGTAAAGCATTAGTTTTATTAGCCATTGATTTCCCATAGCCTTTCCCCCTGGTGAGGCAGAGGATTCATCACAGCCTTTTATTGACACCATCACTCAGGGAACGCTGCGGTGGGCTCTGCCTCCTTTTTAGCTGAGGTGGCAGTGGTGGCATTTTTGTCAGATCCCCTCTATTTTGTGCAACCAGCTAATGGGAAGTGATCAATCAATCACTTGGATGGAGATAAAGACTCTGGAATCAATCTGCTGAAAAAGTGATGAAGGAGTCGCACTGTCAATGATTGGGTTCATGATTTTTTTTAACCACTAGAAATGTTGTGTATTAAAAATATTTGTGTAAGATATTCTCCAATTAATTAAACAAATAGGATATAATGTGTTAATTAGTGAGCTTTAGAGTTGTTGTTGTTGTTAGGCGTATTTGTGAACTTTGGACAGATCTGGGGTAACTGTTTGCCCCTGATTTCAGCCTTTTTAAGCTTAGCGAATTGCCTCCTGGCTCTAGCCTCATACTTAATGGACAGACATGAGAGTGGTATCGATCTTCTCATCTAAATTTCAAATTTTTTGGCAAGAAGAAGTGTATTCCCAAAATTTCTAACTATTACTTTAAGTGTTAGATATATCCTGGCACAACAGGTGTAGAGAGTTTGCTTTGAGTATTGAGGTTAGGTATGGGCCTATAACAAAATAAGTTTGCAACTCAGACTTGAACCAATCAACAGATGATTGCACAGTGCTCTCATTGTGTTGAAACATCAACACAAACTCTTGCACCTCACAAGATGAACATGCAAATTGCTGAATTGCTGTGTCATCCTTGGGTCTTTGCTTCTGATTTGAAAACTGGAAAAACATGTCAGTGTTGTCAAATATCACTGAAAAGTTGAACCATGCCTCATTTTTAGATTTAGTCGTGATCAGTCGTGACATTTGGAAGCTCAGAGATGTGTGTCAGCAATCATTACAAATTCAAAATACAGCACTGTGCGTCTTCAAAAACCACTCTCCATTTACGGATTGAACTGGCCTCCAGCTGCCAAACAAAACTGGCTCTCAGCTGATGCTTTTCAGACAAATATCCTGAAAACAGAGCTTGTAGGACGGCTAAGTGAGACATGTTTTATATTCACATGAGGAACATAAAACTGGCATAAATACTACTTATTTATCAATCAGTATATATTTTCAAGTCATGGTCTATCTAAGTGCACAGCACACATTCACGTTAAGTACAATGAGTTGACCGTGGCCTATTTGGAGTTAGTTGTTCTGCTAATCAGGAAACGGGCTTCACAGGGGACATGAAAGCAAGTCCTTGGCCTGACAAAAGAGAGACAGCCAACTTCCTGACGCTTAGCTCAGACCGTTTCAGCCTCTTTGAAGCTGAGAGCCCCCGGAAGAAATCTGTTTCTCCTGATTGGCTGCTTGGACAGACTGAGGATGTAGAGGAGACTTTATCTTAATCAGGTATGAGTTGACTTGATGGTGAAGCTAAAACAGCTGGACTTCAGTGATGAGGAGTAACTATCCAGAAGTGTGTTCTTTTGATCACACCAATTAGACTCATGAATACTTAAATTACTTTGTTGGACTTGGGCCAAATATTGACGTGAGTGAAACATAAAGTTTGTAATTATCCTCAGTCGTTTATCAAGTTGAAAAATGTTTTTTTGCCTTTTCGGAGCATTGCTATTTATTTGTGTGTTAACAAGTATGTTCGTCACAGTGTTAACCAGATTTCATATTACAAGAAGGCAGTCTGTGCTCTAGGGATGTAAACAAATACAAATATTTGTGTAAGAATCAACACATTCAGATAGCAGCTTTGCGTTAGCCCTATAGTGTGTTCATGCACATGTTCTGCGTGAATGTGCATGTATGCTTTTGCACACTTTAATTTTGTATTACAGGCAATTTGAAATGATGGGGTCACTTGAGGTCATTGTATTACTATTTGTATATTTACCTCAGTAGGAAAGTCAGCTACCTTAATACAGCAAACATTCTCTTAATGAACACTCGCTCAACAAGCATTTCCTCAGAGTGAACATACATCGATTGCATGGATCTGTGAGCAACAAATACAATAACTGTAAATATTAACCTTTGCTGTATGCAGCTGCAGAAATACACTGTCTAAAATAGAGTGCTTTGTGCATTTTGCCTCTGCTTTGACACTAATCTCTGCATGAAGAGTTAAAATAAGTAATTTAACTGGCCTTTTCATTCCACCAAACTTCTGGCTGGTTATTCTGCACCCTTGGGAAAAATGCTGGGAGCTGCAGGATGGGCTATTTTTAATCAATGAAAAGATAGATCCAGTGAACTGAGCAGGAGAGGAAAAAAAAAGTAGGTTAGTGCCTTGAATACAAAGTAAGTTTCATCCTTTGTGTCTCAGGTTTATTTCAGTAATATATATATATATATATATATATAAGCTATTTTTCCCTTATTTTTTTTATGTCATCAGTGCAGTTTATCACTGTTCACACACTTCAAATGATGGAAAGTAACAAATAATAGCATCTGAGCTGGGCATAACATCTGCCAAATTAACGTCAAATTTCTTCTTAAGCACCAGAAAAGGGAAGAACCTCTGCAAGGCTAAGCATAAATCTTTCACAACTAGGCCACTGGCAGTATGACAAGAGTTTTATGAAAGCTATCTGGACATTTATGCATTTTTCCTCTCCTCCCGTATTCGTGCCAGTTTGGCGTGGGACGGAGTGTGGGAAAGTAGCGGTGCCACTTCTGGTATTGTTCTGCCAGTGGTGTCGTTGACGTATGATGTTTGAACACACCCTTAATGCTCACTTCCTGACCTCTCAGCCTACAGATATACAAACTAAACAGATACAAAGACTTGATAAAAAAGGAAATATTGTATTAACGTCTTCATGTGTTGTCTGTGTCTGCAGGAAAGCCGTTTAGCGATGAGAAGAAATGCATTTTAAATAGGAAAAGTATCTTTATTAAGGAAGGAAGAATATTGATGAGGACATTAAATAATACAGCCAGCGTTCTTGTGTCTTTTATCTTCATCACCATCTCCTCATTTGTCTGCCATCGTGCTGTGGCCACATACTGACAGGATTATAGCAGCTGATAATCAGCCAATGAATGAATCGCTCAGGCCCAGCCAGCAGGCGTAATGGCTTCACGCATGATCGTTCAACCTTGCACTGTGATGGATGGGTAGGTACCTCTAGGATTAAAAAAAAAAAAAAAAAAAAGACCAGATCACCATCTCCACGTGTTCAGTTGCCTCATGTGGTGCAGTACAATACGCTCCCCGCTGGAGTGACCATTGAGGTGAAATTTATGGGATTTTTTATCTTCGACCAGCTGTGGCGTTCGCTGGGAACAAAGCCACGCACAGTGTTTTCCTGCCAACTGTAACACCGCATGGAATTAGGACACTGTTTCATATAGATTACATATGGTGTCATTCTACATGTGCAGTATGAGTGCGGAGCCTTGAGTGCACACACACACAACCTTTAATCAGATTACTCGTTGACCCCCGACCTCCGTGCATGTCTGAGAAACTCTATGCACTACATGATCACTTTCTAATCCTGTTAGAATTGGATTAACACAGAGGTGATCTGGACCCTGACACCCACCCACACATGCACTCTCTCCACCTCTGTTTAATACACTGCCCCTTATCCCACTGCTAGTGCATGTGAGACAGAATCTAAATGAAGATGAAATCAATAATTGGTAGTGGGTGCGTCTTCCAATGCAAATTGTTTTGAGAGAAACAGAAAAACTCGATGTCCAAATCAATTCTTTCGATTTATTGTCAGTAAATTATCAAACATTTGTTCTTCATCAGGACGAGTCACTGGAAGCATAATCAATGCTTTCTTGCAGATTAGCAGGGATAAACAAGGGAGAACAGTACTTTAGATGACACATTCTCCATTATGTTTCTGTATTGGTCTGCATTATCGTTCTGCAGTCCTGTGATAATAGGGCAGCAAAACAATTAATTTTTGGTCTAGAAAATGTTAGAAAATAGTGAAAAAATGCCCATCATAAGTCATCAAATGTCTTGTTTTGTCCGACCAACAGTCCAAAAATCAAATATGTTCAGTTTGCAATGATGTAAGACACAGAAAACCAGCAAATCCTCACACTGGAGGAGCTGAAATCAAAGAGTGTTTGGCGTTCTCGCTTGAAAAATGACTTGAAATGATGAAAAATGATTTTACATGATTTTTTGGGCTTTCTCAGACAACAAATGACAATTGCGAGAGGAATATGATGAAATCCTTGGTCGTCAGTCTGTGATTCGTAACCACTGACCACTGATTTAGGGCTTTGGCAATCAAGCCGACAGCCTGTGTTAAGATTCTGACACTGTCAGAAATGTAGACACAAATTCTTACAGTTTGGCTGCTGCTATGACCCACATCTACCGTACAAACTGACCAATTAGAATATGGCATGAACACAATGAAGAATACACCAGCTGATTCGATGCTGTAGCCACCATTTTCTGAATAACTTAAAAGGAAAAAAAGGGCCAGCTAATGGCTAATGCTTGCTACATTTTTAAAAACATCAGATGGATGACACGAAATGAAGTTGTCTCTGGTTGCATTTTTTCTCTCTGCACATTGTTCCAGGCATATATTGCAAAACCAAATCGGGGACATTGCAGTTAAGCATATGACCATCAGGATGCCCTTTAACTCTGTCACTCTTGTTGATTTCATTGATCATTTAAGAACAAAATGGGCGTGCAAATACATGTTGATCCAGGCCGATTTCACTTGTTTATAAAGGTGGCGGCTCTTTTCCACTGTGCTGCTGTGATATGGATTTGTTTTGTCCCTTCAGTACTGAGGCTTTTTCTTCTCATAGAGTCTTAATCATCTGCGCTCCTGTTGCTCCTGCACAAAGCCGGCAGCATCAGTGGTGTGTTTACGTCAGTGGTGCGCCAGCCCAAGATTAGCGTTGTGTGAATAGGCAGCAGCGCTCTCTGTCTGTCTGTGTGCTTAATTAGCACTCAGTTTGCTCAGTAAGGAGATGGAAATTTTATAGATCTTGGCCAGACAAGGGGTATTGAAAGGGGCTTGGTACCAAAGCAGACCAGTTCAGATGAGTTATTAAGGCAGAGTAGAAGGATAAAAAGGATTAACGAGCATAAAGGGAGAAAGTAAAGGTGACAAGTTAGGAGAATAAGATGGATAGAGGACATGGACAAAATTATATTAACTTCATAAATACTAGAAATAAAGATAAAAGAATGGATGGGGGTGGGGAAGTGCGTGGATAGAGAGAAAGACATAATGGCAGCAAACAGAAGAGGGAAAAAAAGGAAAATGAACAAAGAGGTGATGATATCCATGAAACGATGTCCAGGCCAGTATCCATTAACAGCACTGTTTTCATGATGATTGGCTAATCCATCTCATTACTGCCGTTGGGGGAGCGGGAGGATGCACTCTGCTACAAAAGGTTGTGATTCAGCCAGTCCTGATTATGTTGAGTGATGGCAGTTTATATTGCAGATGTTTATTGGAGCGGAGCAGGCCGGCCGGTGCACATGCTGCAGACAGACAGGCTGGACGTGAGCCCAAATATTTAAAAAGAGACTCGAGTGCGGTGTTTTGCAATGCAGTTAATATTGCTGTTCTCTTAATAGGGCACACAAAAACATTTAAAGTAAAGGTAGGTTTATGCAGTCGGGCCACAGAGAGTGGGACAGAGAGTAATGTGCTGTTTGTGCACAAACTTGTCATCTGAAATCTGTAAACTGAACTTTACAAGGATGCAATTAAGAAAACATCTCTTTTTATAGGACACAGTTTCTGACTCTGGGGATTCAAGCTTCCAGCTAAGAGAAAGAGTCTCTCCATGTCTCATGAGAGTTGTAAGCATAAATGTAAACATAACTTTGTTTGTGTACAAGAAGACTCCACAGGGCACCTTTTAATATTAAGAAGATTTTCAGTCAAATCTGTGCATTTTATTCCCTTGTGCTAAACATACAAACTGAAAAAATGTCATTAAAAGAGTATCCTGACAGATTTGGGTGTGCCTCTTTTTATAGTTGCTGCACAATAGACACTACAAACAGTTACGAGATCTGATGGTAGATTCTGCTCCACCTTAGCTGAATTTTTGGGAGATGCAATGATTTCCGTTCCTCCCATACAAAATCATGGAGTCAACTTTAAAAAAAAAACAACAACCCTTCTTTAACTCCTCTTCCTCTCATTGTCCACATCTCCTGCTTTGGGACTGATGTAGCGTAATAATGAATAATGGATTTTACTTCATCAGTGTGCAGAAAATGTCTGCCAGTCCCTCATATTTTTTAGCACATTCAATGTATATTTGCCCGCAGTCCCTAAAAAGAGGCCCAGTGTGCGTCTGTAGGCAGCCACGGCAAAAGAAAAAGCAAATCACTGGTGGTGAGATCACTGTTGAGGAGGCGGTGGAGTGCTGCATTTGCATATTGAAAAGACACATACCCAAACACTGAAAGACGGCCAATTTTCTCTTCACTAAAAGCAGTGGACAGGTGAAAGAAGACCTCACCCTATTACAAATGGGTAAGAAAAGAAAAAAAAATCCCTACCCGCTAATGTCTCTTTTCAGCCCCTGATGGAAATCCCTATGATTTTTTCTCCCCCCACAAAAAAAAAGAAGAAAACTGAAAAGACCTAACCCGTCCTGTACTTTGAGGATTGTGAATAGAGTGCCCCGCAGCCTGCCTGCCCCACATACGGTGGCTGAATACAAAAGACCCCCCCTCTGTAAGAGCAATCACTACGGGAGACCACTCTATCTGCACCGCTGCAGCGACAGGTCTCAATGAAGCCGTCAGCACAGGCTCTGCTGTCACGCATGTGCACACACTCACAAACACAAAGACGGACACCTTGCATGTAGCCATTTATTTCTTTAGCCCTTATAGGCACAAACACACACACACACACACACCAGTACTTTTCAACCCATTCCCTAACCCTTGTGGCTAATGCATTCTTTTCATCCTCCAGTGCCGGGCAGGAACAGGGAGGGAGATGAGTGGTTGGCGCTGATTTGAATATTTAAATTATTTATCACCAGAGAGTATTGAGATCTGAGCCCATGCCAAGGGACCCAAGGGAGCTGGGTCAGCCATGTTTGGATTTGATAGTGAGCTGCTACTTGCCTGAGGGGACAGGAAAGTGGGGACAAAACACGGACACAATTGCAGATTTTGGTGGACATGTTACTTATTCTGTTTCAGTAATGAATCAAAATCTTTCATGTGAATTTGGAGGATAATCAGTCAGTGTAGTAATGTGAAACTGCTGTTATCTATCTATACTCTCAAGACATTCATATAAACACAGCATCAATAAAACCTTCAATGTTGATAATCATTACATTTCAATATATGTTTATTGCTCTTATATCCTGAGTCCTCCCACCATCATATCATGCCCTGCTCTGTGCTGGGACTGTAAAAGATTTTATAAATTATCGCTCACTGTGGGACTACAGTAAAAAAGGAAGTAAACTGAATGATGTAATGCATTAGGTCCTTAGAAATATCGAACAAGGGAGAGTTCCACTTTGGCTTGTTGCAACTCAGAGCCTGAGAAACACACTTGCCTTTCCCTGCTGGAGAACAATCCTGGGAAACGGAGGAATTTACTACAGCTCACGCGATGACAGGGCTGAAGGCTTGAAGGAAAAAACATTTGAATTAGGATTAACGCATTGAGCTTTTGGTCATTTGATGTCCTTTTTATTTTTCTCATTTTTTCTCATTGTCTCATCTTTCCCTTTTACGTCGCCTGCTCTCATGCTGGGTACAGGCTGGCCGCTGGAGCTCTCTCCTTTTTCTCTCCCTCCCTCTTCTTTATGCGCTCAGCACTAAGTTACAATCTCTAGACAAAGGAAGTCCTCGGCTGGCCCCCTGTCGCTGTCCCTTTCCCTCTCCGGCGCGCCACGCACAAGCACAGTAACAGCACTAATCGAGCCCTTAAAAAAGAAGATGTGTGTGATCAAATCTTGGAGACACAAAGTTTATGACATTCATTCTCACATAACCCAAGTTTTCATGTAGCAACATGCAAATACAATATGTGGCCTGGTAAAAAAACAAAAAAAAAACAAAAAAAAAAGATCAGCATGTGTTGTGTTGTTCTGGACGAGGTGTTATCACTCTGCTTGTTGCCCTCCCCACAGCTTGTAATTGGCATGTCAGCACCCACAACAGTCTTATCTTTTGATGTTTTGTATGCTTGCAATGGAACCAATCACTTCTGCGGTGCAAAGGTCATGGGCATGGTTTGCTTGTATTATGGGTTTCTTTTATAATTAAATGTTTTTACATTCACTGTAAGGTGAATGAACATAAGATTTTCTTTGTTTGCTCCAATACTTGAGTCAGCTTGTAGGTACTCGGCAGGTGGCATTGTTTAGAGCTGAGTGTAGTTTTTATAAAGCCCCTTTTTCAAAAGCCGCTAGCATGCTTTAGTAATTGCAACATTAAAACTGAACTCAACGTAGAACCACAGATCGTAACAATGTATGGGAAACACTGGTTTTACCCATGTGACCAGTTCCCTTTTGCTTTGCTTTGCTTTGCTTTGTTTTGTTCATGTTTGTTAGTTTTCTCCCTGGTACCCACTTCCCTCAGACTGCCTAGATTCAGGAAAATAACATTTGCTTCAAAAGATATTTTTATTATTGACAGTCAGTGTATAATATCCGTGCCAGCTTTATCTTAGATCAAATTTCAGATTTCTACTCTTTTTTTTTTTTTTATAATGTGGGGGGATTCTCCTTCTCGGCTCTGTTGTTAGCTGCCATTCATCACTCTTAATCCCTGTGGCGAACCTCATTTGTTGCAGTCTGTGAGTGTACATGAACAGGAATGTGTCCCCCAGTAATGATCAGCTAATTATGAGAATCCACAGCAGCCCCGGGGGTGTGAAACCACCTGCCCAATGTGTGTGTGCAGGTACCTGTGACATATGTACATGCTGTGTGTGTGTGAGAGAGAGAGAGCAACAATGCAAGTCTGTATACTTAATCACACACTGTGGCCTGTTTATTACATTTGGCTTCCTCATTGCATTTGTCTATTAAATTTCACTGATGGGATCATCAGCAATGTGGAAAACATATTCCATATCATCCGGCATGGTCTCAAGATGTGGGGGGTTGAATTTTCCCCCTTTTTTTGTTAGAACTGTTCAACAAAATTGGAAAATAAATCATTTATTCATATTCACATGTTAAAATACTTAGTTTCTTAATGTTTTTTATTGAACTTAAAGCTGCTATAATCTATTTTTTATTTCAATTTATTAACAATTGATCACATAAATACTTGTATGTGAAAGGGGTCACTCGTGACATAAAGAAATTTACCTGACTTTGCTTTACAAAACTTTATAGCGAATTCCAGGTCATTGTTTGGTTTTATGGCCTACAACTGTACTGCTTTGGTTCACCCTCACTGCTCTCATCGATGTCGTTTTGGACTTCAAATGAATGCTATCTGTGTATGTGCTGAATGTGTAAATAAGCAACTTGCTAACAATTTTGCCATATTGACTTTAAAGATGAACAGAATTGAAAAGGCAAAATGTATCATAGTGAACATTTTATTTGATGAACTTTATGGTTAAAAATCATTTATTTATTCTGCTCCTTTTAGCCGAGCCATCAAGACCAACCAGGACCTTCTTCCTGAGACTCCGTGGACCAACATCCTGTATGACGACTTCTGGGGCACCCTGCTCACTCACAGTGGCAGCCACAAGTCCTTCCGTCCACTCTGCACCCTCTCCTTCCGCCTCAACTACACCCTGCACGGCCTGCGTCCCTGGGGCTACCACCTGTTGAACCTGGTGCTGCACGCGCTGGTCACTGCCCTCTTCACGGCCTTCAGTCGCCCGCTGCTCGGTGGCGGGCTGTGGAGCCTGCTGGCTGGCCTTCTTTTTGCCTCTCATCCGGTTCACACTGAGGCAGTCGCTGGTGTGGTCGGGAGGGCGGACGTTGGCGCTGCGCTGTTTTTTCTGCTGTCTCTTCTCTGCTATATGAGACACTGTGGACTTCGTAGGGACCCACGTGGGACCTTTCAGACCAGCTCAGCCACCTGCTGCTGGGGCTGGATGCTGGGCAGCCTGTGGTGTGCAGCAGCCAGCATGCTGTGGAAGGAGCAGGGGGTAACGGTGCTGGCCGTGTCGGCTGTGTACGACCTCTTCGTGTTCCAGAGACTCCGGTTTCGCCAGGCACTTCTCCTCCTGCTAGGAAAGGTAAATGAATGCATGCCACTGGGGCTGGTGTGTTCACTGGCTCTTGTCTTGGCGTCTCTACATATCCAGTTTCCTCTCCCATCCCTCAGAGGCAAAACCTCATCCAGCCAGCTGTTAATGGTTCCTGTATGGTGGATTAAGTTTTGTGTGTGTACTTAGCATGGTCGTGTGGGGAAATTGTGTGTGCCGCTTTTCATCAGGAGCGTAATTAGGAAAGCTGCTTGCCGGTGCACAGTTGGTGCATGAAATGTAAGGTATTCTCATTTGTCATTTACTAAACAGGAAGAAACTATATGCAGAGGGGAAGTTTTCCACTTCCTCGCAGCTTCAGTTTGCTGCAGTAAACAGATTCACATTAATGCAAGGAAATTTAGATTAGGATCTCAGCCTCATTACATGTGTGTGTTTTGGGAAAAAGGGCAGTTGCACAGGAAAAGCTATTTTCGGGATTAGTTGTTTTTCTTTTTCAATTTAAGGTGACAAAAGGTACCGTACAGTATGTGCGCAACTTGAGTTGTATGAGGAGGACAGCCTTGGCGCAGTGACTCATCTGATTATGGGAATCAGTGTTTGACTGGAAAACCTCCTCTCACAGGCGCTCCACATTTGATTAGAGAAACTGCTCCTTAGCCAGCATGATGGTCCTCGTAACATGCATAAGTAGCGTAATAAAAAGTCCCCTTGGGTTTACTGAGCAAGGACAGTCTGGCTCTCAGTGGTGTGTGTGTGTGTGTGTGTGTGTGTGTGCTTGGGAATCTTTTTACAGTGGTTTCTTCTTGAGGAAACATCTATAAATACCTCTGGTTGTTGCGAGGTTTGTGATGCAACCTTGTATAGTGTATCACAAATGTCCTATGGAACTTCCTGTTGTGTACAAGCTCCAGCCCATTACAAACTTGTGCGTGACTGTCTTATTTACACAGCCGGCATCCAAATGAAAACATGCTCTACCTACAAGTGTGCGAGGCTTTACCGTACCTGTGGGGCAGCTTCTCCAGTAGTCGTTTCTGGCAGGATGATAACCCACAACTGTGATGAGAGGGCTTGCGGTGAGCGGCCCAGAGAGATCAGAGAGGGGAGAAAGAGGGAGTTGGTGTTTTTTTTTATTCGCAATGTTTGGCAGGAGTGACTCACGTGTGTGTGCTTTCATGACTGCTAGACCTTAGCAGATGCAAAACAACACCTGTCTTTCAAATTGTACCCAGTCTTCTATTAAAGCTGCTAAATCATGTTAGAGTAGCTAGGGAGCAGGAAAAAGGGTGTAACTCAATTGCAGATGATGAGGCAGACAAATATGTAATGATAAATACAAACCAGAGACAAGAAAGAGAGAGAGAAAAATAACAATAAGATGCAATAGAACTTCACAAACTATGACTTAACCTCTTAAAGTCCAGTTTTTGCCTTTAGTAGCTTTAAAGTTTGAAAAATCGTTTCACACACTGTCTGAGAGGATCATATATTCTGTATAAGCTTGTTCCACATCTCCTTTGAAGCTATGTCGGGTTTCATTTAACCGAATGGAAATATGGTTTTAATAAGTTTTTATTGTGGCATGTATACAACATGCATTTGTTGAATCTGACACAAAAAAGATGGAAAAGAGAAAAGAGTTTTAAAAAATCTAATTTACGAGATTAGATTTTGCCTTCCTAAAAGGTAGTATTTGTTGGGCTATCATTTGGGATTGTGTTGTGTTATCAGGCGTTCCTGTTTTTCCATCTGCCCCTGTATAAAGACAGTAGAGACAGAGCTTTGGAAGTGAAACCACAACCTGAAAGACACCGAGCACTACTTGTTTCAGTCTGTTGCATTACGGTCTGAAAGATTTCATCACCCTCTGTGCTTGTCAGAAACCGTTATGAAAAATCACATTTCCCTGTGTATTTTTCACGCAGGCGAGCAGGGATGTCATCATTAGCCTCCACCTCTCTGCCCAGACACAATAGCCCTGGCCAGCATCCCTGTGCCAGCCCATCAGGTCCTGGTGCCAACCCCCCAGCGCCACCCGCCACCGCCAGCACATCTGGCTCGTTTATCACTCTGGCAATGCCCTCCTCTATTGCCCCAGTCACGGTTATCTTGGCAGAGAGCTCGTTATGTGCTGGGGCCAGCCACTGGGGCAATCGTTTTCTCGATTATGAGCCAGACGTCTCGAGGACGCATGGGAACACAAAAGGGAGAGGGATATCGAGAGAGAATAAGCGAGGGAGAGGGAAACTATGCCCTCACTTCCTTTCCTTTATCTGTTCTCGGTCTTTCTCACCTACTGTGCACTAAAAGCACTTTGGGAATGGATGACTTGACATCTGCTACTGAGGCACAGCCAGTAGCCATTGAATTGGATGGTAGGCGGAGAGGTTTCAAGAACAATGCAGCAGGTGATGTTTTCCATTCAATCAAAAATGTTCCATTTCTTCCACAATGAAGCAAAAGATTGAAAAATCCTCCACATCACATTAACTGACCGCCTCACAGCAGCTACCAACAATAAGGAAATGCAAATCAGCTGCAGTGTAGCTGAGGGGACAGATGCGCTTCAGCCAGCACTCCATTTCTCATCCTATTAACTCCCTAATCAGACTGAGATGGGATTTCAAATGAGACAAGGTAAGACGGAGGGAGAGTTAGAAAGTGATAGATGGAGACAAAGGAAGGTGTGGTGTTCGCACAGCAGCCTATTGAGAAGGCAGAATGAGTCTTACATGCCAAGATCATAAGAACATAATGTCTTTGTTCTTTCCACTTTCAGTTTGTCGATGGCTGAAACAAACGGGTCGGTCTTTAGACGGGGCCCAGGAAAAAATGTTCCCTTTGTTGGTAGTAGGAAAAGTCAGACATCTCTCTTCTAAGCCTGAGATTCTTTTGCAGGCAAGACAGATTTCATTAAAGGTGTTTGTTCAAATGTTGAGCAAGTATTTTAAGCATTTAGACATCAGTGATTATACCTTTCAGCTAAAGTCCTGCATTAAAAGCTTTAAATAAAAGGTGTGAAATTAAATACAGTTACTCAAAAAATAAAAAAGGCAGGATTAGATGGGAGGACGTTTTCTCACTGTCCCTAATCCTCCACATTCCACACCTTTGGATTTTCTTACTGAGACTTCATTGTGTGCACCTGAAAGATGATAGATAGCATTTTACTTGAGGCACATGGACAATAGATGGATAATGGATTTAATTGTGTTCTTGCAGTTAAACTGTTACGGACTCCTCCTCCTCGTTTGTCTCATTCAGCGCTGCAGGTGAAGTTCAGTGTAGCCATCTGACGGCTTGATGAATGTTGTGCCAATTACCTTGCAACAGAAGCATTCGGCTGTGAAATGATGCCCTCTGTTGCAAGTTCTGCTGCATGCTCTTTATTTAGTTTGCATTCATGGGTGTACTGGAATGCCAAAAGTAGTGCATGCTCAGACTTGCTGGCACATCTAGACGTTGGACCTCATGCAAGAACATTTTCTTTTTCTTGTCCTAAACCTATCTTACAAAAAATAAGGCTAGCTCGTACGAGTGTCTGACTTAGCAAACCATCTTGACTGCACAAACTTGTTGTTAATTTCTGGATTCAACATGTCATAGTCCATAAATGTGATTCATCCATGTGTTTGTGTTAGTTTATAGATTGCTGTTAGCTAGCTAGCTGTTATTGCTAAAGTACAGAAGTTATTTTTCTTCTGGCATTTTTCTCAGTCACCACACAGCTTGAGGTGCATTACCACTACCCTCTGGGCTGGAGTAGGGCCATCACTGATTTGCATGTAGCATGGGGAAACCAAGATTGATAGCAACCAGATTTGCGATCTAGCCAAGGTTGACGCAAATGTGACTAAGTCGCAACCTAAATTCGCATGTGGATTTTATCCGGATACAAGACATTTGAAGTGTAAATGGGGCTTTAAATCACTTGTACATGCCACTTAAGAACTAATCTGTTCGTACACGTGGTACTTGCATGAAGGCCCATTGTATTTTTGTTCTTGGAACTTGCATTTAAGCTGTTCATAATTATCTTCAATAGCGCAAATCAATTGATGAAAGTCTTTCAAGTAACTAAGTATGAAGTGAGGCCAACAAGGCTAAATCAGAAGCATGACATCTCATCAAGAGCAACAAGGATCCCTATGTTGTCTTAAACCCCCTTTCACACTGATGTGCCTACATTACTCCAACAGGAAGCTCTTTAAATGTCAAGTTAACACCACTGTGGCGCCAGTGCTTTGATCGGCTGTCTTGGTGGACAGCAACCTGTGACCCATCTCATTACAGGTCTCTGTGCCAGCAGCAGCAGGGCTTTCATGGAGGGAACTATGGGGTAATTAGGTCACTCTATCAAAGTCAACCCACTCAATGCCAGCCATGGTGCTGCTGTCTGATGACTTGGGTGAGTTGCGCCAAGTCAGCAGAATCCAGAACACATTAGAGAGCTGGAAAAAGAACTGGATGCATGCCTCATTGTACCTTTCATCACAATTTAGCACGTCACTGGTAATGCATCAAATATGAGCGCTGCTGGATGTGTGTTGTGCAAACACAGTGTGTCCAAAACTCTGAAGGCGTTTCCATGCACATGTCACTGAGAAAGAATTGCTCCACAGTAGGGTGATGAAGCTCCCACATCAACTTTAATGCAAGATTTTTTCCAACATGATTTAAAAAATATACCTTTTAATATTTAAATAATCTTTCAAGGAATAGTTGGCAATTAAACTCCATAGTTGGCATGATACATGTTTAGTTTTGTCTATATTTTGGGGATAGAAGAAATCTATGGTAAGTTGTTACTAAAAAAGATTTTAGAGGATAACATGATAACATTTTAATTTAAATTTCTCAAAGTAGAAAGTAGAAAAAAATCCCATGCATGATCAGCCCAGTATGCTGGAAAGAGTTATGAGTCGTTTAAATTGGACATGACTTTAACAAGAAAAGTCCGGAAGATTGATCCCCTGCTGTCTTGCGTCAGTCCACAGCAGCTTTAAACAGTGCACGTATGAAGTCAGCCGTATCCCGCTGTTTCTTCAGACATGTTTTAAACACTCTGCACGCCACTGTGTCAACATGCAGACCACACACTTCTGGGATTAATAAAATGGGAGCTAATAATGAATGGCACCGTTAAAAGATGAAGGCTTGGGGGCTTAATACTGTATGTTTATGTGTGAAAAGAGAGAGATGGAGAGAATGAGAGAAGGGTTAATTCGAGAACGAAAGTGGATAATAAACTGAAAGAGTGAAAAACGTAGTAGAGGGAAAGCTACAGAAAGTGACGCTGAATTTCCACATGAGGATCCAAAGTGGAGGAGATACTGCATGTGGAAGAGCGTTAGGTTCAAGGGCTTGGAGCGAGTGGGATGTTACGTTTGACAGTTGGCGGGGGATTATGCCATGTTCTCCATGGATACACATTGATCTCATGAAGACAATCAATCATAGCTAGAACCAGTTCCCAGTAATTTAAGTTAGACAGCAGGAAAGCTGAAAACAGTGAAATTAGAAGGAAAAAGAATCTTGAAAACTTGAAACTTTTTAAAAGCAAACACTGGTGTTTTTTTTTTTTTTTTGGTGGTGCATTCTTTATTTTTCCACTGATAACAAAAAAAGAAGTTTTTAGCAGAAAATATTTTCTCACATGGAAGCTAGCCCAATAGACATCCAAAACATGCTAACTTTGCACTCTGTTGTAGAGATTTGCTGGTTAGCCGGCAAATTGATCCTAATGCTGTTAGCCACAATAGCTAATCCAGGGGGCTACTTTCTGTGCTTACTTTCAAGGGCATCAAGGATCCCTGTGTTGTCTTAAACCCCCTTTAACACTGATGTACATTACTCAAACAGGAAGCTCTTTAAATGTCAGGTTAACACCACTGGCGCCCCTGCTTTGATCAAGGCTTCAACCTGTGAATAATGTCATTGCCGGTTTCTGTGCGAGCAGAAGCGGGGCTTTCATGCCAAGTATGGGTCGTGCTAATTTTGTATTAGCCACATATGTTGGAGAGATTCGGGAAAATGCTTGTCTCTGCGTCCGACTGAAAGTAACACAGAAAGTACCCCCTTGGATTAGCTATTGTGGCTAACTGTGTTCGCATTTAAGTCCAGGGCAACGTGCCAAATGATATATTTTTTTGCTGGATGAGAACAAGACCAGGTTGAAAAATATCTGAATTTTACTTAAGTTGAGTTCTCTGGTTGAAGCCAAGAAATCAGCCTGATCATATGAGGCTAGGGTGAAACGATAAGTTGCTATGATGACTTTGTAACAGAAGGTGGTTTAATGTATTTCATTAAGTTTATTGAAAAAGCTCAGCTGCAATGGAATTTGTCAGATTTTTCTTTTCGTCTTACAAGGACATATAGAAGCAGAATAGACCTTTCTTGAAGTAGTAGTCTGGCTTGTCAAACACAGGTGGAACTCATAACCTTAATTAGGTCTGTCCTGGTGTTGAGCATGCAACTTACTGGCACACTTGAACGTGGCAGAGCCATCGTTAATGTGATTAGTAACACCTGTGCTTCTCCTCCCAGGAGTCAAGGTATGCACCAAGAAATGTCCAGAAGTGTAGGTGTTTTTCAAACTTGTTTGATAGGTGCCCATTTTATGATGATGATTATTTTTTAATTTTAGGCATTAAGCCACTGTTCTTACTCAAAATGTAGTTTTAAATTGTCACAAAAGCACAAAACATCTCATTTTAAGAGCTGTAGTAGTCAGGATAGTGCCCTGCCAATATTCCTCTGACCATAGAATGACAATCAATAAATCAACAAGCTGAGAGGTTAAAGGACTTTTTAGAGCAATTACAGGGTGTAGTTGAATAGGGAGTGATTCAGTTGTTAGAGGGGGATGCTGGGTTATTGAAGATCCATTTTCAACCGACCGCAGAAGGCTCTACTGAGAGGAGAGGGAAGGTCATACCAGACTTCAGCAAGTATTGGTTCCCACTCTTACAGGAAATAAAACCAGCAATCCTTCCACTGCATGCCTGCTCCAATAACCAACCTGCAACCTGTTGCTTCTAAAAACACACTAATTGGAAAGCTTGTATTAAGTTGGCCAGAAAGCTGCACTTTATTTGCTGCTGAGTTTGTGAATTCATGGTCATACGTCAATGAAAAGCAGAACCAGCCTCCGCTCTTGAGTCGTGTATGTGTGATTGATCGGGGAGTCAATTAGGGAACGATTTAAAAATAGACAAGGCAGCGAGGGGTAAAATGAAGCTCATTCACCTAAATGCTGCAAATGACTCTCTTGCTGGAATTGGCTTATCTTCTGATACCAAGCAGAATTGGATTTCTCAGGCAGTTTCCTCCCTTGACAGCCAATATGGGCTCATCCATCAATAAGCACACCCCCTTTTTGTGTAAAAGGAAATCTCTCTTATCCTTTGTGAACCACCTTTCAGCATCCAAATCAATATCCAATTTTTTCCCCACTCTCTCTTCCTCACTGCCTCTGAGTGCTCCAAAATGTTGAACTCCTTGAACTGGCCCTTTTCCATCTTACTACTGACAAGTGACCTTCTGTAACTAGCCTGTGCCTACACTTCCTACCTCAGCTTACCTCTTCGGGGGAACACGCTTTTCCATTTCAGATCTGGAGAAATCAACAATTGAGCTGGAGCCAGTAGGTCAGGCGAGTCAATGCTAAACCTCTTACTCTAATCCCAGCATGGGTTTGTTATGGGTAACTTGTGTTTTCCATCATGGTTCCTGAAAGTGCACACATGATCTTACTCAAGCGTGCTCATAGTAACGGAGGGGATATTTCTCTCAAAAGTTTATTAATGAGACAAATGAAAGCTTGTTCTTTGTGCTCTGTGTAGCTTTTAAAAAAGATTTTTATCTGCCTATTGTGCAATTCATTCAGAGCGGATTATACAGAGAGCTTAAATTATTACTATAGTGGAGTAAACTCACTTAAAAGATAAAAAGAAAAGCCGGGCTATGCTGGATTAACACTTTGAGTTATAGAGGCTCTGATGGTGATTATCGGTTATATCAAAGCCAAAACCGATAACACAACTACTAGACCACCAATATGTAAACTTCTCCTGTCCTGCGCAATAATACTACACAGTATAAACAGCATTTACAGTCTGTAAGCATGCACTTGTGTGTGTGTGTGTGTGTGTGTGTGTGCACACGGCTGTAATTCCCCCCGGACAGGTTCAGATAGAGTTCATATTACGCTGGTGCTCGCAAATAATAAATACGCTTAGAAAATAGGAAGTGAGCAGCATCTCTGTGATCATCACTCATGATGTTATGTCGTATTTAGTTCACTAGGTAAACTCTGGAAGGAACATGAATAATAATAACAACAAGCGCTTTTTGGGTCAGGACTGCGCCAGGCTGTCTCTGTCACTAAGTCTTTGCCTATATGACATTCCAGTTTAATTTAATGAAAGAAATGAAATCAGATTTACTTAATCTTGGCAAAAACACACCACTAAATCAGATTGGAGTAGTAATTGATTGCAGAGAGCTTCATATCAAAATGTGGTATTGAAGAAATCTGACATCGGAGCATCTGACAGACAGAAAAGTCTTACGGCTACGCCTTCCCATTTCTCTCCCTATTGTCACTGTCGATTGTCATTGAACAAGCCAGTGATCAAAGGTCAGGAGGTCAGGGGTGTGATCATCCAATTTTGTCACGTCTTAGTAACTGTAAGTGAAACTGCAGGTTTACAGACAGCTGTACAGCCCATTGAGAAGCAACTGAAATGAATTATATACTTTTGGCCCTGGTGAGTCACATAATTTCTGTCTCTGGCTTTGAATTTAATTTATGCATTAAAGGCTGATTTTCCTGATTTTTAATGAGTCACCGACCAAATATCCTCTGCATTTCCTTCCAAGCATGTATCAATATGGCCATTAGGCGTTTAACATAATTTTAAGTTTATAAAAGGACCATTCAGTTCAGGTTGCAGTGTGACAGTTGGTTTAAAGGTGTTGCGTGACAGAGGACCTAATGGTGATCGTGCTGCAGAATTAATGCTCTTATGAGGTGTAAACAGCATCTACATACCAACACAATGAGTCCTAAGCTGATTACCAGTCACACTCACTGCAACCCTGACAGGCAACAAGGAAAGACTTAGGAGGAAAGCCTCTCATGCTTCAAATTGACTTCACAATTGACCCCAGCTAGGTCAGAACTGAGAGGAGGGTGGTTTACTAATATATGGAAAATTATATAAATAGTCTTTACATCACATCTATATGGAAGTACGTTGATTTTTCTTTGATTTTGGACCTGATTTTTCCGTTATCCTTAATAAAACGTTCTTGACATTTAAGAATTTATTGGCAAACCAAATGTGAAATTCAAAATAATGGATCTTTCACCAGTTTCAATATGACATATTCCTTTAAAAAGGATTATTTCTTGATATAAACAGTCACATTGTTCCTGACCGAAAGTGACACCCATTACAGCGCACAGCTGTCCAAATCCCAGTGTGTCTTTCACCAGTTTGAATATGTCATATTTCACTATTTTCATGTAAACAGAGCTGTGTTGTTTCTGGCTATGGTGCATTTTAATTTTAAGAACTATGCTAGTGTTACAGAGAACTGTATAATTGTACGTGAGTGCGGTTTATGCCCAAGGCAGCTATCAAAAACATTCCAGAGATCGCTTTGCATAGTTTCTCTTTCTATATAACAGGGGATAATACATTTCGAAGTTTCGAAGATTTATAAGTCAAACCCTAGAAGCTCATACTGAAAGACTGGAACATCGTTCTTAATAACTTGTTGTCTACAGAGACCATAAATACATTTATAGGACCATTGCTGCTCTGATTCAGCTCTGATCCAGACCTTGATAACTTGACAGGTATTAAAATAGCCTTCTAAAATGAAAACAAATTCAGGCGCTCTGTAACACCGACAAAATATTGTGGCTTTGACTAAGCTCTTCTGGACTCAAATGTTGATTTAGGTGTTTTCCTTTAGCGTGAGTTTTTTTTTCTCCTCTCTTTCAGAAAAAGAACATGAGTGTTTTGCTGAGTCTGGGTGTGCTGGCTTCCTGGGGAGTGATTCTGCTGTCAGCTCGCCTCTACTGGATGGGCAATAAGCCTCCCAATTTCTCCAACTCTGACAACCCTGCAGCTGACTCGCCACATTTTCTCACTCGAACGCTAACGTTCCTCCACCTGCCCGCCGCCAACGCCTGGCTCCTGCTCTGCCCCGACAAGCTCAGTTTCGATTGGTCCATGGACGCCGTGCCCTTGGTCAGGTCCTTGGCCGACGTGAGGAACCTTCACACTGTTGCCTTTTATGGTGGATTTATCCTCCTGGCTTTGTTTGGCCTTCGTAGTCCCACCACCAAAGCCAAGGAGACCAATGGGAAAGCCTATGTCACAAATGGGAAATCAATCACTAATGGGAATGGTTACCATGCCCCTGACACAAACCATAACATAGACCAGGGGCCGCCAAAGACCACCCTGAACGGGTCAGCTGGACTCCACCACTGCCCACCACGGACGTCCCTGCCCCCTACAGAAAACGTAGTACTGTTTTCATTAGGCATCATGTCGTTGCCTTTCATTCCAGCCACAAACCTAGTCTTTTATGTAGGTTTTGTAATTGCAGAGAGGGTACTGTACATCCCCAGTATAGGCTTTAGTTTACTGGTTGCTGCTGGTGCAAGAACCTTGTATGTCAGACTGAGGACTAGAGGCTGCAAGGCCTTACTGTTGTGTCTCTGTACGGGACTAGTGCTGCTGAATGGACTCAGAACTGTTCAAAGAAACAGGGACTGGAGCAATGAGGAGAATCTCTACAAGTCTGGGATTAGTGTGAATCCTGCTAAAGGTAAGAGAAGGACACCGGTTATCATAAGGGATGGGTATCAGACCTTAATACTTTTTGAGTACCGACTGAAATCTCTGTATTGCACCGAGTTTCAAACTGACAGTCAAGCACCAAAAGCTGATTTAAAGCAAGACAATATAACTTTTGAATGAAGAAATAACACATCCTTCCTCGAATACACTTAGAAAATTTGTTGCTAAAGCCTACTTAGCTTGATATGACTTGTAGCTTATGGTGGCTAATGTTAGCAAACTTTGGATATTGCTGTACAACTGATATTACCGAGTCAATTTTGCTCTGTGAGAAAACTCCACAGAGCACCTTTACAGTAAGACTGTATTTTCTTAAGGCAAAGTTCTTGTACTACTGACAAAATTAAACCACCAATACATTTGAGAAGTTTGGCTTATTTTGTTAAACATTTCAAACAATACCCAGCCCTACTTATTATACATATCCTTAAGGTGGATATCTGTGAAACTCACTGTCCTTGTTCTTGTCGCCTTGTTCATGATCTTGAAAGGTGCGAAAAACTGGGAGGGTACGCGAGAAAATAACAGAAACTAACATCTCTGCTTAGGGAACTGGCAACACAGTCAAGCCCACAGAGAAAACTGCAATGTGACTTTCTGTTCCTTCATGTAAGACTTTGAAAATAAGGCTTTGAAATAGTTTAGTTTGAATACAGAAGTAATTCTAAGTAACATTACATCAGTGAGTATAAGCAGTATAACTATGTACACAGCTAAAGAAAGGCTTTTGTGATTATTTATTATTTATTTAATTACAGTTTATTTTGGCAAACTGACGGCAATAACACTATTTTTAAATGAATACCAGCATTGTGTTTTTCCACTCTGAAAGTGCACCTTTTGACTGACACAATGTCTCCTGTAGCCTGGGGAAACTTGGGGAACGTACTGAAGAACCAGGGTAAGATGGCGGAGGCGGAGAAGGCATACAGAAACGCCCTGCACCACCGAGGGAACATGGCTGACATGCTGTATAACCTGTGAGTGTTAAAGATGCTCTGTCCCCCCCCACCCCCCTCCTGTTTGCAAAGTCTTGACACGAACAAGTTCTGATTCCTCCCATCCATCACTTGAGATCGCGGTGGCAGAACAAGAAAGGGAGAAGGGAAAAAGGCATAGTGACAGAGAGAGTGACAGGCAGGAAGAACTTAAAGAAGGCAAAACAAAAATAGATCTAATACAGGAGGAAAGAAGCAAGTGAGACGCAGAGCTAAGCGTGATGCAAGAGTGTGACAAAGAGGAAATAACTTTGTGTGTCCCTGGTGGCTCTTTGTACCTTCTGCTACTGATTTCATTAGTCGCGGTTTGCAGGGCCTGTGGGAGAGCACAAAGCCACTTCCAATCCTGCAACACGAGGTGTCAAAGGTGCCAAAACCTCATAGCAGACCCATGTCTCTTGCTCTCATGCTGACACTGTTTTTCTGTCTTTCCTCTCAAGTTACGGGTGTCAGGAAGCTGGCAAAGCAACATAGGGAGAAGGGGAAACCGAGCGATGGTGTTTTTGCATTCTTTAAAACAGGAGATGCTGTTTGAATATGATGGATGGTTTGGTATATTGGGGTTATGTGTTGGCATATTGGGTAAGAGAAACAGGAGCTGCTACATTTTCTAGTTCTGTTTTTATTCCTTAGCTTTTACCCCAAGTCCCCTCATCACTTTGACATGCTGTGATTTTTGGTAAAGCTTACTTTACCGTCACAGATTTAAAATAACAAGACTAATCCTCTGTTACGCAGTTTATGGTGTCGTAAAATGTCTCGCATATTATTTTAATTTTTTGTCTATTAGTGGCTTGCTGCTGCAGGAGAATGAACGTTTTTCCGAAGCGCTGCATTATTACAAACTGGCCATCGGGAGTCGGCCAACACTGGCATGTAAGTAACCTTTAAAAAAGAGTCTCATTTTGTGGCCAATACATGATGACTGGAGGAGAGGAGAAGAGTTATCAGCGATTAGATGTTCTCATTTCGGCTGAGTCTTTGTTTGGATTAATTAGATATGAGCTATGGGTCCGTTATTGGATCACCATCATGGTCCAATTTTAATGCTGAATTAGATGTTCTTTTGCCACGTGGTCACTAGGAGGGCCGCATTCAGGTTATTTCAGCTTGACGGTGAAATGAGGAGATTCAATCTCACACTTGAGTGCTCGCATGTGAGATGAGGGTCCGTCTTTTACTGTACCAAGGACAATTTTATGAGAGAGGATAGGTTTCCAGACTGCTTTTTCAACCTGATAACTTATCTTCAGTTCTTCCTTACCTTTATCTCCTTTTAGCCTAATTTATTTCTATTTCTTACTTACTTTTCTAATGGAAATTTAACCTGCCTTTGACCTCTGTCCTGTGTCCTTTTGGCTGTATTAATGCATGTCCATCTTCCCCAACTATCTTTGTAGATCCTTGACATCTTCTCCACTCTTAAATACTCAATCAGTAATATTTTGGCTAACACTTATCACGTATCAATAAACACGTATCAAAAAGTTGGAGTTTCCCAACTGATCATAAATGAAAAGAAGCTTGTTTTAATTCTGTATTAACCAAAACTACAGATGTAAACAAACCTTTAGCAGCATCAGAAAATGACTTCCTGTGTTTTGTATTTTGTTTGCATTTGGATGGCAGTGACGTGTAATCATTTCCCCCTCCTCCCCGCAGCGGCCTACCTTAACACAGGAATCATCCTGATGAACCAGGGCAACCTGGAGGAGGCCAAACGCACCTTTCTGACTTGTGCCGACATTCCAGATGAGAACTTAAAAGACCCTCACGCCCACAAGAGCTCCGTCACCAGCTGCCTGTACAACCTGGGAAAACTGCTCCATGAACAGGGCCAGCAGGAGGTTAGTGTGCCCAGTTTGTGCAAAAAGAACCAAGGGAGTATGAAATGACAAAGGGCGTTGGCTTGTTTGCTTCTTCATGTGCTTCATGCTTTGTGTCCTCAATCTGAATAATCAGACTGGGCCAGCTTTGACTTTATCACCACTTAACCTTAATGTAGGACTAAAAGCTCAACCATTTAGAACTGAACAGGAAACTGTGTAGATGATAAGCCTGTTTTGCACAAAGTCCCTCATCAATTACAAGGCCTGTTTTATGCTGATGCAAAACAAAACTGGACTTGCTAAGTTCACTTTTTTCCCCCTCCACTACAGGAGGCCCTGTCTGTTTATAGGGAAGCGGTGCAGAAAATGCCCAGACAGTTTGCACCACACAGCCTTTTCAACATGATGGGTAAGTTACAGTTGGAGCCTGTTTCGCCCTGAATCTTTGTTCGTGATGCAGAAAATTGCAGGATTAAATATTCACTACTTTTACCTCCTTTGAAATGCTAATTAGTATTTTGATGAGGTAACATAACCATTTGATGCATATAATTAAATTTGCATCAACTATGAAGAACAACGCGATGATTGTTTTATGTGAGTGAGATGATGTAGTCCTGGGAAAAGTTTGGCTTGAGCTTGTGATGAATTTTACATGTTGGTTTTCATTTTAAATGTTGGTCTTCCATTTTATCTGAGCTTTGAATTGAATTCAACAAATTGACATTAACCCGTTGCCAAAAAAAACCCTTCAGAGGACTTGAACCACCTGTTTGATTCCAACACTGTAGCTCATGAATGTATGCACAGACTTTGTGTCCTCTTGGAGAGGACTGAAGCTAATCCGTGTAATGAATCACATCCATCTCTTTGTTATTCTAACACTAATTACATTATTGGAAGCTCATCCTCACAGCATAGTTGAGATTGCAGGGAGATGTCTGCAAAAAATTTCTTGGACAAGCTAAATGAGAATTGGAAGTGTGTTTTGTCAGGTGCAGGGAGGGCAGTGTTTGCATTAGTGTGATGTCCAGGGGATTCTTTGTTAAAACCGATGTCATTTTACCCCAGGGGCCAACAGCATGTCCTCAGATCAAACACGATCTCATGGAGTTTTTAACATAACAGTTGTTCTTTCAGAGATGAGACTACATTGGGGTATTTATTCGGCATGTGAGGAATGCTGACTCTATGGATGAGAGGCAGAGTTTAAGGAAGTTTATTTGTCTTGCACCTGTTAGAAAAAAAGACAAAAGATTGGAGAATCTTTTTTTTGAGAAGCAGTGTTAATATTGACTTTTTAATCTATGCGAATAAACTAGGGCTGCAAGCAGGTATACCGGGGTCCAAACACCGGGGTGACACCAAAACTTTTCATAATAAATATTTTTTTAATAAAAAGAAATGGCCATCACGACCAGAGGAAACTAAAAGCAACAAGCCATATTTCATTTTTTAATCGTAAAGAAATGTGGCAAAGTAGACCCTAGTATTTTATTCTGTTAAAATGAAATCATGTATGTTTTAGCTGTATATGTTTCATTTTTGCATGTATTGATAATATTCTTTTTTGATAAACTCTTTTAAAAATACATGTGCCAAAAAGGCAAATGTTCTGTAAAAGAGGATTACTGATTTATACAACACTTGTGCCTTGAAAAGCTTTTTATTAATAACTTTTATTTTTTAAAATAATTATTATCCTAAAAAACGAATCTTGACTCCTGATCTGTGTTCTGTTTCAGGAGAGGCCTACATGAGGCTGAACAGGCTGGAGGAAGCGGGCCACTGGTACAAAGAGTCCCTCAGAGCCAAGCCTGACCATATCCCTGCCCACCTCACTTATGGCAAACTCTTGTCCATCATTGTAAGTCCTATTACTGACACAAACACACACACACACACACACACATAGGAAGAACCATGAGGTAAACCAAAGCGTTATCTTAGTCACGACTGCAGCTGTTAACTACCTGAGTGTAATTAAACGGGACCTGTCGTGGCAGAGTAGAGCGTTGAATAATGCATATAGAGTGACTTATGGGACTTCGGAGCGAGGCGAACCCATCCTATCGATTCCTCTGCAGAGCCTGAAGAACAGTGATAATTGTTATGAGGTGGGAGCTCCTGACTCTGAAAGGTGCATGCTAAACAAACTCTTCTCCCCTGATCAGAAGTCAACTAGAGGAATTGTGATGCATTCATGAATTTAGTGTTTGACCTCTAGCGCTACTAGCTGGATGAAAAGAGGATCACACAGTTTAAAAGACGAAATTAAGGCTGAAATGTTACGATAAATACCTTTTTTCTTTGACCTTGGATTGACCCTGATCCAGGACTGATGCCAAATAGCTTCAAAAAACAGCTATATAGTAGCTGCATAAATTCATATCTGATGTCTGAAGGTCACAGACGTGGGGAGTTTGTCTGGTTTGGATGAAAGCTATCCCTCTGTGATTGGATGAGTTCCAGATTATCTGTGTGTTGTCTGTCCCTCACTGTGTGCATCTGTATATATGTGTGAATGGTAGGAGACATCAAGGGCACGAAAGTTTGCCCAACTTCTCCCAAATGTTTTTTCTCTGCAGAACAACTTCCTATCCTCCTACCACCTCTCCCACTCCATAATAACAAAAAAAACGCACTTATGTGACAACAGATGTGTTCACAGCTGAGTCGAGTTTAGATGTGGGGGTTGAACTGTCTGCCCTCTGTAACCCCTCTAGAGATGTTTGACCTCCTCCCTTCCATGGCCTTGGGTGCTGAGTGAGGACACAACCAACCTGCAGTGCCTTACGCACTTGCAGCTGCAACCCTCACAGACTTTAAACCTTAGTTCTGATCATTTCCCCTCTTTGTTGAAAGATCTGAAGATATACATAGCACACACACACACACACACACACACACACACACACACCTAAAGCACAGGTTCAGATTAGAGTCGCCCCAGTATGGCTGGACATCTGCTGTGCTCCCTCAGGCTCGGGGGCTGCAGATCCATGCAGGGCCCTGATTCACAGAGAGGCCCCCTCCGCTACTACAGGGCTTTAGGAACAGGAGATTGGATGGACCCTGGACAATGGGCCAGTGGACAGGCTTATAATGCAATTACTCTCCTTCCTTATTGAATCACTCCATCGGCTACATTTTTGGCCGCCCTGCCGGAGTCAATCGACAATACAGACACGGGGAGGACAGGTCAAACTGAAGTCTTGTACTGTGGTTCACCCCAACATGTGCTGTTTTTCTCTGAGGCTTGGAGTACTACGACTCATCAACTTTCAAAGTGACCCTCTCCTCCTTCTTTTAAAAGTAAATCCACACAATAATAAAGCTGGAACCTGATAGTCTTGTACCCATCCGCATCCCTCAGCAAATACCAAGTGCAGCCTTATTCTTCCCAAGGTCAAAGTGCTTACAAATTAGTCTAGTGTAACATTAGACCCCTGCTGTCGGTCAGAGCTAGAGTCAGAAGGGTGTGGTGTGCGTATTTGGGACAGTTGTGGTCAGTCAACACTAAGCTGATGTATGAATTTAAACTCAGCTGGGTATTTAGATACATTCAGCACTAATGCTAACCACAGCCTCTCACTGTGGAAGACCGCCCAATAATTCACAGACAGAGGATTACATACGGTAAAAGTGTGCAAGATATTCAGACTGGAGACATGCAAACAATAAATCAGCTAAAAAAGAGCATATCACAAAATTAGTTGTTTCAAAAACGTAATCTTTTTATTTTAACATTGACCTGAAGCCCTTCATAAATCTGCTAAACGACGACTTGCTCCAACCTCACTGGACTGAACCACTCTACTTTCAGTTCTGATGGATGGCTGGGGAAAAGGTTTAATTGAATGTAAAGAGAAAAGAGCCAAAGAAAATGTGAAATAAGCCATCGCGGCTCGATATTCGTTCATTCATTCAGAGCAATTGCGGGCATGGGAAAAAAGCTAATGAAGCAAACCTAATATGCCCAGTCCTCTCATTTCTTGTTGCATGGCAAGTTCATTGGCAATATGGAAGCAATCAGTGCTGAAGCATGAAACAAAAGAGGTGGAGAAATTGAGCCTCATGCACACAAGAAGCAATATCTTTCTCAGTTTGGTTGCAGGTACACACACACACACACTCACGCACACACACATACACCTTGGAGGTTTTTCTTTAAAGGTTAGGCATGGGAGGCAGGGTACTGTAATCTTTATGAGCATCGGTTTCCTGCTGAAACTTAACAGCAGGGTTACCATGCCTCAACTGATGCATGGCAGTGCTCTAAAATAACTCATAGCAGATACAGTAAAATACAAGTAATTTTTGTAGCTGTGTGTGTTTGAGTGTGTCTGTGTACACATTTGTGACCAGCTATACAGTATCCATGTTATATATTTATATTGTATATAGATATATTGTAATCTTAATTTTTTTCTCCCATTAAAAGACCCATTAAAATTTCTTCACTTTATACATAACACTCACTCACACTTTTAGTATGATTTCTATTCTAGTTTCTAGATAATAAATATGCTCTCCATGCTTGGATTGGTTTATTTTTGGCTTTCATTTTTAAATGTATTGCTGGGAACAGTACCTAAGCTAGTAGACACTTAAAGCACTTGTGAGCGAGGCACAAAATGAAATGAATCCATGGCCCTTGCAGTCCGAGGCTGGAGCAGGTCTCGGCAGTTTGCGCTGCAGGGGGGGCATCTCGGCTTGTCCAAGCATACCAACAAACATGTTAAACCACCTATTTAAGACCTATTCAGTGATGGCCTCATCCTTCTGGTTGCGTCAGGTGTTTGGACCCCGGCTGACAAAAAACTTTTAGGTCAAAGTGTGTTTTGTGCCATTGCAATAAACTAAATATACTAAATAAATGTAACAAAATATTACAAAAACTCCCCAGAACAATTCAAGTTAAATATCAGGTGTAATCAAAGATTTCCTTCCTTTTCCTTTTAGGGGCAGAAGACAGAAGCAGAGAAGTACTATCTGAGAGCTATTCAACTAGACCCGACAAAAGGAAACTGCTACATGCACTATGGTAAGAAGAGATATCTATGGTTTCCCTTCTAGAAATATTTCAGCAAAGCAAACTGACATTAGAATCATGAAAATATGGATGTCTCTGTCCTCAAAAATGTCTCTCTGTGGTTGACCAAGCTATGAAAATATAATCTGAAGTCATTTTCTACCAACTATAACATGCCTGATAATCCAAACCTGTGCCGTAGGCTTTACTGTAATGATCAGGCTTTGCTGCAGTAAGCTGTACTCAGGATAATTATTAGGCAGGGGTCTTTAGGCTCTTTTATCCAAGACCCAAAGTTTGTAGCGTCACCCTCAGACCCAGAGTCATTAAATATACCGGGTCCTCTTACAACTCTAAACCACCCTGGATCCAAGCTCATAGCTTGTGTAACCTGAGAAGAGTTTTTTGGAAAGAACCAAAGCTGTGAGGTAATCATTTGGAAGTGTCAAATACCCTTCTGTTTTTATCATTTTTCTTAAAAAAATAATTGCAGGACGTGTTTCAGCACTCACATTAAGTAATTTGTGGAAATGTACTGTCATTTAATTTACTGTTGGTATCAGTGCTGGGAGTGTTGGAGCTGTTTGAGGTTTTACAGATGGTGCAAACACACATACAAACAGGCATGTATGCTATCTTTATCTAAGTGAGGAGACAGCATAAGAGTACACTGTTTACCATTCGTAACAGAGCATAAAACATGATACCACGCTCCGCCCGTGCTGCTGTTAATGCAGTATTTCGTATCAGCTTGGAGGAACAGGCTGCTTGCTGCTCCATGTTGCTATCTTCAGGATATTCATGCGAAATGAAATCTGTCCTCTCTCGCTGAAAGCACCATTGTGTGTTGTCCCTTTCTCCTCTTCCTTATCTCTCTCCATTCCTCCTGGTGCTTTCTCTGCGCTGGATATCTTGGAGTTTGAGTTTAGTTTGGTCCCTGGCGCGCGGGGTGCGTTGCTGTCTTTGGACCAAGCTGCTTCCCCTTCTCTGCCTATCTGGCTATATTTTCTTTTTTCAATGTTATCTTGTAGCTTCTTGCTATAGGTGATGTTTATTTGGACTGCTCCCCTCCTTTATCGCAAATCTGGCTGCCGTAGCTATCATGGGCTCACTGGATGAGCTCCAGGTGTGAGTGTGTAAGGAGTGATGATATCTGCCCACATTATAACACAACAGATGCACACACAAAGACACACATATGAGCGAGTGCAAGGAAGCGAGGACACAGAGGGTGATAGCTAAGACAAGGCCCCCTTTCCTGCCATTGTTCACAGCAACACATTTGAATGCAAACTGTCCCTCGTACGACCCGGTTCTAAATAGTCTGGTGTCTAATAGCTTGTTTTTGGAAGCTGCACACAGGTAAATGCAGTTAGCTTTCGGTACAAGAAAAGGCAACAGGAACGCACCTCAATGGAGCTTCCCCACATTCCCCTCTTCCTACACTTGGTAACATCTGTGGCCAGGCTTGGCTGTTAATTTATAGCCATTGAGGCAGGCACTTGTGGGTGCCGCACCAGGTGGCCAGACTCCCACAGGAAAATGCATGAAATACCTCCGTCTCATCTGTGTTCTCAAACGTCGCCGAGCAAAACAACAATCCATTCACTGTCTCACTTTTCTCTCGCTGTCTCTGCCTCCTTGTTGCATTTCCTGTGACACTCTTTCACTTTTCACATTTATTTCTTTCACTGCCTCCATTCATCTTCCTTTGTTTCCCCACCGATCTCCATCTTTGTCTGTCAGAGCTTCTCTACAAGCTTTTTCCCGTCTTTTTTTTTTTTTGCTTTCCCCTCAATACCACTTCTATCAGTTTGCCACAACATGAAACTAGATCATGAAATTGTGAATGATAGCAAACAAACAAACAAAACCCAAACCCTCTATTTGCAAGTAAACAAGACAAAGAGTCTACAGCCATGCTAGCAGCTCTGTAAGTCTGTAGTTGGACACAGTGGTGTCAGCACGCTCACATGCTCACAATGATAATGCTAACATGCAGATTGATTTTTAACATGATTACTGTTTACCATCTTAGTTTAGTGTTAGCATACTAACATTTGCTGATCATTCAATTTTTGACCTGACGATGGTGCTAGATGAAAAGTCAGGGGATCCCCTAGATATTACAATTCTTCTTGGGGGGGAATGGATTGATTGCCATGAATTTTGGCACTCAGTAGTACTTCCATAGTTGTCGGCATTTCAATTAAAAGTGTCAGCCTCATGGTGGCCCTAGAGGAAAAGTCAGGGGATCACCATAGCCATGGGGATTCATCCTCTGGAGACCATGAATATCTTTAAAAACATTTGTGGCAATCCGCCAAGTAGATGTGGAGATATTTTACTAAAAGCCAAAAATGTCAACCTCTTGTTGGCCCTAGAGGAGAAAGTCAGGGATCACAAAAGTCATTAGGAATCATCCTCTGGGGACCATCAGTATCTGTACAAAATTTCATCCTAATCCATCCAATAGTTGTTGAGATATTTCAGTCTGGGCCAAAGTGGTGGACCGACCAACCAACCAATAGACTGAGACTGGCATTGCCATCTCTAAATCCATACCACTAGCATGGCTTAAAAAAAATACCAAACAGAACTGATATTACCCCCTAGAAATAAGTGCACTTCCTCTGTCTCCCCCTCTCTCCAGGTCAGTTTCTGCTGGAGCAGTCTCGTCTTGGCGAGGCGGCGGAGATGGCGGAGAGAGCTGCAGAGCTGGACAGCTCCGAGTTTGATGTGGTCTTCAGTGCTGCTCACATGCTCAGGTTGGCTAAACTTGCTGAAATACTGTACAACAACACCACAACTTGCAGGTGGAGTTTCCCTACTTGAAAAAGCACACAGTACAGAAAATTGAATGATCGTATATTTCAAGAAATGTTGAGGTTTTTGAAATCCTGTATTTACAGAGTTTGCTGCTGTGCTACTTCACTATTTGTGGGTTTATTCTGTACCACTGCCATTTAATAACCATCTTTGAAATATAAATTATGCCAGTGTTATAGAATAGTAAATATCCTCTCTATGGAAATAGCTGCCATAAAGGTTATTAAGTCTAACACATATAAGCAGCAGTACAGTTTCAGTCCATCATAGCGATGTTTCAGTCCAGGGCTTGTAAAGAAGCCGTTGGAGAATTTTCCCTCAAAGTTTGGCAAGCACGTGCACAGACAGCGTATAAGTCTTAAAACGTGTCGAAAGGGACTGCAAATGTCCTCTACTCCCAGCAACTCGAGGAAATATTGGAGCGATGTGCCTTCATTCCTTTTTGCTCTACATATCTGGAATATCCATCACTGCTCTCTAGCATCCATCTAAATGCAGCACCACAGAGGCTTTGTAAAAAGTTGAAAGTCTCAGGGTTTGGCTGAGGTTTGCTTTTGGAAACGTAAGAGTAAATCTAAATGACACATAATTCTTCTGTATTCTAGTCCAACTGGGTATTTTCCGCTGAGACTGACTGTGACATAAATCCAAACCGATTAGGATTAGTGTTTAATGAAGGTGACACACACAACTGTCATCAGCTGGATTTAAAAAGTAAGAAGCTCCACTGATAATAAAGGTGAGCTACAAATTTTACCATAACCAGGATTATGATAATGCACCGATAATCCAGTTTGATGGAAGGTTTTCCTTTGAATGCTTGGCCTAAACTTCATTGTATTATGATTCAAATAGTGTGTTTGTATTCTGGTATGTGATTTCTCCAATAAGGCAGTTAGTTTTTACATGTTTCTATTTGAAAGAGAACGAATGACTTACCTTTCCCTCCATCTAATGTTACTTTCCTAAAAGCCTGACTTCCTGTGTCTTTATCCGTCTTCTTCACTGACTCTCCAGTACTTGACCAAACAAAACAAAGACCCAGGAAGCACGCTATAAGATGACGATTATGATAGTCACTTATGAACTCCACTGAACCCTGATAAAGTGTTGCATGCATTCTCAAGACATATTTTACTCGAGTCACAGTCTTATAAATATTAATTACCTTGTCGGGAAAGAATGGTTTCCTTGGCTTTATTAACTTTGGCTCAGCAAAGTCCGGTTCATGTACTCTTTGGATAAAATTGTATGTATGGAGCGGATGAGCTGTTGCCATTTTATAAACCCAGCTGTAACATGTGAGGGAGGACTGGTTAGTGAAGAGTTTCTGGCATTCTAAAAACATCCATTTCTCTTCATCATACTATGATAAATAATAAGTAAGGCATAATGGACTGTCATTGCTGCATTATCACAGTTGTTACACAGCTAAGAAATTAATCACTTGACACAGAATATTGTTTCCTAATGATTTTATTAGAAATTTAAGTATTTTACAAGCTTATATAAACAATATTTCAACATTGCTGCAGCCGAAGAAGGATCTGTACCATCTGCTGGCTATTATGTAACTTTAGGGACTGATTTCTTTATTAAGTAGTCTCTGAATACTAATAAGTTCTTGTTTTTAGCTTGGCGAGAAACATATTTGTCTGCAGGAACAAACAGTAACATCATTTTGGCATTATTGTTATTTAATTATAAATTAATTTCAAATTGCCTAAAAGGATATCTTAATGCAGAGTAAAATTAACGAATGGCTCTAATTACAGTAATTCATATGATTAGCTGTATAATAATGAATGAATACAATTATCAGTAATTTGTATTAGTACGATATTATTAATATAAACTGTGTCGTCACATTTTTACTCTTCTTTTCTCTCTGTTTTTCTTTCTCTTCAGACAGGCCAGTCTAAACGAGGCAGCAGAGAGGCAGTACGAGCGTGCAGCCAGCCTCAGACCAGATGTAAGTACCTGGACTGGACTGGTGGGCCTGCTAGCACTTATCATGGAAATGCACACACACGCCTGCACCGTAAATTCAATTTACAACATACGATGTATTACCCATCATTCGGACAGCGTGTTATAGCACTGTTGTTCCTGGCAAACAGCGATACAGCTGAATATAAAATGGAAACTGTGTTCTGTTCGCTGGAGCCTCGACGTGCTTATGCAAACACAGAAATCCCAAAGAGAAAAGAGTTCATTGGTAACTGTCGCCTGTTATTGGATTTTCATTCAGCTTCAGAGTAAATACTTGATCTTCACAGTATAGTTAGACAGACAGAGCCTCGTGGGATGTCATGTCTCTCGATGTCAGCACATGCGGTTGAGGAAGTTGGGGGCTATTATATCCTGTTTCTGCCCTGTATGAATCAGTCACTTCAAAAGAAAAGGGTGTGTGGACTGGTCTGGGGGAGAGTCATAGCCTGTGTTTTTAGACAAGACCTAGAAGGAGCTTCCTGCAGTCGTTTGTCATGTTAGTCTGCTCAGTGACTCTCTGCTCTGTGACTTATGTTGCCAGTTCAGTCGGGAGAAAGGGTTGGACTTTCATCTTCATGCCCTTCACTGGAGTAACTAGTGTTATATTGCCACACACTTTTATAGCAGTGTTTCCTCTCCTTTTGTGCCTGGTGTACCCCCACAGCCCAGTCAGATGAGCTCAAGCACCCTTCATCCACACCACTCGTCATGTTCCAAATGTGTTCATTTGAATTTATTTTAAACTGGATGTGATTTATCGCTATTAATTATAGGCTACTGTACAAAGCAGGAATGTTTTCTTAATAATAATTTAACTAATGTTTAGGTCAATTGCATTTGTATTACTACCACCAAGCTAGTACAATTTATCCATGAGTTAAGGTGTATTTCAACCATTTAATCATGATTTTAGCTAACTATTTCAACCATTTATCGGATACATTTTGCTGCTAGCTACTATTTATCTGTTACTTTGAGCTAACTATTTTTACACATCATTCTAGCTGTTTATTTCTACTGTTTATCCATTGCTTTTAGCTACCTGATTCTACTGTTTATCCGTTACAAAGCTATCTCAACCATTTATCTATAGTACTTTTAGCTATGTATTCCAACGATTTGTTTATTACTTTTTAGCTATCTACTTCAACCATTTATCTATTACTTTTAGCTATCTTTTTCAACCATACTTTTAGCTATCTATTTCAACCATTCATCCACTATGTTTAGCTAACTATTTCAACTGTTTATTCATACTTTTAGCTAACTGTTAGGCCTCTCTGTTAGCTTGTTAACTAGTTTTCACACACTCTAAATGGCAACACATATTTCTATTATTTCAAATTAGCTAAGTTACTTGCCAATTTTTCCACGTACCCCCTGGCAACTGCAGAAGTAGCCCACGGGGAAGAAGTACTGGTTGGGAATCACTGCTTTCTAGCATCTGCCCCCGTCTGTTTATATCCTGTTTAAGCCTTAAAAGCTGAGCAAAGCCCTAGAGGAGGAGAATGCTGGTTGTCCGTTTTAATTTGGAAAGCCATGTGTTTATATTTTATTCTGTGAAAAATAAGCTACCTCAAAGTCACAGTCATTATAATTCACAGTCTGGAAGCCTTCATGTGCACATTCAGACACGCTGAGGGCTTCTCTTGTCATTTGTCAAGAGTAAAGCGCCTCTTGTCTTTGACATTTTCCCTGCACACGTCTGCTTAGTGAATGACAGTCTCTCAAAGATCAACTTAATCCAATAGCTTTCAGGTCATGAAAGATTCAGCGCTGGCTCTTCGTGCTAAGAAAGGCAATGATTGTGTGCCTCCAGAGAAAGGTGCAAGTAGAGTTTTTCAGTTTTGCACACACAGACTGAAATGCTTTATTTTACACCTGTCAGATAGAGGTTCGTCTCAAATATAGTGCTGTACTCTGAGCAGAATAGGCAATGTTTACTGAATGTGGAATTGGTAATTCTATGTGTAATTAGGCTATGGTATGTGCTTTTTGGTCCCTGTAAATGAAAAAAAGATGATATGATGAGCTCCTAATCCTTAAGATTTCAGTCCTGGTTGATTTGGCGACACGATTATAACTTTTAAGCCAATATGATAATGGTTCACTGCAGCTCATAGGGCATGGTGCATCTCAAAAGCTGAAGATCAGAGGCAGATGCTTTCTAAAAAATACCGTATATACAACTTGCTGAAGGTCAAGAGCTTAGATCTGTTTCATCACTGTATTACAGCAAGACCGACCCCAACTTCAGAAATAATTGTTTCAGTCAGAAGAAATGCAAAAAAAGGAATAACTGACTTACTGTCCAGCTGCCTTCCTGTTCACAGAACATGTAAACAGGGCTCCATTTCTAATGATTTAGCCCAGTCTTTATATTGACACCCAATTGTTTAGAATGACAAAGGGATCCTCATTTATCTAGCTTAGTATGTCTCGGCTGCTCACAAAGTGCCTCAGTGATACAAAAAGCAGAACAGGAGTTTGGAGCACTTTGAAATCTAACTGCTTGAAGCATTCATTTGTTGTACTAGGTGAGAAACACAAACCCACTGAAAAAGGGGTGGCAGTACTGCACTGCAGCTCCTCTCTGTAAAACTGCATTAATTAATTAATTTTCTTCCAGGCCACTACTTGAGATATTCCAGCTCCGCAAGCAAGCGTTCATTTGATACGTGGGGTGAGAAAAACAAGCTCCCACTCCCAAGGCTAGTCTTTTAACACTGCTTGAGAAGTGGAATGTAAACAAATGAAATATTAGCGTTAAGAAGAGATGGACAGAAAATCTGTGAACTAATTGCCAAGTTGCTAACCATATGTCATGCAGTGAGGACGTGGGCCTGGGAACAAGGCCAGGTCTGGGGGATGAGGTGCCGACGACTTCTAGGATGAGATTTGGGTGTGTTTGTTAGTTACGGCTTGCTGAGAGTCATGTCTGTGACCTGGATTTTGTAGATTTCCACGACTGGTACGCTATTCAGGGCCAGATGGTTTCACTTTGCATCTTCAAAAGATGGTGTTTTATTAAATAGGACTCCAGAAACACACCTCCAAATGGGTTTGTTCATTCATATCGTAGAAAATACTTCACACACTATCTGTAGCTACCTATATGCTCACCATGGCACTGTCAAAGGACACACTTTTGTCTTTTGCCCATGCCTCCTACTGTGCTGTGAGATTGCATTAGGGCTAATTTAATGCATATTTGATTTTCTTGGCCTTAAGCTAATTTCTTTCCTTGCCTTAATCCACCATCCATAAAAAGCCTGGCAAGCTTCCTAAAATGTGTGTATGTCTCATATAACTGTCTGCGTCAAATGTAGGACTGAGAAGGGCAAGTTTAAAATAGTTTGTCCGGATAGATAAATCCAAGGTCGACACAATTGCAGTACAGTAATCTTGTAAGTCGACACCCTAAAGACCTTAGAACATTATGGCATTATGCACCACTCTGCCTCCTTTTCTACTGTTTTGACCCTTTTCTCCCTGTGTCTTTGCCCTCTCCTAGTACCCAGCTGCTCTGATGAACCTCGGTGCCATCCTCCACCTGAATGGGAAACTTCCCGAGGCGGAGGCCAACTACCTGCGTGCGCTACAGCTCAAACCTGATGATGTCATTACCCAGTCCAACCTGCGCAAGCTGTGGAACATCATGGAGAGGCAGGGACTCAGGATTAGGCATGGGCTCGGGATGCAGAAGAGCGACCTTTGAACTGAGTCGCTGCACTCTCCCCTTAACGATGACGTAGTCTCCTCTGGATAATGGAGCAAGACAGGATATGAAAGAGCTGGAGGCTAAAAGCTTCTTCTACGAGACAGGAAAGACACATTCTTTAGAGTTGTGGCCTGTGATGCTAGTGGAAGACAGTTTGAGGCTTGGCGTGTTCGGGATTCAAGTGCGTAAGAGCTCTGCCCGATAATACGTCACCACCAGTGCTGCATGGTGGCTCAAATGACTAAGACTAATGTCACCTTTTATTATTAAATTTTATAAAGCAATGCTCATTTGTTAAATGATGCACTGAAGTCAAAGGCAAATAACTGCAAAGTCCAAAAGAAAGAAATCTTGAGTACAAAGGTCTCAAAAATCAGCTGATTATTATTTCACCATCATGGGTATGTTTTAAAGCACTTAATTTGAATGAGGATGTAGCAAAAGTATCTAAAGAATCATTTCTGCGGAATGGGTTTTGAAGCCGTCAGCACTGATGGGTGAATGAATGTCTTTCATGTTGCCAGCTGGTTTCCATTTACACATCAAGTCTGTTTACAGGTCTTTGGGAGTACTACTACGTATGTGGAAAAAAAAAAATTGTATAAAGCCTTTTGTGGCTCCAGAGGGAGTCTGATAAATTGAAATTGCCTCGTGATGTCACTTGAGTCAGCGTTGGATGAGTCTGAAGACTTCAAGTTTGAAAATGAAAAAAATCTGAGGGTGTGGAGTGAGCTTACCAGACCTCTGTAGCCCACTCATCTCTGCTTGAGGCTAGCGGCCGGAGGCTACATTAGCTGCTACTAGCATAACACACCCGAATCTCTGTCTGAACTGTCGGTGGTGGAGTTGCATTGTGGGTAATGTAGGGGCCAGGTTTTGACAAGGAAGAAGAATCGAGGAATAAAAAAATGCTATCTCTGGTTCTGCTGCATCGATTTTGATCCTTCCATCGTGAGTCCGACAATGTTATAGGAGTCCAATGCTAAATCGGTGGAGTAAAACTTTTAAATGAAAACCCTGATTAATGACTTTCAGGGTGCTTTCGCCTTCAGCTTTTACACTTAACACAGTAAATGCACAAGATTAAAAGCATGCCAGTGTTAAGACATCTTCAGGTACCACCCAATAATACAGTGCTGTATAGTCAATTGCTCCAATCAATTAAAAGAACAGGTTAAAGTATAATGCATAGCCTATCACATTCTGTTGTCCGAGTCACTGAAGATTGTTTGCACCTGGTGCATTATAAATGCTTGTGACTGTAAAAATGAAAACAGATCATGAGAAAACTCCTCAGCGGTGCCAAAGCTTGTACTGAGTCTTTACGCCTCTCGTGCCAAGCAAGAACTGTTGTCAACTTATGTGTTGTGTTCCTTGTGTCAAATGAAGATGTTTCACTTCATGTGATCAAATGATCAAACTTAATTTATTAATACATGTTATTTTATGTGAAAAAGCCAACACTGTGCCGTCACTGTCACAGTAGCCCACCCTCTCTGATTCCTCCACGTAGATAGGCTACAGTAGGCTACATGACAATTACATTAAAATGTTTTTGATATTTTTTTTTTCTCTCTGCTCAGGGACATCAGGTTGTGATTCCTGTCGCAGAATGGATTTGTGACACAGAGAGAGCTTCTTAAAATGTTGTTAGATGTTTTTGATGATTGTGATGTTTGGTTAAATTATAGAAAATGTGTAGCTGAAAATGTGTTGTGTTTTGTAAAGAAAAGTGAACCTTTTTCCATAATAAAAACATGACTTTTGCTCTCAGCTGTGTGACATCTTCCAGGAAGCCTGTGCCTCTCAACAATGTAAATTCAGTCATCCAACCCACATGTATATTTATGTGAATACAGAGTATGCACTGAGTTGATATTTGGCTTTCAATCCTGTCACTGCATGCAAGCATACACCTCCATATGCTTCTCACAGCAGAGATTATGGAGTGATGAAGTGATAAAAGTGCGGCAGTGAGCTAATAGGAGCTTCCTAAAAAGGCAACAAACAAGGGGGAAATATGCCACAAAACCCAACACTCAATACCCTAACATAAGTGTATTTCACCACTATAAAAATAAAGCATGAAAACATCACAATCCATGTGCCAAAACATCAAAAAGAAATTCAGCCTCTGCTAAATCACAGGTGTAATTGATTAAGTAACGATGGCTGCCTTCCACTGGGAACTGAGCCATCGTTAACTTTATTAATTATACCTGAGATTTTCCTGCTATGACAAGTCAAAAAGTCTGCTGTGAAAAAGGTCTCTTCTACATGAGCAGCAGCAGCAAGTGTTTACAGCACACACAGAGAAGATTTCGCAAATGAGCCGGACGGCAGCAGCAGTTAGTTAGAAGAGAAAAGAGCGAGCAGAGTACTGTTGACTGCTTTACCCAGGTGTTTTGTTGACACTGGCTTTACTTCCTTATGGTTTGGGATCCCACAGACCCCAAACCTGTATGTGTAAAAATCATTATTTTTCCCCACAATGTAGATTCCAAGATGTCTAACTCCCTGTTAGGGATGTATCAATCTATATATCAAATATAGACCATATGAAAATCCACTGTATTTAACTATGTTTAACAGCTGTGGTCTCTGAGACAACAAGCAGAGGTAATGCATCATATTCTGTAGTATTCATGAGTTCAAAACCGTGTTTAAAAGCAATTCTCCTAAAATTAGGAAAAGTCATGAAGTATCAATCTGATAAAATAATGCTAAGTATGTTTTTTGCGCTGTTGAAGAGGGCCCAGGGGCTCCAGGACCCCAAATAGAACATCAGGGCTAATCAGGCTGTCTTGTTGCAAAGGGTGCATTGAATATACATTAAGAAGACTGTCACATTTAGAAGAGTGTAGCAGTGGTGGAATTGTCTTCCTGAACTAGTTTGCAGGCTTTGATCCATTTAATTGAGATCTTTTAAAATATTCAAATATATTTTTGAGTGTTTGAACTGTTAAATAATTTAGAAAGGAAATCATTTCTGTTTCTGACATTACCTAATCTTGGTTTCATTGGAGACAGAAAGGGAATAGTGCCACACTCAGTGTCTCTCTCTCTCTCTCTCTAAATGACACAAACACACACAGGCAGCTTTTCTGAGAGGAACCACTAATTAGACTTTGGTCTTTTCACAAACTCAACATGTTGATATCATCTGATCAAGCAGACATCAAAAAGGCTCTAATCACATGGCAGGCTCTGAGCACACCAAGCTGTAAATATTTAAGATATCAAACTTGACTCACTTACTGACTTGGAAGAAACTCACAGCCCCAGTTTCAAACATTTCAAACTATGCACTAGAAGTTAGCATCAATCTGTGAGGGCATATTTTGTTACGTAATAATAATAATAACACTGAATCAAGAATGTATTTGTTATGCATAGAAATAACCTTATTTCGACACACCATCTGCTAGACTCATCACTGAATCTGCCCATCTCACCCACAGGACCAATTAGATCATCTCAAATAGTTTACTGAGAGATGATGGCCTGGCTCTGGAAAACAGCTCCAACTACAAAAACCAGTAAACAGCCACATACACATGTGGCTCAACACAATTTTGAGCCAAAATAAATTAAAAGATAAGTAAAAATAAAAAACAAATCCCTGGTTGTTACAAATGAATTCGGGGTGTGAATGTTTTGGTCCATAAAAATGATGAAATAATTAAATAATTAGTGTGTGAGTGTGTGCATGTCACTTGGGATTGTGGAATGCTAATGTTATGGATTTTTCTCAGCTTCAGTACAGTCAAATATCCTTTCTAATGTACAAATGTGATGAAATATCGCATCCTCTTATGGTGTGAAATGGATTTCACTGGACAGTAATGTGATTTTTATATTTTATCCAATTAAGTGCACATGAGTATTAACATCAGTACATTTTCATAGTTAGAAGAAATAAAGTTCTGGGTAAATGAAATGATAATACACGACATACATATAGGGCATAACTAGATGTAACGTTTCTGACATGAATCTATAACCACAGTTTTTTTTGGAAAAACAAGTCAAGTTGTCTTATCCTGGACCCTGCTCATACTCTGTCCAAAGCTCATTAAACCTGTCCTGTAAACCCTGTGGAGAGAGGAAACAGACAGCTCCAACATGGCCCCATCTTGCCTCTGTATTTCCCAGGTCACACTAGCTTCACACCCAATGAGGATGCACTTTGATAACCTCTTCTTCTTCCTGTCTGTGGGGTTGAACGCACCACCAGGAGTGCATTGTGCCAAGGGGCCAATAGTCAGTAGGATCCTCTGTCCCAGGAACAAGTTTAAATATTACAGCTGAGTAACATTTTCCTTCAGTGAAGACAGTCTATACTTGTTACTGTACTTTACATCCTAACTACCAATTAACTGTAAGCTGCCTTTGTCATTCAGAAGATGAAGTTATTCACACTCTACGGGTGTTTGGGTGTTCCATATCCGGCAGACATGACTTCTGACACCAACACCTGGGCCTACGTGTTAAAATAAACCACTAAAACTACACAATAGGGAAGGAAGTTAGACAGGCCCACGACAGATGAAAGATTTCCTTCCACCGCTCGATACTCCTCCTGCAAGGCAAGCATGTGGGAGTAGTGAAAGTGTATGGCTTGTTCCTCATGTCTTGGTGTTTCAGTAAACTGAAGTTCAGGGGCCAAAAGGTCACAAGATAAATCTGAGGGGTCGAGAGACAATTAATGGGGTAGGAAAGAAGAAAAAACAAAGTTCTGCTACACAAATCTGGCTTTTTTTTGTGAAACATAACATACTTTTACTTCTTTGAACAGTTATTCAAATTAGATGTTTAGAGGGGAAATGTCTCTTTGGTGGAAATGCTAACAACCCATAAACATCTGCTTTTTTTTGTCACGGGTCACAAGCCAGATCTCTATCAAATCTTTATCTGTAAAGTAACTAGTAACTCCTTCTGTCAAATAAATGTAGTGGAGTAGAAAACACATTATTTCCCTCTGAAATGTCATGGTGTAGAAGTATAAAGTAGCATGAAATTAAAATACTCAAGTAAAATACAAGTACCTTGTAATTACTGAAGTAGAGTAAATGTACTTGGTTACTTTCTACCACATAATATAACCACCGGCTGTGACCCTTGGGTAACTAATAATGATGATGCTGGGAGAAGGACTGCTGGCAAAAAAAAAAATATTATGATGAGCTGCTGACTCACTCTGAAGGAAATAATGGCAAAAATGTGCCATTAGAAACCGCTAAACATAATGCGGACCAGCCAACGCTGACCTTTGCCAAGAGTTCAACCTCTATTTCTAAAATGTTGCATGTGTCAACAGCGACCTCTGCTGACAGTTTCCCTTAAGTACAGTTGGCTCCATTTCTTTCTTTTCTATTTGAACAAGAACTGTAACAAAGAAGTAAAGCCCTTTCAGCAATATTTACTCTAAGTGGAGGAGGTGAATAAATCCCTTAGAGAAAAACAGACCTATAGAAACCCAATAAGTTTCTAGTCCTATAATATATGCAAAACATACTGATATATTTAATGTTGCGGAGTAGCAGGAATGGGGTTAAAACTCCACGTGTAGTATAAAGAACACGCCACAGCCAGTCTGGTCTGGTATTTGTCTGTGAAAGGACAACAACTGTTTAGATGTCACTGATGAGGATGTGTGGAAAATTGACAATCACAGAAGTGTTTCCTGTTCAAACTGCCTGTTAATAGTTTAGAGGAACTGCATGTGCTGATAACAAAGTCTACACTACACTTGCAAAACTTGTCTTACTGTAACCTGAGCTGGTCACATCATGAATACCGTATATAAATAGTATATAGTTTTCTTATGAATGAGAATTGTATGTTATTTGCTCATTGTAATGATATGAAAGTGTTCTGGGAACTGGGCGTGGATCCCTCCTCGTCTTGGTGACGATTATGGTTTGCCAGAGAAAACAGGAATATTTCAACGGTGTGCTTAGTCATCTCAACATCCCTCTTACCCAAATACTGATCCACTGTAGTTGACTGAAAATCCATTTTTTTAAATAAATATTTAGAGACACATTATTTTGAAGAAATACAGACAGACTTTTCAAGTAATAATTATTAAGACTTTTCTTGCAATTTGAGCCAAAGAAAAGTATTTTCTGACAGAAAGCCTTGGAGGCAAACTCCCTTTCCCTTCCCATCCTTTACAAAACTTATTAGCTGTTCTTAAAAGCCGTCTAAAGTGCTAAGATACTTCTGTATAATGATTTAATCTTAATTTTTCAGGGAAAGAATTCACTAGAGATCCTGGGAATATGGACCCAGATCTAAGGTAAATCAGAGTGGAGGGCCCAAACACATCTTGTAAGCGGGCCTAGACTTGTTTGCAGCGCCCCTGCGTCATTGTCCATGAAACTAGTCATTCTAGGTCTTTTATCCCCAGTAATAATAAAACAGATGATGAAAACTTGGAACAGGAATAAAACACAAGTAGACTTTGGTTTGGTTCGCTATTATTATAATTTATTTATGAAGCTCTTCATAAAACACAGTGTTTCCATTATCTAAATTAGTAAAACTATATCGTTTTCAAAATAGCTAAACGTATGTAAACGTACCCTTCGTTCTATAATTGCAGATACTTGCTCCTCTTTTAAAAACGTAGTTTAAAAAAGTGTTGTAAAAACATCGAGAGTTATTGCTAGAAAAATCTGCACCCAGACAGTTTGAGGTTGACATGTTGATGTTGCACATGCTCAAGATCCTCTCTTGACTTCATCTGTACTGAATCAAATACTCTGGATATATTTGATTTGCATCAAAAATAACAAAAATAGTGGGATCCTTGATATCATTCACACAGCTGTGGTGAGAATTTTCAGAACTTCCATGATCAGGTTTTTGGAAATGTTTTTCTCCAACATTTGATTTCCCGATCATCACCCGTGCCACAAATATTATTTTAGTGTCACCGCATACACCTTGTGTTGCCCCGCCATACTGTGGCAATGGATCCGTGCTGCTCGTGCTGTATTTGTCTGCATATGTTGCATGTTTTGCAAAATATATTCCTAAATAAAAGCAAAGAAACTCAGATCAACTGAGGAAACTCTGGTGAACAGTCAGACCGACTTTACAATTATTTTCATTGTATATACATGTATATAGTTGCACAATTATTATTGTATCATTTAACTTACCTTTGCCTAACACGTGGCCATGTTGTCCAGCTAACCTTACATCAAAGTTATACTTGCAAATGTTGTTGACATTTCTGATTTGGGTCCCATGAAAGAGTCTTCTCTCTTGAATTTCAGTGACACCTTGAATTCTCATCAACTGTGTCTTTTTCCTTTGACACAAACAAAGAGAAAGGCCATTTTGATTACAAAGAAGGGGGATGATGAAGGCGATGGAGGGAGCGAAACTCAAAGACCCACTTACCGACAATATATTTCCCATAGGTCCAAATTCTGTATCCTGCTGATTGATACAATGGATCTGTCCAACAGCCCATCGTTCTTCACATAACTGGCCACAGTCTGATACTCAGGGGTGAGCTCACTCAGAGGGATTAACTGTAAAATATATTAAAAATACGCATTTAATAAAGGCTTCAGTTGAAACAAATATTAAAGCATATATAGAGCATAGTTTTTGAATCACATAGTGAAAGTAAAAACATTTATAAAAAGTAAAATTTTGTGACCTTAGAATTATGGTTCTATCTGACTTTTTTTGTGCGTCAAAAATGAGTTAGCTACACAGCTAACCCCAGTTTGTGCCTCTCATGTGTTAGCATTACATTCAAGTCACAGTAGTAAGCATCTTGTTTTTCTGATAGATAATAACCCTTTGACTCTAACCATCTGGAATAAAAAATATTTCATCCGCTGCATGATAAAAACGATTTCTAACCCATTTTTTCTAGTTGCGATTCTTTCTCCTAATCCAAAGAAAGATTCTAGCTGGAAATGACGTGTTTTTGCTTAATTTAGACGTAAACCAAAGTTTTTAAAAAAAACCTTTACATAACCTCCAGAGAACCTTAGGGAACGTTCCCTAAGTGTTCCCTGAACGTTCCCTGAACCGAAAATTGTTTGCTGGGATGTAGGACTATGACATAAATTCAGTTTCTGTGTTTCTAACCGGGTTTGTGTCTGTTTATAACTTGTGTTCTGCAGCAAGGATTAAGGATGCCTGTTATTTTGAACATTAAACCTCAATATCTCAAAACCACTCACATCGCAGATAGAACCTTATAATTCATTGGTCACGATTTGCTTTACTTAATAGTTTTAAATACATTTCTGTCATTGTCACCTGATATGGACAAGTGGGATCAACATTTTCCCAGAACACAGGAGAAGCACTGAAGCACGAACAACTGTGGGAGAAAGAGTAACTAGTTTGCATTGTGCTGAGTTTCACTTTCATTTTGCATGAAACCAAACTGAAAACGAACCTTTCCGCGACTCACTGACGTGAGTGTAAATTATTTGTTACATTTACGTGTTTTAAGCCTCATTTCACCTTCTCTCAAAGTTGTAGCTCCGTTGGATCCTTCTTTGCCTTCCTGTGTGGACGTCAGTCTGTAACATTGCTGTATAAGAACACACAAGTCAAGTCAATCAAGTTCTTTACAGGTAAATGAGGACTTAATGTGAACAAGTTAATGTGTCAAGATACCTGACAAATCAATCCTGCTGTGACAGCTGGATGAAAACATATTTAAAACCGCTTTTGAGCTTCTTAGGTAATATTTTTCAATATCTTCACTCCTAAGGGGGTTATAGGGGTCATCCTGCAGGATGCACAGAAGGTAACAGGTTAGCTATATCTCAGATTCTGCTCTCTACACATTTTTGTAAGGCAATAGATTGACTGTGATTTAAAAAGTTCAAAAGTTTACCTCAAATCTGTGCCACCTTCCACAGTCTGCCAGATAATACCAACTCCATGGAGTGTCTGATGTGTCCATGTATTCAATTTCTACATTGCCCCACATTGTCCTAAATAAATATCACAACAAAAGCTAAATAAATACGCTTTAAAACTGTCCTTCCTCTCTCTGACTTTCTCAGGTAGCTATTAAGGTTGATATTGGTGTTTCTGACTCTTGAATGAGTGACATTCATAACCACACCTTTTGAGGGAGGTCAGTTCCTCCCTTATGCAAAGTGGAAGAGTATGTGACATTGACAAGAGATAAGATCGAGATAAGATTAGTCTTCTCTGGAATATGTTAAGAGATAAATTTAACATGCTTACTTGAAAAGTTTATTAGTTGTAACATGTGCAAATTATCGACACACACATATAGCTTCATACACCCCTACACTCACACACAGCTGTAGTGTTATGAGTACTACTATGAGGAAATGCACAACTTTGTGGCAAACTTAGTACTCTCTCTCTCTCTCTCACACACACAATGAATTCAAGCAACGCACACAGCAAAGCAATATTACATTGTGTGGTTAATTTTCATTACAGTACTATACATGTGCTGGCTACATTCTTTTTTTTTGATAAATTTACACCAGGTGCAAAGATAACCTGCTTATTCCTTTAAAGAAAGATGTTAGCAGGTGGTGACATCACACTCGGGTGATTTTAAGTCAAATGTGATGCTAAAACTGATCTTGTTCTGGTCTGGAATGAACTTTGTTGCAAACGCATACAAAATTGAACCCCAGTCATTGTCAAGTCCTTTAAAGACTGAAGTCAATACTCAGAAAAGATACACAGAAACATATTGCTCAAGGACCACAAGTGAACACGACATCACAACTTTATGTCATTGTGACACAATTACAAAACCTTTCATGGAAAGGGGGGAAAGTGCACTGATGCATGGTTAAAAAAATGCAGAGGTAGAAGCGTTTTTTTTTGAATAAAAACAAAAAATCAATGCCTACATAACACACAGATGTTGGTGTCACTTAACTGACAGATCACGGTGCTAAGTGAGTGAGCAGGAACATGTTGTGGTTTTTGGTTTCGTAATTTGGAATCATGTCGACATGACTTGTAAATAAGCTCATGCGTGGCACTGTGGATGTGAACGAAGGGCTATGGCCGATGGCAGGACATCGCCTATAACCCATAACCTACAGGGTGCAAGTGCCACTCTTATTTTAAACGACTGTGCACAGATATCGAACAAGCAAGCACAGATTCTGCGTTTAATACAAAATTGCCACAAAGACTGATCTTTAGTCAGTATTTTCATCCTTTTTACGTCACAGAAACATTCCCACCACAAGGGCCCGCCTTAGAATATACTGTACAGTATACAAACTGTACACAAAGTCTTTTACTGTCTTCTTGGTTTTCCTATTACCCCAAAGGCACTTTAGATGATCCATGCTCCAGTTAGGCACTGGATCTGACTGAAAGAAAAAACAAATGTCCCTTAAACTGCTTCTTTTTCCATTTCATCCCGTCATCTGATTCTGTATCCAAAATATTTCCATGTTTGAGATCCAGCCTCTATAAAAAAAAAAAAAAGTACATATCTTCTGGTTAGGCTTCAGTAGAACTCAATCAGATACTCTGGGTATATCTGATTGCTGTCAAAAATTACATAAATCTTTGGATTGGCCATATCGTCTACACAACTGTCATAAAAGTTGGTGAAGCTGGCATCCTTGGAGGGCGGTCTGCAGTACATGGGATGTCCGACAGTGTATTCGCCAACAAGCACTCTGGCCAGGAACATAGTCTTGTAGGGCGGCTCACTAGCAAATATCGGTGGGGCGAGTCCGTGTCTCTGCAGGGTGGTGTTGTGCTTCCCTGTGGTGTGACAGAATTTACTGGAGTATTTGGCATCCCGGGCAAAGTAGCTCCCTGCAGGAAGGAAAAATGGAATGAAACGTTTAAAATCAGACAAAAAAGCGTAGTGAATTGTTTCACGATGTTGTTACATGACAACACAAAAGGATCTACCTTTGCCATATACATCACCATGGCTTCCTGTCAGCCGCCAGTCAAAGTTAAATGTACATATAGCTTGTATGTTGCTGTGTCCTGTGCCATGAAACAGCATTCGCTCCTCAATATCCAATGTGCGCTTGACTTTTCGCAACTGTGTTTTCTTCCTTAGGGGAGAACCAAGGAATGACAACACAACACAGAGTACTCATCATCACTTTGTTACAAAGTGTATTTCCTAGCTACAAAGGGCTACAGGGATGTGCACAAAACTACAGTGTGACTGACTTTCATGGAAAAAGACAAACTCAGTGTGGTTTCAGATGTTGCATCAAAATCAATTAAAATGTTTCAGTAAAGGTGGGAATGCTCTCGATTGGGTTTCATCCTGCTGATTTACTATAACAGAAGAATTTTGTCTCTCACGCACTGCCTCATGGACTGCAAACGCAAAACTAAAATGACTCAAATCCCAATCATCATCACAGCAGAATCCTCTGCTAGCAAAAAAGAGCACTTTGGACATTGTGCAGTCCATTCACAACAATGCAACAATTGTCTACCTGCAGAAGAATTCCCATAAGTCCAGGTTCTGAATCCTCTGGATGGATTTGATTGGATGATCCATAGTCCGCTCATACAGTCTGGCGACTTCTTTAAACTCATAGGTGTCTCTTCCAAGCTGGATGAGCTGCAAAAACACAATCACACATGGGTGAAACAGTAAAAGTAATGGTGAGCTACACTGTCAAAGCTTGGTTGGGAAGTAAAAATTAAACAACTGCAGAGTGAGAATAAACTTTCATATGTTACTTTAGGTCTTGTCATAATGGTCAGATTTTGTTTTCATGGCAGTTGCCACCTGATCTTTCAAGAAGTGGAATCAATTTTCTGATTTCCTTGAACTTAGTGAACTTAGAGTTTAGCTTCTACAGTCATTTGTGCTGGGAAAATAACACTATAAGCTGGTTTTATTTTGTGATTTCAAAAGTAATATTGAAAGTTTTGAACTGCAACTTTTGACTATAGTTCAAGTTAGTTAGGTGTACACTTGTGTGTTCAACTCAGTGATTACTCTGAACTTTGGGAGGCTTTTCATCTAAATTCACTCTGAGTTGGTTATGTAAAGATGATATAATGATATATAAATTGTGCATTGATGGAAACATAACCTGTGTAAACTATGATGTGTATGAGTCTGTGTCTCATTATTTACTATTTTCCTTACCAGTAGATAAACCTCATTAAACTTAAAATATATTGCCTCCTGTAAAATGGCACTGATTTAAGATTACTCCAACAGCTTACACAGTTCCCAAGTCTTATCTTGTGTGTGTGTGTGTGTGTGTGTGCCAGATTAAGTGGAAACTCAGTTTTTGTTACAGTAATGTGAGTTATTTTACTTACCTGATAGGGCTCATCTGTATTGATTCTCTCCCAATGACACGGAACAGGCAAGGCAAGATTATCACAAATAAACCTGATGGAATGAGTGAAAGAGAGAGATGAGGGGTCAGAAATTAAATTGTTGCAGCAGTGTAAGACTGAGTGCATTTGTATTATGTCAATACACAAATGTCATTTAGGTAAAGCATGCAATAAAGAGAAAATCCCTCTTCTAAGAAATCCTCTTTTCTCTTACTACTTGTGTTTTTGGAGAGACCAAAACTCAGGGTCAACTGCAGGTCAGCGCCTTGTGGAGCTGGTAGGAATTTAAGGTTTACATCAAGGATTCCTGAGGCTGGCAGATGCTTGAACCCTGACCTTTCATTTAAAGCATGTTCTCCTTACTCACAACCTGATCCTGCTCCGTCCAACATCTTTTCTTTCTTAGATGAAGGGACAAAAAAGTTCTTCACCAAATCTTACCTGAAGCCAGTTGCAGAGTGGAGGGAGCGTTTGATTGGCCGCTGCTTCCCTGTCGTCACATTTATCTGCCGCATAACTGGTGAGGAATTTAATAAAGATTAGAACTCATATTCATGCACAATTTCTGAAACAGGATTAACTCTGATTAAAAATCTTTACCTGAATTCTTTCCTTTCATAATTCTGAGGGCTGAATATTGTCTGTTTGATGAAGTACCTTTAATAATACTTTAACTGACTCATCATCCTACCTGAGAAGTCCAGTCTGTAGGTGTACTTGGCCGTGTAGAATTCCATGACACCTCGTTGGTTTCTGTTGTAGCACTGCTCAATCTGTGCACTAGTCACAGAGCAGGCTGCGCTGGGATCAATCTGACAGGGAAATTGAGAAAGATAAATTAGTCTAATGGAGGGCTGAAACATTTGTTAGTTCCAGCTTCCTTGTTGGGGAGTATTTGCTGCTTTTCTTTATCTTATGTGTGAGTTTTAACCTGTTCGCCAGACAAAACAAGTAATTTGAAGATGTCACATTAGGCTTAAGGAAAGCATTTTTCACCACAGACTAAACTTTTATAGACAATCTAGAAGAAAGAAATCTGCAGATTAATCGATAATGTAAATAATTGTTATTGTTCGTAAATCATCGATTCATCTGACGATTTTCTCGATTCATTGTTCGGATGATTAAATATCTGAAAACAGCGAAAAAAGTGACCATCGCAGTATCCTAGAGCACATGGTGACATCATCAAAGGTTTTGTTTTGTCCAAAACCAAAAAATATTAAATTTACAACAAACTAAGGCCAAGAAAAGCAGCGCATTCTCACATTTGACAACCTGGACTTGAAAAATAACTTGAATAACAATGAATTGATTATCGACTGATTGATTAATCGACCAATCATTGCAGCTCCACTAATATTTAACTTATATATTGAGGTAATGGGTGAATGGAAATTAACAATGCAATGGGATTGACACCATTTTTCTTGCCATCCAAGAAATTTTGGACCTCAACCAAAGAGGAAGAGCTAGTCTGTGACACTGCACTGAGTGGTCTTTGACTGACATTAAAACCTGCACCCTCTTGCCTCTCAGTTGCACACAATTAGACACCCAGGTGTCACCGAGGGAGTGGCAATAGGCGTGTATTGAGTGTATTGAGATGTGTAAAGTTGTCATGTCCTGTGAACTACCTCAAACATATGCCACACTCCACACTCAGCCAAGTAGAACCAGCACCAGTTGGGCTCTGAGGTGTCCATCTCCTCAATCTCAGTGGACTCCTCCTCTGACGATCTGATGGCTAACATAGCTAAATCTGAAATTAGTAAGTGAAAACACGCGAACACACTTAGGCAAATCTAAAATTAAAAGAAAGTATGGGGGCCCAAGATGGTGTTTTATTCGTGTGACAAACCTAACGTCAAGGAGATGTTTTTAAGCCTTGGTCGTGAGGGCATTTCAGCCTGTAAACAAATTCAAATAATACAGGAAATATCGAGCTAGCTATCATTAGCGGCTGCCGCACCCGACTCTTTCTCAACTCTACGGGTGTCTTACCAGTTTTCAGCCTGCCTCTAAGTGGGTCCCTGTCCTTATCGGGATATAAATCCTTCATGCATTATAAATAAATCACCACAAAAATCACAGACTCGGAATGACGATGGATGACTAACGCTACATAACATTTTTCGTCCTCCTATGCGTTGTTTACTTTTGTTTCCTGGTTCGTCACTCACCAAACGTCAACGCGTCGATGTGCGTCAACTCCTCCCTGCCGTGATAAAGCGCTGTTGCCCTGAGTTTGTCTCGTCAGGTAGACGATCTGTCCGGAAACCGCACCCATAAAATGGTTTAATTAAAATTAAAAGTTGTGCATAGATAGTTATGACATAAAATGTTGTGGGTACTTAATTTGAATAAAAAATGCCAGTGAAATGGTGTAAAGTATGTCAACTACTGTATACTTCACTTGAGTTTTTAATTTGTAATTTTATGCCACTTTATATGCAGCTAATTGTCTACATTTCAGAGAGAAATATTGTACTTCATTTTACTCCACTAGGCTACCACCCAATCGTAGGCTTAGTATAGTCTATAAATTCTAGTTAAGTAATACTAAATTACTTTGCAGATTAAGATTTTACATAGGCTGCAAAACCGCTCAGCTCATAAAATAAGATGCATTATAGACCTACTTATTAATGCATCTGTAATAATAATCCAGTAGCATAAAGGGTGCATTTATTCTGCATAATTTGAAAATGAAATACACAATAAGTAAGTAAGTAAGTATTTGTTTGCATGCATGACTACTTGCCTACTTACTACTTTAATGAGGTATTTTAGACTGTAGTGTTGTAACATTTCTTCCACATGTGCATGTGGGAGCGTCAATGAGGACAGCCTATATTGCGGGGGACGTTCTTTTGTGTGTGTGTGTGTGTGTGTGTGTGTGTGGTGTCCTCCAGGACACACCCCTCTTTAGAATAAAGCTTCTCTTCAAACTTCGCTCAGTCAGTCAAGGAATTTTATAGTCGGCGCCCACTGCAAGCTCACGGGTGAGTTACATGCATTCAAATCTCTTTTAAGACGCTAGAGATATTTAATTGCCTCATTATGTTTAGCAGTTCTTCTTCTTGGGCTAGATTTTGCAATCCTCAGCACAAGTTAGTCGATCATTTCTCTGAAGTAATTTGCAGTTAATGGCATTTGGGCGTTTGATCATTTTGTCAGAGCCTCTTTCATTTGACTTAATCAGAGGAGGGGACTAGAATAAATATGAGAAATATGAACTAAATCGTAAAGGCTTCTGTTCTATATCTGCATATATGAAGGAGAGCTGGAGAGAACGTAACAGACATGATCTGCATTTCACTTGTATTTATTTTGTGTACATACAGCAGACTGAAAGACCATGACTGCAGAAACAGCCAGAGGGGCTCCTGCTATAGACCCCGGGCCAGATAAAGGGATTCCTGAGGAAGGGGTTCAGCCAAGAGGGAAATGGGCCAACAACATGGAGTTTATACTCTCCATGGCTGGAGAAATCATTGGCCTTGGAAATGTTTGGCGTTTCCCCTATCTGTGCTACAAGAATGGAGGAGGTGAGGGACCATGGGTTTGGATATATGGGGGATTTTTTTCTGGCTGTAATATAGAATAAATGGCTAGTGGGGTTGAATACAAGCATTGCATATTTTTCTGAAAATATGTCAGAAAACATTTCAGAATATGCAATTTTAGTTTGATTCTTCTGTATAGATTCCAATCTCTTCTACTGTCATTTTTCATGATTTGGGACCTTGAGATTTCTCCCAAGTAACATGGAAAATTGTTTAATCTCACTATAATTGCACTCACTAAGTCATCCCACTTAGCTAGTTACATAATCAACTCAGAAAACCTTTAGTATGTGGGTGATTTGTGGCTTAATATGTGTTTATCTGTCAGTGTGCAGCATGCTATTGTGGAGCTCCTGCTTTACATCACATACACGTGACTCTTCTTCATGGGTATCTACACTTGCAGGTGTCTTCTTTATCCCTTACTTTGTGTTCCTCTTCTTCTGTGGCATCCCTGTGTTCTTCCTGGAGACGGCGTTGGGCCAGTACACCAGTGAGGGCGGGGTGACCGCCTGGAGGAAGATATGCCCCATGTTCGAGGGTAAAAACAAGGCTCGGACAGATTCTTGTAGAATTACACAAGAATGCAGTTGACATGCAGGACATTTTTCATTGTGCTTTCTTCATTGTTATTTGAAAAAGAAAATATAGCTCTTTGCATGTTGGTATACACTAAAGATATCTTAATTTTTCAGTGTTTTTATCCAAATCCTGCAAAACAAAAAGACCACATTAGCCTTTTTAAATATTCCAGACTTGTAGAGATGTTTTCTGAAGAATGTTTAAAAGCTAGTTTCTAAATCTGATGCAGCATTTTTTACTACCTCCGCTAAAGTTCAGGAGCGGTCAACCCTCAACAATAGCTGCCTTGTACATCCACTGTCAAGCTTGTTTTCCCCATTATCTAAATACATGAAATAAAATAGTGAAAAGGAACATTTTATTGATTGTGGCAAATGCCTGTGGTTGATTGTTCATATCAAATGTTTCCGATGTTAAACCGAAGTGAAATAGCAGTAAGAATATAAGAAACATATGTACTTACATCTCAGTGTTGGAGACTGGGAACCAAGCCGGCACTGAGGAGCTGTAACTGTTGCATAATACAGAAGAGAGCAGCCAGGAACTTTGACTGAGTGTGTGAAAACTCACTGTGTCCTGCAGGGGTGGGGATTGCGTCCCAAGTGATTGTGGTCTATCTGAACATCTACTACATCGTGGTGTTGGCCTGGGCTATCTTCTACCTGTTTTTCTCCTTCAGTAACCCGCTGCCCTGGTCCACATGTGACAACTGGTGGAACACTGGTGAGGCATGCTTTGTGATAAATCAGCGCTGGCTTGTTTAAACATGTCTGCGTTTGATTAGTAGTGCGCTTATTGCTTTTTTTGTAGACTTCAGGAAGCACAAAAGGAATACTCCTACACATTTTAACATGTTGAAGTGTGCAAGATCTGAACCACCTTAATCTCTCTGTCCTCAACCTTTTAGACTTTTGTCAAAGTCGCTTTAGCATCTTTGCCAACCTCCATTTGTTTCACCCTGACTCCAACTGGTCATTCCTAAACAACATCACCTCATCTGACTACTTTGAGAACCTCACTTACACGTAAGTTGCATCTTTGTTATCAAGCTGTACCAGGTGAACTATCACAGCTTGTGATTTTGTGATACATACTGAATGCATAGCGGGAATTCATCATATTATGAATGATAAGAAGTATGGCATTAGTCTTGTCTTCCATAAATGGTGCAGCCTTGGGACACACCCATGCTTTTCTGTGCTCAGAGCAGGAAGTTCTTACATCTGTTACTGTGATAAAAAACAAACAATTAATTGCTGCCATGGGACAGTTTGGGGGTGAAAAGTACACCAATAAATCTAAATGACTTGTCAGGCCTTAGTTTAATCGTTGTTATAGTGGTTTAATAGTGGTCAAATGGTAGGAATATGCCATATTAAAATAATAGTTTGACATTTTGGGAAATATGCTTATTTGGTTTCTTGCCGAGAGTTAGATGAGAAGTTCCATACCACTCTTGATACCACTCTCTCGTAAATATGAAGCTACAGCCAGCAGCTGGTTAGCTTAGCTTAGCATAAAGACTGGAAACAGGGGGAAACAACTAGCTTGGCCCTGTCTGAAACAAAATCCCCATAGCAGCATCTCTAGGTCACTAACTGACGCGTTATATTATGTTTGTTTAATCTGTGCGAAAAAGCGAAATGTAAAAAAGACACGTGGGGGTTATGTGACGTAAAGCTAGACTGATATTATCTTGTTGCAACTGTATCGTATCAGTGTATGTCAGCCAATAAGTAACAAAAAACTGTAGTACAGAAATGCCAAACTAGGTTTGTCAAAAAAAGTAAGGGCTCTGTATTAAGATAGTTTTTTTATGTTATGTGTTTATATTTTAAAAAATGACTGTCAGCTCATGTATCGTTATCAGATTTTTTCAACTCCCAAATATTGATATCACTATCGGCCTCAAAAATCTGGTATCGGTCAGGCTATAATGTGCCGGACTATTTCTTCATCTCATCTAACTTTCGGCAAGAAAGCGTATAAGCGTATTTGAATAATAATGATTAAAAACGGTGATAGTAACATTCATTTATACATAATTGATAAGTTATCCGTGTGATACTGTTTAGAAAACTATAGCTGCATTGAAAAGTAGTTGACTCATAGCTTATCCAGAGCTGAAACAATGGCTAAGCATTGTTTAGAATTAACTTTTTAACTCACTTTACTTACATGCCTGTATTTTTGCTATATTTCCAGTAATGAAACTGACCCATTCCTGATAGCCAAGTCACCTGAAGAGGAGTTCTGGACGTGAGAAACACACACACTCGCTCATTTATCTTAAAACATGAAAAAAGCCTTGACAGTAATATCATCCTCCCCATTGTGCTTGTCGTTGGGTGGAACATTCCTCAGCAATAACTCTTAATGCATCCGCAACTCTTAGGAGGCCATCATTACTCTCGGGGGGCTGAGTGAACACAACGTTAACGGTGAACCAACAAAAGGTGGGGCTGAATGGGGCAGCAAGAAAAATGAGTCAGTTACATTCAACAGTTTGCCTCCCTATTTTTTTTTCTCATTCTTAGATATTTTGAAACATGGCTGCTGCTCTTCACATGATAATCTCCTGATTTGGTTTGAAAACAGATATTGGGAAACCACTCAGCTACATACAGCTACGCTGCATGATGAGAACAATATGTGCTCTTTTCCCTGCAGCTTTTATAATATAAACTGAAGCCGTCCAAAATAAACTAAGATTTAAACATCTGTATTTATGACGCAGATGTTTGGCCCTTTTTGCTGTATTTGCAGAGAGGGAGAAAGCTTTTGAAAGAAGAAACAAAATGTGTTTATATGCATTGCACATCTGTACATCCATCACTCTGCATGTTATTTGCAGAGGATACAGTTGTATATATGTGTTTACGTGTCTGATCTCGTGCCCACAGTAACCGTGTGTTAAGAATGTCAGAGGACATGTACCTGGGTAAGGTGCACTGGGACCTGGCTCTGTGTCTCCTGCTTGCCTGGGTTATATGTTACTTCTGCATCTGGAAGGGAATCAAATCCACAGGAAAGGTGAGTACTGCTTTAGCATACATATACAGTACTGTCCCTGCTATTAGGTTGCAGTCCCTTAATGCAGTGGTCGCAAAATAAATCAAAGGGGTCCAAAGATGATTGACGGGACAGGAAAGAAAAACAAAAAGATTCTGGAACATGAAATGATGTCCGTTTTTTTAGACTTTTCTGTAATCTTTGCTCTTGTGAAATACTGGATCGTTGTTCCTCTCGGGGCCTCTGGAAATCGCTCAAATAACACAAACTGAGAGTCAAACATCATGCTTTGGTTGAAGTGCTCACACCTTAGAGTTATGCAATGAGGAGGGGTCGCACGTACATGTGGCTTCATTTTAAGGACTCACCAGCCAGAACTGTTGGGAATCTGCCTTAATGAACAATCAGGTTCATCGGCATGTTTGTGGCCCCAGTGGTTGATACAGGTGTCATTTTGAAAGGAGCTCTGCATCCTGTAACATTAAATAATATACTTGCAGTTACCACCAGTATCCACAGTTGTCGCCAAATCAAACAGGAGTAAAATCTTCAAGACTGTAACTTTAAAGCTGCTCTTATAATTTTTTTATATTAATGGATGAAATTACGATTATGTAAAATGGATCGCTTGTAGTGATGAACCCACAAACAATCGAATTCCCCTCAGCTCTATGGAGCGTTTTAGCATCTTTTAGCTCCTTCTTTTGGTTTTACAGCCTGCAACCTCATTGTTTTGGTTCACTCTCCCCGCTCTCATCAGCATCATTTCCAACTGCAGCATGCAGATGTTTTCAAAATGACTCAGATAAACCCACTGTACGCTACCTGCCCAGCATCAAACGGCAGACAGACAAAGTTAGTGACTAGCCGTATGAAATGGTGGAGCTTTTATCAACTAAAGCGCCAGATATCTCCCTTAGGAGGAGACCAAAAACAGAACTAAAAAAAGAGTGCCAGAAACACGACTCCCAGTGAATGCTAACGTTGCGCCATGTCCGCTCGATTTGCCATATCAACTTTATAAGGTGAAAATATGTCAGTGTTGTGTTTTCTGCTGCCCTCAGGTGATCAAAGAAATCACTCAATACAGGTTTAATGTAAAGAGTGAGTTTGTGTGTTCATATGAAATCATAACCTACTTGTTTGTATGCATTTTTGTGTTTGCAGGTAGTGTACTTCACTGCTACATTCCCCTACCTGATGCTAGTCATCCTCTTCATCCGTGGAGTGACACTCCCAGGAGCAGCAGAGGGACTGAAATATTACCTCTTACCTGACTTAAGCAAGCTCGCTGATCCGAATGTAAGATCTCACTGTCATAATCAACTGTTCTTGTAACAGTGTTTGCTTTTGAGATACAACATTACACTCACAAGATTAAAACAGCCATTTCGCTGCCATCTGAAATTCTGTATGTGGCTCTAAAGTAAACACATGCAGAAAGAGCCAGTGCTCTGTCATTAGTACTCAGAGCATTCAGCCTCACAACCAACCAGAGCGTCTGTCTCTTTATTTCTCAATACTTCTCTCTCTGTTAGATTCCTCTGTCTTCTAACAGGATGAATACAGTGTCCTGTTATTCTCCTCCCCCCTCCCTTTCTCTTTGCCTTGACTCTTGTTTCCGGTCCCAAGACTGAGTCTTAACAAGAAAAGCAAACCAAGATCCTTTTTCAGTGAGAAGTTAGTCAAAGAAAGCTTTCCCCCTTGAGTGCACAGCAACATCATCACACGGGAGTAAAAACAGTGCTCTCCATGGGGAATTTCTCACACATTTTGAGGGTATATTTACCTCATAAAAAGTCTATATAACTTGCTTTAAGCTGAAACCGAAGTCAGTAATTTACCATCATTGCAAATTATTGATTTTTGTTTAGATTAAAAACTAGCACACTGTATTACATTCTTACAGCTGATCTGTTATTCACTCAAAATAATCATGTCATGTTTCTAAACTGAATAGGGAATCGAAAAAAAGGGGGTTAATTCTGGATTGTTTGGCATGATCTCGCACAATGACAGCATCTGTTTCTGCCAGCAACCCCTCTCCCCTCCCCCTGCTTCTCTCTCTCTCTCTCCATCTTCTTCTTGAGTTCACAATGTGACTCTTCAGCTTCAGGGGTCAAATGTGATCACTGGAGGGTTAAGCCTCAGAACTTGTCTTTGTGGTGGGGGGTCACTTCCTCCTCTTCTGTGGGCATGTTGGTGTGCATGCATACATGTGTTTGTATGGACATTCGTGTGAGTGGTGATTCTACATGAAAAAAACTTATCTGGGTTGATGTTGCACAAATATCAGAAGGGGGACCCTTAATATTTGCCGTTGGCAAATTTATCTGTTTGACTGGATTCCTGTGTTATTATCTCATTTGGATGCATCATGCAACTCAATTGAATTATCTGATCATTTCAGTTTTTTACGGTTAGTTAGAAGACAAAATGTGGCTGCCCCTGTAAGAACTCAAAAAGGACAGCTACTCATACAACTAGTGTGGGAATCTTAGTGTGTAATCATGGAAGGAAGCAAACAGAAAAACTGTGAGAATATTATTTGGAGTAATGTCGAAAGCAGGTGAAAGCAGTTATGGGTCAGAGAGCTGAGTTATGCAATGCCAGATGCTCTTAAAAACATATTTGTTTCTAATGATTCTTGCTTTAGCATGCGAGTGTCTGTTTTTGTGTGGAGCCACAGAGGAAATCGTAAGCGAGCTCTGGCCTGCATCTGGGGCCTGTTTAATGTGTGAATGTGCCTCCTTTTGTCCATGTGTCAGTATGCGTGTGTGAATCTGTATGCAGCGCAGCCAAGAGGACTTCAAAATAAAACGCATGCTTCTAAGGACACAACAGTTTCCTCTTTGTCCAGTGTCAGATGTGAAGATCCTTTGCCACAGACTGAGGCATCCATTTCTGACCCGCGGCTGGGAATAAGTCAGGCCCACCGTGGGACCAGAGTAGGGGCTTGTATATTGCTGTGGAGCCTTGCCTACTCTATCTTTTAGTGGGTGAGACTCACAGTGCTGTGGTGCCTCTAATGTTAACCAGATGCTGTCAGAACAAGGGCCCGCAGACAGACATTCCAGTAAACCAACACCCCCTTACACCCACAAACCTGAATGGACACAAATACAAAAGCACATGTGGTCAACATCTCACATAGTTGCCAAAACAAAAAAGAGGAAGATGCAAATTCTGTATGTCTGTATAATGTACATGTCAACACACAACCACAGAAATAGTATCATTATTGATGCTGGCATAAAGCAAAGCTGTTTGTTATTGTACAGTTCTGGTTAACTGTTTTGACCTGACAAATGTTTTTTTTTATTGCTCTGTAAAGAAAGAAGTTGATGGAAAGCATATGCTCTGGGTTATTTTAACAACGTCAACCTTTAAGGTCCCTCTCAAATGTTTCAAAAGTCAATCTCGTACCCACTCTAGGTGTGGCGTGACGCAGGGACCCAGGTGTTCTTCTCCTACGCCGTGTGTCAGGGAGTACTGACCGCTCTGGGCAGCTACAACAAATACAACAACAACTGCTACCGGTCAGTGTCAGGTCGCTCTCAGTACATCATCACATTTACAGCTGTACGCTCATGTGCTCTTTGACAGTGCTGGCTTTTGTTCTTGGTATGTTGCAGGGATTGCTTGGCACTATGTTGTCTGAACAGTGCCACCAGTATCTTTGCTGGTTTCGCTGTGTTCTCAGTGCTGGGTTTCATGGCTCATGAACTGGACATCCCGCTGCATGACGTTGCTGCTTCCGGTGAGTTAATTCCTCCCTTTGCATCATCTGCATCCTCTATTTGACTGCTTTCACTGTCACCTTCATTTAATAAATGTCCGCATTGAAATATCTCAAAACAATTGCTGTATTTATTCTTTCTGCATTCTTGGGCTGCAAGATAGTGAAAAATTCCCATTTTAATTTCCCACAGCCCAAGGTGACCTCTTCAGATGTCTTATTTTGTCCAACTAATCATCCAAAACCCAAAGATATTCACTTTACGATCGTGCATGACGAAGAAAAGCATCAAATGCTAAGATTAGTGAAGGTAAAAACAGCACGTTTGGCATTTTTGCTTAAAAAATGACTAAAACGATTATTCGATTATCAAAATAGTAGCTTCCTTTCCTATCAATGGACTAATCGTTGCAGCTCCAATGCATTGTGGCTTTAATTCTGGCAGTGGTGACGGCAACCAACAATGTCCACAAGATGGCATCTTATGCTCACATACAGTTAAAAGATTTTCTTTTTTTGTGGCCAGTGTCATTCCTAAGGTTAGAAAATAAAGATGTGCACCAAACAATTTTCTTGACATATTTTATTGTTTTTAATGTTTTATGAAAGAAAAGTGCTATGCAAACAAAGTTATTAAACTAAGATTATTAATAATTGTGTTAAAACAATGGTTCCCATCCTCAAAGAGTCCCAAGAAAAATCAGAGGGGTCATAAAATGATGAAAGGGATAAGAAAAAAATATTTCTCTTCCACAAAATTATGTTGTTTTTTAATTTCTCACCATTCTATATATATTTTGCTTTTTTCTTGTGAAATGCTGTATTTTTCCAACTCTTCAGGTTTGTAAAACTCCTTCAAATCAAACAATTGGAGAAGTTAAAAAAAACATCTATATTTGACTTAACTGTTCACAATCTGTGTCCTTACTGAGGCTATAACCTTTGATGAGAGGATCATTTTTAAGGGAAATGTGTCAAATGATTTGAATCCCTGGTCTTAAAGATTGCAGCACACTATCATATGTTAATAGATGCATTCACGTGCTTTCTACAGGTCCTGGTCTGGCCTTTATAGCCTATCCTAAGGCTCTGTCGTTGCTGCCTGGCTCATCCTTCTGGGCTGTGCTCTTCTTCCTCATGGTCCTCTTCCTGGGCCTGGACAGTCAGGTACTGTGTGTAATGCATCATATACATTGTTTCCTTGCCATGTTTTAGCTAACCTGTTCAATTCTGTCCTCTCAGTTTGTGTGTGTGGAGAGCCTGGCCACAGCCCTCACAGACCTGTTCCCACGTCACCTGAGGAGGCCAGGCGCCAGAGAGTTACTGGTCCTGGTCATCGCTGTTGTCTGTTTTCTACTGGGGCTGCCCCTCATCACTGAGGTAAGCAGCAGAAAAGAGTAAGGGGACGTTTGATGGAAAATGCTATAAGGAAAGAGAAGATGCTGTAAAAGAAGGTAATTGTAGTAATTATAATAATAATTTGGCTGCTTCAGTGGTGAAGGTCAACTTAACTGTCAGGTGACAACGGGTAGACGTACATCTGCAGTGCTGTGGATAGATAGCAGATCTATATACTATGTTAGTTGAATAAAATGTCTGAACGTCTATTGGATGGACTGTCGTGAAATTTTCTTCTTCACAGGAAGAATTCTAATAACTTTGCTTATCCCTTAGCTTTTCATTTAACAGGTCAAAATTTTAATTTGTTTAATACTTTCATGACCAAATACCTTTAAATCAGCAGCTACACTTTGCGTTTAGTGCTACTTCACAAATGTTAGCATGCTAGCATGCTAAACTAAGATGGTGAACAAGGTAAATATTTTTCTTCTAGACATCAGCTTGTTAGCAGTGTAATTGTCAGCATGCTAGCATTTAGCTCAAAGCCTATGCATAGCCTCACAGAACTGCTAGCATGGCTGCAAACCCTTAGTCTTGTTAATTAAGAAACTGACTCCATTAACTCTCTTTACAGCAATGTGAGCATCACCTGATGTTCAGTAGATCTTGATTTACACGCAAATATCAGCACTAATTGCTCCAACAAATTCATAAACGTGCTGTTTTTTTAGATTTATATATACATATATATTTATTTATATTTAAAAAGTGGCCAAGTGAATATATACTATGTGCACCAGTAATTAAAGGGTTTAATTTCATGATGCATGTTAAATATGGGAATGCCATGCTCTGCTATGGGGGCTCTGGGTCAGAGGAAATTACTGTATAGGGAAGGATATAGTCCAAACAGTCAAAAACACAGCTTGTCCTTCTTTCTGACAGATAATCTCTAAACCTGCCATGACTTTTTCCCCTGCATGTTTTTTTTCCTGCTCATGTTTCAGGGAGGGATACTCCTCTTTCAGCTGATAGACACCTACGGTCCCAGTGGAACCAGTCTCCTCATCATTGCCTGTTGTGAGACCATTGTGATTGGCTGGGTGTATGGTAAGTCACGCCATTGGCCGTTATCACTGCACTACATGATGCTTTGTTATTACGCACTGCATGCATCAGTGAACTACTGCTGCACTATTACTAACTTCAGATTATTTCTAAAAAGTTTCTGAAAACGTGTTTCTTCTAAATATCTGAAGCCTTTTGCTTTTAGGTGTGCAAATTCAGATCTAATTCTGTATGATGGCAGTCTTCTGTGATAACTTTAAGTGAATGAAATACGTAGTTTGCTATCTTCACAATATCAACATCATCAGCAGTGCGCTACATTCAGCTACCAAAAGGAACTTTATTATATTTCTTGAGCTTATGCGATTTGTTTCATGAGTGTAATCAACTCACTGTATCTGTATAATCTTATCTGTAAGAAACCAGCTTCTGATAAAAACTCCACCAACAAAACATAAAAGGACATTTTGATGAGATTGAAAAGATAACAGGATTCTGTGTTCATTTTTGCTTTAGAATATATTAGAGTGAGTTTCTCTTAACATTACTTATTCCTCCCATTACTTTGCATATGCACACATTCTTTTTTTTTTTTTGCTATTAGGTGCTTTCATCTCAAACAATGGAACAAATAATTAGGTGAGTTATGATTGGGGCTGGCTCATCTCAACAACTATTGGACGGATTGCCGTGAAATGTTCATGGTCGCCAGACAATGAATCCTAGTGACTTTAGTGATCCCCTGACTTTTCCTCTAATACCATCATCAATTTTAATTTGTCCAATACTATGACCAAACGCCTGCAAAGCTAATATTTCCCTCAACTGAACTTTGTATTTAGTGAACTGAAATACTGGATTTAATGATAGACCATACATGAACAATAAAAACTATTAATTTCTCCTGTAATAACTGAAAGTACAAACATGCCCTATCAAAACCAAGAACTGTATTTTGAGGTAAAAACTGGTATATTTGAGGACTTATTTAAGAATAGAAGCCCATGACCTGAACTATTTCTATTGCCAGCAAAGCATTTGCAAAAAGTTATTTGTGTGTAACTTTCTTTTTTTTACAATGAGCATTACAACCTCACAGAGCTGCAAGCTTGGCTGTAGACTTGTTTGACACAACCATGTTTGACACTCCTAACAACCTTGCTGTTTACAGGAGATTACAGAGATTATCAAGATATTGTACAGTTATTACATAAGAGTTATAGTACAGATGGCCTGTTGAATAGCATCTCCCTTCCTTTTCGTTTGATTTTAAGTGCCGCACTTTAGGGTCTCGTAACAGAGAATAATCAGAACATGAGGTGTTTCTCTCTGAAGGATGACACTGTCAGAGAAACTCAGCTGAGAGTAGTTGGGGTTTGTAGAGTTTATCTTAAACCAGAAGGACGAGTGCTCCATCTACTGGACTGAAACCAAAAGCAAGACTTTCTGCTGTAATCTGAAACATGTTTCTTCTTTTGTGCCATGGCCTGTGTCTTGCTACTATGTTCCTCCCTCTCTCTCTATGTATATATGTATTTATAGTATTTAATGAATCCCTCAGCGGTTGTTTCTTCTCCTCAAATGTGTCAGGATTTGTCCATTGCCTGTCCCACAAATGTCAATCTTCCATTTCCATCTCCCTGTCTTCCTCTGCCATCATTTTGGATAAATCTTCTGAGCTTTCACAGCTTCCCACACCATCATTATCAGCAGTATTACTGGCTAAATTGCAACATGTGGGTGGAGAGTTACCCTCTGTTCTCATATTTGTCTTTACATCTCATCTCTCAACTCTCAGAGCATCTGTATCCTATACTTTTCTCAAAACAAGCCGTTTTCTCTATTCAATTTCTGTGAAAGTGCATTTCCATTTCCAAAAAGTACTTTCTCTTTGGAATTAGGGTCCAGCTACACATCTTCTACTGCAAACTGAAGCAGAGTGAGATATCGATCGCTTTATGCAGCTGCTTCCTCTCCCCAGTTTGAGTTTTTCAGCCATTCGTTCGGCCTCTCTGCCTCTTCAGAGTGAAATTTAAATGAGGCCACTCACTTTCCTCCTCTGCGTAGACGTAGTTAGGTTCAGGGTTGATTGCTGTATCACTTCTGTAGCTGTGTCTGCTTTCCTAAATAGGTTCGACAACTTATTCTGTTATTGTGCATTTGCAAAAAATCAATCTGTGGATGTTGTTCCATCAGCCAGGTCATGGACTTGACCAATTTCATATCAGTTTCCTCCTATTTTTTTAATGTCTTTCTATAGTTCCTCTCTTTGGCAGCTCAAGGTGAGCAGCTTTCTCATCTCCATCTCACTCCTCCTCCTCTTCCTCCTCCTCCTCCACTCCTCCTTAGCTCGCGGCTGGCGTCCCTCCAGTCTTCCTTTACTCCTGATTTGAACCACCTGACTTTTTACTGAGATTTAACTTGAGTTTTATTTCCCTGGATACATGCTTTTTGTTGGTTTGGAGGCTGTTCTTCCTCCTCTCCCCTCCCTCCTTACTAATTGTTCACTCATTGTCCATCGTGTGTTGAAACATTACATTACATGTTTCCCAGCAATAAATCAGATGACACACCCAAACAACACTTACATTCATATTGTGTAGATTCGATTCGATTGTGTTACTAATGCTGTACTTCTAAATTCATAGCTGCAATTAAGATTTTTTCAGAAAATGGGACAGAATTATTCTTGGAATATACTTTCTTAGGATTATACTTTAGTATACTATATGCTGTACATGAGTATTTAGGATGCACGCAGCACTAACCCAGTTTTTCCAAGTTTGACAGAGCTTTTAAATTAGATCCACATAGTTTCATAGTTACTTAATTAAAGAAAAGAATAAACATGAGTTAAAGACAGATGAAAATATATTTTACAAAGTGTTTAAAAAAGTGGCATCTCAAAATCTTCTAGTTTTACACATCACTTTGATAAAAACATGGACTTTCACACAGTGGTGGAAGAGGTATTCAAATAATCTACTTAAGTAAAAGTAGCAATACCTCACTATAAAAATACTTGTTACGTAAAAGTTCCGCATTTTAGTACTTTTTTAGAAGTATCAGCAATAAAATGTGCTTAAAGATTTAAAAGTTAAAGTACTTATTATGCAGACTAGATCATTATCATTGATGTATTAATATGTAAGCGTTACTTAAATGTTGCAGTTGGTCGAGGTGGAGCTAATTTGAACTACTTTGTATAATGTTGGATAGTTTAATAAAATAATCTTTAAAAATCTTAATCTAAAAAGTAACTATAGCGGTTAAATAAATGTAGTCAAGTAAATGTAGTGGAGTAGAAGTATTAAGTAGCATAAAGTGGAAATACTCAAGTAAAGCACAAGTATTTCAAAAATGTACTTTCCACTACTGATCAAACAATCATCTACTTATAGACGGGTTTAGGGGGAAAAAATGGCTTCACCATCTCATTGTGTTTTCAGTTGAGGGCCCCATGTGTTTGAGAGTGTCCCCTATAAAAACAAAACCGTTAATCCCTTTGAATGACTAACACCTCCCGTCCATGACTTTGCAGGTGCGGACCGTTTCTATGACAACATTGAGGACATGATCGGGTACCGACCGTTCCCCGTGCTGAAGTACTGTTGGATGTTCGTCACGCCGCTCATCTGTGGAGTGAGATACTCACACCTGCGTCACATCTCTCTCACTTAAACTTAATTCATCTACTTTGCGTCTCTGCTTTAATCTCTATTTCCTCTCACGTTTTCATACGTATTCATTATTGCCTATGTTATGTTACTTCTGGAAACAGATCTTTTGCCGCCCTTCGTCGCCCCTTTTATCTTTGCTTCTTCCTGTTTCCCCTCTCTCCTGGCCTTTCATCTTTGATTGAGCGTTTCACATATTTTCATTTTGCCACATCAGTAATTGTGCTCGAGCTCACATATGGGAAAGAAGAGGAGAGACTGCTGCCTTTACCTGAAAATGTGGACTCATCTGTTTTAAAACACAGTTCACTGCAGACATGATCAGTACAAGATCAGAAAGTATAGTAGTCATATTAATTCTTAACGTGAATCAGTAAATCAGTTAAAGGAGCATACTGGTGTTTTTCTCTAACTTGACCATTTCCTGTCCCCTAGCTCACAATGCTGTATAACCTGTCACAAACATATTCTCTGGAGGTGTATGGTTATGTACCCGGCTCCTGGAGCACCTGTTTGGGCTCTCTGCTTGTCTTCACTCCACTGATGTGCATCCCAGTGTTTGTTTTGGTCGCCCTGTATAAAGTGAGTGAATTCAGAAGTTGTATTTGGTCAATTTCAAATATAATATAATATCTTTTTTTTCTCAGCACTTAACTGCTATACTGTGATGGGTGCATGACTTTGTTTCATAACATTATGTTTTAATTGCATTTCCCTCCTAACAATCAGAATTCCAACGCCATGACTACACCATCCAGTGATCTGCGTCAGGCTCGACCAGACAAGCCAGTCCTCACGCTGTGTAAACACGTCATCTTCAAGGCACAGGGGCAGCCGAACAGGAGAGTGGACGAAAGCAACGAGAAGATGATGATGGAGGAAGCCAGCAGGGTTTGATGGTCATTAATGACACTTACAGACCTGCAGCAGATTATGGTGCATAGATGGTGTCATTGAATTGTACAAATCTGTGACAACAAAAAAACAATTTTTTAATCATATGTAAAGTTTTATAAATGTTTTCACATTTCATGAGTATTCAGGGAGATCCTGTTGTGTTTTTTTATGTTGGTACATTAGGGTTTACCTTTTTTTATAATGAATAATAATGTAAAAGTCCTATACACTTATAATACTACTATAATACTGTTGGACTCACAATGGGCAAAAACAAAGTATCAGAATCAATGCAGCAGAACCAAAGATATCGTCTTTTTTCTTCCATGCATTCTTCTTCCTGGTGCAAACCTGGTGCCTACATTACCCACAATGCAACATGAACGCAGACAGTTCAGGTCAGAGATGCGGGTGTGTTATGCTAGTAGCGGCTAATGTAGCTTCGAGCCGCTAGCCTCAAGCAGAGATAAGGAGCAGGCTACAGAGGTCTGGTAAGCTCACTTCAACTCCAGCAACTCCACACCCCCAGATTTCTTTTCATATTAAAAAATGTAGTCTTCAGCCCCAGCTCAAGTGACATCACTTGAGGCAATCAATCAGATTTTTCACAACTTCCTGTGAAGCTGTATTGTTATTTTTCACATTGTGCAGCAGTACTCTCCAAGACCTGGAAACAGACTTTGATGTGTAAAAAAAGGTGGATTTCTCCGTTAAAACATTAACAGGGTCATGCATCTGGAACATTTGAGTTATTACCTGCAACTGTAAATTGTAGTAGTTGTTTGTCATCAAATGTACAATCCTACATCACTACAGTGTTGATCTTAATCAATGCAAAATTTGAATATGAGTTGCTGAATTTGTTATTTTACTGTGATGGTGCTGTCATGGACGTTAAATGTTTGTTCACTGCACAATTTACTTTGTCATTGAGATAATTATTGTGTTTATTATTGACATATCTCCAATTTAGTCAACCAAACGGGACAGATTTTAGTTTCAAAAGGTGCACATTCTCTTCAGTACATTATACGTGTTGGTGATAAACTTTATAAATCTCATTAAAAGTATCAGTATGCTAAATATCCTGGTGCAGTGTGTCTGTTTTGATTCTGTCCATATTGATTTCTGACCGCAGAGGACAAACATTTGATACAGCATGATCAGCTTGTCAGCTCAGTGAATAGATCTCATTTTTCCTGTTTTGTAGCAAGAAAACTTCCTACCTCCTAAAAAATAACTTTATACATGGCCATGAAATGACAAACAGGCTGTGCGTGCGTGTGATGTCACAGGATATTTGTGATTGGCGGACATGAACTTGATCCGTCATAATGCCAAGTTCAGTCATCTGTGTAATGCAAAGCGGCATTCAATTAACAGACAATTCCGCCCAGTCGCCTCTCACCTCTCCTCACCCGCTGACCGCCTCCACTCCACCCCCGACTACACAGAATGACCCTCAGTCCTGAAAAAGTATGGCCTTGGAAGCTCAAAAGCCCACCATTGGGGTCAGGTGGGTCAAAAGTGCGTCTTCAATTTATTTTCTTAATGAGAAGATGAAAGCTATCAGAGGTCCATTGGCAGTTCCTGAAGTGATAGAAAACAGTGGCAGGAATATGTAAGGCCTTCTAGCACACCTATTTTGTACATTGATGGCTCTTAAATTAAAAGCTGCAGGTTGCCTGAAGGTGGATAAAAACTATAGGTTTCCACAAGTGGAGCAACACTTGCACTATTTATAATTAGAGCATCTACCCAACAGCCTTTACTTAACCAGCCACTAACCAGCTGCAGCAGAGAGCCAGAGTTACTGTAATGGAAAACCCTGACCACTGGCATGGGTACCAATGCAAATAACAAATGACTATATATCTACATGGAATACAAATACAGAATGCAACAAGGTGACGAAAATAAGGCCAGTGGGACATTATCAGCTGTCATGGAAACAGAAATTGAAAAAGCGATGAATAATATTATAGGTTTTCTTTAAGCGAGTTCATTTTCTACACACTTAAAATCACTGTAGCACCAACGCAATACTGGGTTAACTTTACCCAGAACAAATGGGTTGTTTTGACCCACTGATGGTGTTTTTTTAAATATTATTGTTGGGTTATTAACCCAAACTAAAATGGGGTTATTTTGACCCAGTGTTAGACACAACAAACTCAACTTTTACCCTAAAATTGTCACAAATGTATTAATAGTTGTGCAAACGATGTGCATATGACATTTAAAACCGCAAAGGATACATATATTGTTGACAACTGACAGTTTTCTACCCATTGGCAGTGAGTACAGTTAACCCAGTATTATATTGGTGCTATTTTGATTCCAATTGGGTCCATTTTGCTCCAGTGATTTTTAGGGTGTACTTACAATACCTACAATACCTTAGAGTTGGTACTACAGCAAAACTCATAAGAAGCAGATTTAAAAAAAAGAAATGGTCAAAATTGAAGCCTAGATATTTTAATTTTTAGTCCCTAGTACGGGTCAAGCTCCAAAAACACTGAATCCTACATTTCCCATAATGCAACTTGATAGTGTCTTTCCCCATCAGATAAACGCTGATGCCTGTCAAACTCCACATTTCCAGTTTGTAACGCAGGCTTTCTGCTAAAAATCTTATCTTATATAATCTTAGTCATTTTCTCAGACTTTAGAAAGCTCCCTCCAGAGCCACAGCAGACATTATACGACTGTTTTCAACTTTTATTCCCCTTTAAAAACACACCAATATTGAGTCACTGAGCTTTAAAAAATCAAAAATATGTTTGGACTTAGACTTGAAATCACCTGGCAAATCTGAGCATGCTGGGATATCACGTTGAGATAATTGTGCTGCATCATTAGTTCACTTCACTAATGAGCTGTTATCTTCTCCAAATTATACCATGTCTTTGTATTCCCTTCCCTCATTCTGTCTCATAAAAGGCAAAAAGAAAGAAACAGGAGCGGTGCCAACTCAGCTGGAGACTAAATGAAGATAAGACAAATGGACTTGTAAAAAACTGAGAAGATATTTCAAGACTAGCGGGACATTTCCTCTATTAAGTTAAATGTGGGAGGAAGATTACAGAGTGTAAATCCACAGCTGGCTGTTGTAAATAGGGAACCTCAAGTTAAAAAGTATACTGAGTAACTGTAAGCCTAAGATAAACTTTTTAAGTCACCTACTATATATATTTTTTCATATTATTTGTACATTTTATTACCATGATTCCATATCTTGCAATATACTTAATGCTGTGATGACCGTTTGAACAGGTTTCCCTCGCCTCTCCCTGCAGGAGCTTGGAGGGTGGAGTTGGGTAATCAGGGAGATTCGGCTCACCTGGAGTCACTGCCTTACTACTCTATATAGGTTGATTGTAGTCTGTCTCTTGGTTTGCTTTCATTTGGTCTGCTTTGAGTTCATTTTTTCTTTTAGTTAAGTAAAAATAAACACTTTTTTAAACTAAAAACATGTCTATGACCGCTTCAAGAACCAGAAAACCCTCAGCTGGTTTTGATTCCAGTCTGCATCCATTATTATAACCAAAATACACTTTATTTTTGATAAATAATTTAATGATGCATTTCTGTGTTCTCAAGCAATCCCAGACGCAAACAGCCCTCACCACTGGACAACTTTGGTGTCCTCCAAAGAACCACTGTCCTCAGTCTCGTCCCAGGCCCCTTTTCAAGGGAGAGATCATAAATCCATTTCATGAAATCATCGTATATTAACAAGACAGTTCTCTATCGTATCAAGACTATTGTTTCGTCTCAACCTTTTATTTTAGAACTTTAGAACTTTTTAGAACGAATTGAAAATTCGCATAAAAACAGGTCAACAGAAACGCACTTTTTGTCTGGAACATTTCTTATCGAATACATGGCAGTGAATGACATTGTCGGCAGGAAATGCATCGCTCTGTGTTGCACTCATGGCCGTCAGTCCCTGCCTGTGTATCCTCATCAATGTTTAATGGAGCTTTTGATTGTTTGCTGTGCTCAGCAACAATTCCCACAGGGCGAGAGGTGAGAAAAGGAAAAATGTCCTTATCGTTCAGTCGACCATTTGAACGAAATCAGATGAAGGCAACACTGAATGCACCGCAGTAACAGATTGCAAAAGTTCCACATAACATAGATTATATTTCTGCTTGACTGCTTCTTTAGGGCTTTTATGGTGACAGTGTCTTGATATAATTTATTGTGGGGCACATTAAGGACAATGACGTATCTATACCTTTTTTCCCCCCTCATTCTTTGCCTCCCTCATCATCTTTCATCTTTTCACTCTTTCCCTCTCATTAACACAATCATGTTCTCTCTGATGTGTGCCTTGCCCCGCGTTTGTCCGTAACCTGTGGAAATTTATGCGGCATGCATCGTCCTGCTGCATTACTGGATGAAAATGTTGGTAATATTAGCCTTCTGTCTATGCATGCCAATCGCCTCTGGGTGTTCCTTGCTTTATAATAACCCCCGCATTGATTCACAGACCACGACACGTGCTGTGAATTAAAGGCAGCTTGCATGGAGGCCTCAAAGGCAGCAGTTTTTTTTCCAAACAGAGGCCCATTTCTGTTATTGAGGATTTTTTTTTTTCTTTTCAAAAAAGAAGGCAAATCTAACACTTTTATGATGTACTGCCTCAGAATTCAAGTTGTAATGGTTGAAATTATTACTACTTGCACTTTCAGTTCACCAAAAACATTGCTGTAACTGCATGAGTTTTAGTCTGTATAGTTTGTCTTATTGCGGCTGTGTAGAGCAATATAATCGAGGCTTTATTACTCTATGAACAAGACTAAGTGTAGCCATGCTAGCGGCTCTGTGAGACTGGACTTAAATGCGAATGTCAGCATGCTAACAAGCTCACAATGACAATGCTAACACGCCGATGGCTATCAGGTATAACAGAAGCAAACTGAAGCACTGGACAAACTGACATTTCAACCTGCTAAGTTATTAGGACGTACAGACATGTCTGTAAAACATTTTGTGCCAACCCATCCAGTGGATGTTGAGATATTTCACTGGATGAGCGTAAACTTTGACTTGCTAGTGGCGTTAGACGGAGAGTCAGGGGGTCACAATTTCACTAGGATTTTCTGCAAAGAAACATCTGGATTTGTTTAGTCATGTATCATAATGCAGTGCAGCTCTCTCAATAATGCGATGAGGGAAATGCATCAAAAATGTAGTCTTCCTCACTAGCATCAGGGTAACTGCGGAGACCTTTCCCAGTCGACGTTTGCCAACATCAACTTACAGCTTTTATGTATTGTTGACAAGAAATAGAACATTGTAGACACACCTTATCTGTCAAATATAATGAATACAGCAACTTAGGTTATTATTATAAACACTGGTCCAAAGAAAAATTGAGAATATACAGAATTTAACATTTTTAAAAACTGTGCACGTGATTTATTTTGAATATGGTATATGATCCATTGCTCTGCTTTTTGAGGAATTGTTTTGGATGTTGCTATAGGCACTCATGAGCAGTGAGCAGTGACATGACCAGAGCTCATGCATACAAATGACTGTGAGCTGCTAAAGTTTATCTCTGGGCATGCAGACTCAGCAGATCTCAGAAGTATCCATACCAAGTTAAGCTGCTGTTACAATGTAAAGATTTAACGGTGGCTTTAACATAACGTGCCGTGCCATACCTCACAAATGGAGCGACACAGGGGTTATATGCAGTAAATGACCAATATGTTTAAAATACACAACAACGTGGTCATAAGAATGGTTTTACATTATGCCAGGGTGAATCGATTGTGTAATGAAACATGGGTTTGTTTCTTCTGGTGTATCTTTTCTATTTCACACTACATTTGTATTTGGTCTCGGCGCCTTAACCGCTCTGCGGAGACTTAAATCTGCAACAAAGAAGATCTTAAATTCAGACCGTGTTTTGGAAAGCGAACAGGCATTACTGCAGGAATTTAATGCTGTTAAATAGAACTTTGGACAGATATGATAATCTCTGCGAAATTTTAGCTTCTCACTTTTTTCAGCACTGTTTCCTTTCTGTCTCTCTCCTAACTTACCTCTCTATGCCTTTTTCTTCATCCTCTGCGTTATTCTTTTTCCATTTTCAATCCCCATCTTAACACAAATCTCCTAAAGAGGAAATACGACCAATCAGATTCTGACATAATCTTCAAAACTCTGACAAACTTAACTTTTGCTTTATGACTTTCTATCTTTCTGTCATTCTGCCTCTGTCACCTAATCGCTCCCTATTATTCTTCTGCTGTGGACGATCTGGAATCATAATTAGGCTGCATTGATCGGGGGACGCTGTAAACAGATTGATGAAAACCAGCTTTGACACCTCCAATCCAGCCAGCTTTCATCATTTGGGTCTGCATGGACAATAAACCTCACCAGAGATTACACTGAATCTGTTCTTGATAGGAGCGGCTCGCTACGGGTGTAATTAAGCTTCTAATATCATTTAATCTCTCACTTTTGAAATCCCGCATCTACCTACCATCCCCACCCACCAGCACACCAATGGGCATTGGGTAAACTGCTGCCAGGGCATTATGGGAATGTTCATTAGTCTTTGTAATTGGCTGGTGATAGAATATCTGGAGGAGATGTTAACGTTAGGAGGTTACCTGCCAGGAGAAACAAGGGGGGTTCATGTCTCATATCTAATTCCATTAATATTAATGAAGACATTGTTTTACTGTCACTAGAGTGATTAAAAAGACAAAATACATAACGTCACTGTATCCACTATGGGTGCAACATTTTGTATGCCGGGACACAAGTGAACTTGTTTTTAACAAAATAGCCTAACAAGCAATATATTTACCCTCCACCATTTACCCGTCCGAATTCAGAGGAAGTGAAATTTATGCACTATATAGTGTCCTCAAGAATTTCCAAAATGCAATGCGTCGCGTTTCAAAGATGCAAATGATTACTGCTGTGTGACTGATCTCAATTTACACAACACAGAGGCAAGCTAGTTTTCAGTGGTGTCTGGACGAATTCTGTCGCATCCAGTTACAACTTAACACCAAAGGTTTATGTTGGCTAATAGGAGGAAACTTAGCAATAGATACTGCTTTGTAACTCTGATTGCTGAATCACCTCACTGACTTTATGGCTCTTCTCTGCTTGTGTTAGACTACATTCAGCATGTCACAGATAATCATTTCAATGGGTTTTACCATGAAAGTGAAACCTATACCTCACCTGTTGTTTCCTGCTTGTTGTCCAGTTTGACTGACTTAATCTTTGGAAATGAAGGGAAATTCAATGTGCCATTAATTGCCTTTTGTTCTTGTGGCCACTGGTCAGCAAAAGTTGCTTGGATGTCCCTTTGAGGCACCAACTGGGACTATTTGGCACCTTAATCTCTTAAAGACAGAGCTGGAGTTATTGAAATGAAGTGGCCGTTTCAGAGGCATAACATGGCAGATAGTTCAGATACAGTAGAGTGGCACACTGCAGCAGGCTCTCTGGATCACAATGTTTGAATGTCCTCTCCCTGTCATTTGAGTGAGGACACTGAGGATGAATATTAGGTCACTTTATGTGCTGATTGCTGAGTCTGATGCTGGCATGACCGCATTTGTGGTCATACATTTCCAGGGTCTTTGCCAGCAGTCATCGCTCGTTTCATTTTCCAAAACTCCATGAGCTCTTTCACTGATCCGGCCCTTCTCTGCTGGGAATTACCATGGTAACGGTGCTGGCAAGAACTGACCTCGGCTATCGCAACAAACACATACGCAAAAAGCACAAACACACCATGCTGCTGCCGCTAGGGATCTCCACCAGAGTTGGGCGGTTGACATATCCCCCATGGCCTCGGGGCCTCACTAGTCCGAACTGAGCAGTAATCAAAGCAGACACACAGGTCGAACTTTATTATCAACCACTCGATACTAGCTGCAGGAACAGCCACAGGTCCTCCAAAATACAGTATACAGGAAAGAGTTGCAAAATCAAAAACAGCTTTTCGGGCAGCAGATACATTGTGGCTTCCCTTGGGCCCTGGAGAGCCGGCTTGAAGCTTTTCACAGTTGACACAAAGATGATTATTTCTCCTTTGGATGTTAAGTTGAAGTTTCAGTACTTTTGTGGTGCCGGCGTATAGAACTGAACCTGACGAAGGACTTGGGAAAATCTTTCAGGTAGGATTCACCTCATTCCCCCTCCTTCTTCCTCTGCTTCAAACTGTCTGTCATCCAGTAAGTTATTAAGTTGAATTTGTTCAGTGACAGTACAGTTTGTCCACGAATCACAGGGTTAACAAAGTTTGGTTTAGTTCCATGGACTGCCACAGACCATAAAAAATAAATATATTAATCAATATGAATTCATTAACTGGATGAAACTCTTCATCCTGTAATTATTGCCGTAATTGTTGAGAGAGACAAAACTTTTCTGCCACTGAAAGGCAAAATAAAAAATGTCATCTTAAAAGTCTCTACTGTCATAAACAGCGTGACTTACTTTGAATCTAAATGGACGACATCCTCAAAGGGAATCTCTGATGTGTTTCGTATTATTGGTATGCTTTTGAAGCAGATACCCGTAGTCACCTAGACAACAATTTGAAAGTACATTTTTGATCATTTCACAGTATTGTGCCCAACTGAAGTTGAGTGCTCAATCTACAGAGAATTTGTTTGATCAATATTGATTATACTAAACTTCACAGTCCCTGTTTTAAACTTATTAGTCGGACTACTTGTAACGTTTCCATTACAATGCACTTTTTTTTTTGTATTTTGAATAAAGATCATCTGTGTCCATTGCATATATACAGTACACTTTGCCAATGCTTCTTTTCATCAACATCATCAAAGGCTAGGAGGAATAAATGATGCATCCATTAAATGATGTAAATGAAATTGCAGTTGAACATGAATATACATTTGAACACTTTGAAAAAGACCGTGAGCACAATGAATCAGACAGATGATGAAGTACAGCAGGCTTTTTTTTTTTTAAATCGGTGTAACATGGTTGATGATTAAGTATGCAGAAGAATAATACAATGAGAAAGCTCAGCGTGATCCTGCTGTTTCAAAGCTCCTCTGTGTGTGAAAATAAGCAGCGAAATTTCCTTGTAAAATATCAGGGGATTATCTCTGTCCTTTCAGGAAATGTATCAGCAAACGTGTCTCATGTGATGGCATGAAGGGATTTTGACAATTTCTGGGTCAATCAATATTTGCAATCATGAACAACTTCATCCCAATGAACTTCCTGCACATGTGGTGTCATGCAGGCATGAGATGAGGGATTATTTCACAGACAATGAATGGCTTAATCATTATTAAAACAAATTTGTCATTTGATTCAGCAGTTACATTTACATTACAGCAAGAATTTCACTCATATATTTATATTCTCCAGAGTGAGAGGTGTTGACAAGACTTTGAATCCCTCTTTTGTGGACAGCACATGGTGGAACAGTTGTAGTATTTTCATCAAGGTTTTTCCTTTCCTTTTCCCATCTTTTGGTATTGTGGTGACTCAGCATGAACGTTTTGCGCCACCTGCCTGCTCATATCAGGCCAATGCTTGCTTGTTCTGTGCTATTTCTGTTGGCTTGAGTTGGCATACCCACATAGATAACCTTAAATCAAATAAAAACCATTATTGTGTGTAATTATTCCTCCCTGATTTATTTTAATATAACCTCTTCAACCTGTGTGATAAACACAGAACCTGCACATCAAAAATATGATTTTAAAGGGTAATTTTAGCAATGGCATCATTGTTGATGTTATTCCAGTATCATACCTGCATTTGAAGAAGCAATTAATTATTAATCAATTAGTTAATTGACAGAAAAGTGACAGTAATTGGTAACTATTTTGATAATCAATCATTTAAGTAAAAAACAAACAAAACAAAAAAACCCAGCAGATTAATCAATAGTGAAAACATTTGAGCCCTATACCCAATATTAGTTGGGAAAATACCACATCTCTAGATTTTTACATTTTCTCACTGATTTATGTGGTAGTTGTTAGCTTTAGTTTTGGGGGCTATATAGTTTCCCAAGTTAATAAAACAGCTGTAAAAGACCATAAAAATGCCTTAACATCAGTAAATTGTAATTTGAGTGGTATTCCCCTCCACTAGAACACTGTCAGACACAACAAAAAAGCTTTCAGTTTTGCCCAAAGATAAGATGTTATAACACCTCTGCAAAAACTGTTGTATTCTCCCTCTGTCCTGTCTACAGCTTTTCTGCACATTCAGTGTCTGCACATTGTCCTGAATCTGTCGAGTCAAGAACCAAACTCAGTGTGAGCGACTCAGCCGGACAGGAGCAGAGACTTTAATTCGTCACCATTACAGGCTGTGCGGACCCAGTGACTTCCTGACCCCACTGGTCTGTAGTGGTCCCACCATGGGGAAGACCGGGAAGAGTACAGTGGACTTAAACTCCCCAACAGAGGTCAAACAAGCAGTTCCCTTTGAGGAGCTGGATCCTGTGGCGCCCCCTGCAGACAAAAAGAAGAAAAAAGAAGAGCCACCTGACAGAGGAAGCTGGAAGGGAAAGTTTGATTTCCTGCTGTCATGTGTGGGATACGCCATTGGCCTAGGAAATGTCTGGAGGTTCCCTTATCTGTGTGGCAAGAATGGTGGAGGTGAGTGCTATCGAGAGACTGACAGTTTAAAGTTACTTCTGATAAAATACCACTTTATAATATTAATATCACTTTGAGGGCATATACTTATATACTCTATATACACAGGCTTGATAGGCAGTATCAACTTAATGCCATGGCCTGCTCAGTAGTCCAGCCATCATCCCTGCTTACCTGAAATAGTGCACCTATTAAAGTGTCCTTGAATCCTATCCTCACCCAAGCAAAGAGCTCATTTCATGTGAATGCCATGGCCCGCGCAGTCTGGTTCCACTAGTCTTACCATTAATTAGCGGCCAAGTCTACAGGGTCATCAAGTGGGGCACCCTCTCAAGAGAGTTGTTCCAGCGTCCCAGAACCACTTCTTTAGCTGCACCCACACGTTCCAGACAGCCCTCCCTAGCAGGTTATATTCACTTGTTTCTACAATATCACCAGCTAACAAACTACAACCATGGCACAACCACCATGTCAAGCTAGCCAGCATGCTGCTATCACTGGCAGTATGCTGCTCAAATCCATCAAGCAAAACAGCCAAATAATCACCCTCAGCTGATCCATCTTAGCAAGCAACAAAGCACACACTCCTAGCTACCACACCACGTTAGGCTAACTAGCAGGCCTATTGAGCCACCAAATTAACCAAACAACCTGTTAAACTCAGTAGCCAGCTTAGCTAACCAGAATGCCATGCCAACTAGCATGCTGCCTTCTCTAACACTGTTAGAATTGCCTCCTCTTCTATATATATATAACCTTTAACAATGTGTAACTACCATTTCCACCTCTTTAAAAGGGGAGGCTTTAGCATCCATGCATCTGCTTCCTCCTCAGTGGCAGAGATGCTTATATCCTGCGAACTGTGGTTACTAGCCAGTCGCTGGACTTCACCCAACCGATCTGACTGACTTCTTAAGAAGTACTGATCAATGATTACACATTGAATTCATAAAACCAGTGGAGGAACATGTTTCATAGGTTATTTGACTGTCGCACATTAGGAATCAATCAATCAATATAGGAATGAGGTCCTTAGCAACACATTCACATTTACAGACACTTTTAAAATCAGTTGCAAAATGTCCTCTCTGGGCAAGTGTATATTCTCTGGAAGATGTGTGTCTCCTGCATGCGGATTGTACAATATTTTAAATAAGACTGTCTTCAAGCAGTTTTCATAAAATGCTAATAATTAAAAAGATCTTCAGGCAGGAGCCGTGGTTTAACAAATTGGAGAAAGTCATTTTTACCACAATATTACAGCAATATTTCATTTCTTTTTCAGTCTAAAGGGAAGAAAAATAAACTTAATTTGTTCAAATGGAATATTTTAGGTTTCATACAGTCTCTAAATGAAATTATGAGCTGTCAATCTAAGTTACATCAGTATGTTAGTATTACTCACGCACATGCTATTGCTGATAGAAACCTTTTGAAAATTGTACCTGATTGTACTTAAGCAATCTAGTTCCAAACATAAAATCCTTCTACATTATCTTACCAAACATATTCTGTTTATCTACTTTGTGGCGATCTATCAGGGGCCTTTCTGATCCCGTACTTCCTGACCCTGGTGTTTGCTGGGATACCTCTCTTCTTCCTGGAGACATCTCTGGGACAGTTCACCTCAGTGGGGGGGCTGGGGGTGTGGAAGCTCATCCCTATGATGAAAGGTAAGACGTGACTATAAAAAGGAAGATATGGATGTACATCTTTTGTTATATTATTTAAATGTACACACATAATTTGAGATACTGACATGATCCTCCTTAGCGGATGTGGATTCTGAACGCCCTATATGTCACCAAGAATATGCACTAAGTTACCACTAAGGTTTGATTTATTAGCACTAATTTGTTTTTGGATTCAAAATCTACCTTTAATGATACTTGAATGGGATCTTTTTTTAAACAGTTTTTTACTCCACTTGACACCAGGCTTTTCTCCATGACATCAATATACAGTCAGTCAGTCAGCGAGAGAGATAACTGTGCATGTACAAGCCTCCGTTAGTAAACCATGTTGCTGTTCAGTAAGTCGTTGTTCGTCTGGTGCATAACTATACAACAGAAACAGCACATCAGTTATCGGTCTCGCTGACTCCCTGTATATCACGTACCTCCACCAGGGGGCGTAGTTTCACCGTGAACACATAATATTCCTGTGAACATCACAGTTGTGTTGACAACTTTTCATTTAGGAATCTTTCGCAGCTAGTGCTTGGTGGTAGCAATTATACCACTGCCTCCGAGCTCAAAGAGCTCGAGTGAAGCACATTTTATCTCCTGCCAGCACAGACATCCACAGCAATAGCGAGTGTGCTGCTGTGCCAACTGATACTCAAAGCCAAGTCCAAGTAAACAAGAAAAGCAAAATAACAATGATGAGGATGATGAAGATTATAACTAACATGCTGAGTGACACTGTTTCCTTACTGTCTGCCATCTGCTCTGGTGTTCTTTGCCCCTCACACATTATATCACTCTTTACTTTGCATGTTAGCTGGCCTATAAAACATTATACTGTAAAATGCTGACATCTGTGCCTCTTCCTTCCTCAGGTGTTGGTTTAGCTGCAGTGGTCCTGTCCTTCTGGCTCAACATCTACTATATTGTCATCATTGCCTGGGCACTCTACTACTTATTCAACTCCTTTGGTTCGGTATGTTACATAGTTGTTTTTTTTGACTGTTGGTTGGACAAACAAGCAATCTGAATTTGTCACACTGGGATATGGGAAATTATAACTGGAATATTTTACTTTTTTGACATTTGACATTTTATAGACAAATTGATTAATCGAATAATTGACAAAATAACCTGCTGATTAATTGATAATAAAAAGTAATTGTTAGTTGCAGCCCCAATTTTAAGTCGTGTGTTACTTTACCTTTCCCATTTTGTCTACTGAGTCGGACCTGTTTGAAAGAGATACGGAAGTTCATCAAAACCTTGAGTCGTAAAATTAAAGCTGCACTAAGCAGTATTTCTATATCAGCAATGAGGCAAATGTGTGAAAGTTGTCGTTTGTAGTGACGAACCCACATAGAATTATCACCCAACTCTGCAGTTCCCCTCAACTCTAAGGAGCGTTTTGCGTCTTTCAGCTCATTGTTTTGGTTTTCTGGCCAGCAACTTCACTGTTTTTGGTTGACTCTCACTGCTCTCATCAGCATCAAACAGCAGTTAGCAATCAATTAGCAACTAGCTGTTGAACATATCGTAGCATTTAGCAGCTAAGAGCCACATATTTCCTTCAGGAGGAGAAACGGAGCTAAAAGGAGAATGAACATTGGACTCATCAAGTGGACACAAACACAACTCCAAATAAATGCTAAATGCTCTGAATCTGCTGGATGTACATAAAGACCTACTACCTACAACCTAAAATACCTACTAATAAGGTGATAATATGTCAGTCTTGTGTTTACAGCTTTTTTCCGCTGCCCCCAATTGGCCAAAAAATCACCTATTGCATGTTCAATGTCAAATCAGAAAAGTATTTTAAAAAATGGATGGTAAACACACTCTAAATTCAGTTTTTATACCTGATTACTGCCAGCCATGCCTCATCACCTCATGTATATTGAGAAAAGTCTGTTTACCACCTCCACAATGCCCTTTCTTTCCTTGTCTCTGCTTTTCTCTCTCTGCTTTTTTTGTATTTCTCTGTATGACCGCTCGGCTCAAAGAAGCCTGGTGCAAGAAGTATAAAGACTTTGCAGGCATTGTGCACGAGGCTATTGTAGTGGGGAAAATGGAGGATTGAGAAGCAGGGATCAAAAAATATACTGTTCACTGCTGTTCAATGTTTTTATCTGAATGCCGAAAACATGGTTGGTTCATTAAATGGGGGACTGTGGAGAGTCAAGGATACACATGATAGAAGTTTCTTTTTTTTCTTTGAAGAAAAGCAGAAATGTATTTTACTTCTGTTTATTAAAATGATACATCTGATAAATCCCACAACATTGTGTTGTGCCAAAATATAGAATGCAAAACTGAGAAATATTTCTTCATATGTTTGTGCTAGTGGAGCCTATTTTATTTATGCATGTGCTTTTTTTTTGTGTGTGCAGGAGCTGCCTTGGCAAAGCTGTGATAACCCCTGGAACACAGAGAAATGCTTCTGCAACTACAGTCTGACAAACACCACCAACCTGACCAGCGCTGTCACCGAGTTCTGGGAGTAAGTCAGCGAGATGTGTGTGTGTGTGTGTGTGTGTGTGTACAAGATGCCCTGTACAAGAATGTGTAAGTGCATGTTGAAGCTATTTTTGGAAGCTATTTGTGCTTATCTGTGTCTGAATTCATTGTGTGTGTGTGTGTGTGTGTGTGTGTGTGTGTGTGTGTGTTCCTGTAGGCATAACATGCATCAGATGTCTAGTGGTCTGGAGGAGCCAGGAGAGCTTCGCTGGCCCTTAGTGGGCACTCTGGCGCTGTCCTGGCTTCTTGTCTATTTCTCAATCTGGAAAGGAGTGGAGTGGACGGGGAAGGTCAGAGCCTGTGCTTAAGTGTCTCTCTATTCTTCCCCTTTATTTATTATTTTTTTCATTCTTTCCCCTTCCTCTTTTATTCTTTAAACTTACACTCTCTGGCCACTTACTGCTTCAGCTACATCAAACAGTCGGCTTTATCTGAGCTTCTTTCTCTCCCTTTTGCATATTTTAAGTTTTAATCATGCAAACGTGACAAGACGCAGAGCTGCTCAGGAGGCAGAACTGATGCTGTTGCCCATTCTTGATTGATTGGAGCTGATTAAAAAGAAGCTGATTCATAGGACCAGACTGAAATATTTCTACAATATTGAACGAATTTCCATGAAATGCTGTACAGACATTCAAGGTGCCCAGATGATGGGGATCCCCGGACAGGTTGACTTTTTTGGTTTTTAGTGAAATGTCTCAACAACTATTGGATGGATTGCCATGCTGTTTGGTACATACGTTCACATCCTCCTTGGGATGAATTGTAATAAATTTGATCCCTTAACCTTTCCATCTAGCGCCATCATCACTTCAAAATTGAAATAAATTCTTTGGTTTATGACCAAACACCTGCAATGACATTCCCATCAGCCTCAACTGTACTTTGTGTTTAGTTATAATTAGCAAATGTTAGCATGCTAGCACACGAAACTAAGATGGTTGATGGTGATGGTAAACATGGTGCTTGCTAAACATCAGCATGTTGTAATTGTCACTGTGAGCATGTTAGCATGTTGATGTTATCATTTAGCTCAAAGCACCGCTGTGCCTAAGTACAGCCCAGAGGCGTTAGCATAGCTGCAGACTCTAGTCTTGTGGTATATGACGGGTAGTTAGTAGAGGTTTTTCTGTCAATTATTTGGTCCATTAATCCACTGGGCCCTCCCAAAAGCTGACACGAGTAATTAGCTTTTAGGAGGTGTGTTTTGTCATTCAGGTCTCTCCTTGGGCCAAAAAATGCAATCCGGCCTGACGAGATACGTGTGACAACTTACTGGACCATTTAAGCGCTTTTCTCCTTTTCAGTTGTTTTAATGGTCTGTGTGTTGTGTTTATTAATCACAAAGCACATTGACATGAGTCACAGCTCATTTGGTTATTATTCATCATTGCTCGGCTCTATTGATCTGTCCCAGGATTTGCAAAAAGAGGATTCATCCATTGATCCCAACATTAACACTGACATAAGTGAGAGTTTCAAATCAAGTGGTGATGACATCTGAGCCCATTACGGACTAAAATATTAAAATATAAACTTTTATTAATATCATATTTCAGTAGTTATGGAGTCTTTAAGAGATGTTAAATCATTTATATGAGCAAGGTTGCACTGGTGTTAGAAATGTCTAATTAATCCTATGTGTTAAAGGCAAAATTAATGCCCCTGCCATTTCCCATTGATACCGATGTTGTGATCAATTTTCAGTTTAATAATGGTTGTTTAAGCTCACCCCCTTCCATTGCTTATTTTTATTTATCTACAAATCACATTGAAATGTCTGATCGCTCTTTGAACTTTGAACTTGCCTGCTCAGATTTTTGTTGACATGTTTCAGTATTTATTTATTCTTCTCAGATGGTGCCATGCTGTTCACACCCCATCTCTCTCTCTCTCTCTCAACATTTTGCTCAGGTGGAGAAATAGAAACGGTTTCAAAATTATTTCAGGCCAAACTGCTGGATGATAGGAAAAGAGTTAGAAAAAAAAATCACTCTGCCTGCTGCCTGGGATTTTTAAATTACAGCAAGTCGAAGCGATGTATGTGAGCAGAAACACATTTACACATTCACAGCCAGGGATAATTGGATTTTAATGTGTGTGAGAAAAATGAATTCCCCCCCGAGGCCCTGGCCTTGACGGACATTACCAATTAAGCATAATCATTATGCTACAGAACTGTTGGCCACATCCTAAAGATCTTTTGACAAAAAAGAAGCCATGAAAATATTCTAGTAGCTGAGAAATTCTTCACTCTGTGCACTGTGGCAACAAGGGTTGTTGCATCTCTTTTAGACTTTTAGTTAAGAGAAATTGCTTTGAGTTGTTTACAATTCTGATTAACTTGAAAAAGTCCCAACCCCTTTTTAACACTTTTAAGACTTTCTTCCATTTTCAATTCTGTAAAATTCAAATATGGGTTTTTAGCTTTGACATAATAGAAATCTGTTTATTTGAAACCTAAAAAGAAGTTGTTCTCTCTCTCTGTCTCTTAGGTGGTGTATTTCTCAGCCACCTATCCCTACTTCATGCTGTTGATCCTGTTCTTTCGCGGGATCACTCTGCCTGGAGCCATAGATGGGATCCTCTTCTACATTACCCCGGACTTCAATAAGCTCGTCCAGTCTGAGGTATACAGTTTGCGCACATCCAATCACACAAACATGTTCATAGACAAAACAGACATGAATATGGGCACATGTGTGTATCTGTTGCCTGACAGGTGTGGCTCGACGCAGCAACTCAAATCTTCTTTTCCTACGGACTGGGCCTGGGCTCGCTCATCGCGCTGGGAAGCTACAACCCATACAACAACGATGTATACAAGTAGGAACATGCAGTCACAAGCTTTGTGCATCCTCTTTGGTAGTTGATGTTACTTTTCTTCTTTCATCCTAACTGGTCATTGTGCTCCTTCCTCTTCAGGGACTCCATCATAGTGTGCTGCATCAACTCCTGCACCAGCATGTTTGCTGGCTTCGTCATCTTCTCCGTTGTTGGCTTCATGTCCTATATCACTAAGAAACCTGTCCAGGAATTAGCAGCATCAGGTACAGTACTGTATTGGCTTGTTTGGTAATGCTTCACAACATAGGACTTCTTAAAATTGTTGCCTCTGTGCTCTTTCAACTAGGCATGATTCAGAAAATGTTACAGTATATTTATCTTTCAAATCCCACATTGTTTAAGGAAGTACTCAGATCCTTTACTTGTGTAAAAGTACTGATATCACACTGTAAAAAATACTCCATTACAAGTAAAAGTCCTGCATTGAAATGTTACTTAAGTAAAAGTATGTAAGTATAAAGTACTCAATGCAGAAAAATGGCCCTTGTGACTGTTATACTATTATATATTATATAATTAATTACACTAATAATCTAATAATCATTAACAATTATTAGTCTCGCATTAATCTGTAAGCAGCATTTAGCTGTTGTAGTTGGCTGAGGTGGAACAAATTTTATATAGGACTGCAACCAATGATGATTTTCATTATGGATTAATCTCCTGAGTATTTTCTAGATTAATTGATTGATTCAGAAACCTTCACTTTCACAATGCTTCTTTCGTCCAACCAATAGTCCAAACCTCAGAATTATTAAAAATAAATTTAAATGATAAAAATAATTAAAAGGAAAAGCAGCAAATCCTCACATTTGAGAAGCTGGAACCATGAAATGTTTGGCATTTTTGCATAAAAAATGGTAGTTTAATCTATAACAAAGCATTATATTTTATTATATTTATTTTGTATGTTTTGTGTGCAAAAATCTGAAGAGGTCATTACAGAATATAAATACATTGAATGGCGATTGCTTAAAAAAATGCAGACCATCACAGTAGTATTAAAAAAACAGGGTTTGATTTCATTAAAAATCTTAAGGATTATAATTAACAAATCCCTTCTCAGACAAACTGACCTGCTTTCAGTCCTTCACTGCACATTTAAGTGAACTTATTTGGCTGCCTCGGAAATGTCTTCAAATGTTGGAGGCTGACAAACCCAGTGCAACTCAAATTCAACAAGAAAAACTAAGTAACAAAGTAAATGGTATGGTGCTGTTTGTGTCCTGGTTCTTGTGTTTTCTAGATATGTAAATATGTTCATGCTTATGAATTTCAGTAGCTTACAGTATAATGTCATAAGATGAAGCATTTGTAATTTAAATGGTGTGTCCTCTGTGTGACATTTAGGTCCAGGTCTGGCGTTTTTAGCTTATCCTCAGGCCGTCACCCAGCTGCCCATGTCCTCTCTGTGGGCCATCCTCTTCTTCTCCATGCTGATGATGCTGGGCCTGGACAGTCAGGTACAAACAGCGCACTTTGCCTGTTGCTGAACAGTTGGTATTATTTATTATTATTTTTTTTTTTTGACCCATTGTTAATTGACCATGTAGGCATTCATCACTCCAACACTGAAGAGTGTGTAGTGCTGAGACGAGATTTATACTTAAGTGAATGTTAATAAATAATGGAAAAACCTGTGGTAAAAAAAATCTAAAAAATACTCATCTTTTCTTTCCTTGGGAGGGATTTTAAGTATGAATGTTCGTGACTGGGAATACAAACAGTATAAGCAACTTACATGCAGTAATATTTTCTAAATAATGTATAAAAGTCATCATTTTGTTTTTGCCATTCTGTCGTGACACTACCTAAATTGCATAATGTAAAATCCAAGCAATTACTAGCGAGCAATGAGCTTGACAAGCAGCGGCAAGTGTTGCCATGAGTGATTTGCTAGCATATGATCAGGCTGCCCTACCTTATAGGTGAAGATTGTTGGGGCTGTATTCAGCCTGAAATGAATACATGCAGACAAAACTCAGGGCTAAAAAAATCAAGGTAAAACTTTTTTTTCGGGTTAAAAGAAAGATAGTAAAGCACAGGACTCGAAATACACCATTATCTATCAGAAAGTATCAGGTATCGATAATATGCACACCCTTGGCCTCAAGTGATGTCACTCGAGGCTAGCGGCTCGAGGCTACATTAGCCACTACTAGCTACTACTACTCTTTTAGTAGTACTCTTTTAATAACAAACTACAGTCCATTCTGACCCATGCCTCTTAATAATGTCATGCATTAGTTCTGCACAGTGGAAGGCTTCATCACAGCTCTGATGGATGAATATCCCCTGGTGCTGAGGAAGAGGAAGAAGGTCTTCATCCTCATTGTCTGCTTAATCTCCTTCATCATCGGCTTCTCCAACATCACACAGGTATAGTTGTGTGCATCTCTGTGTATTAAATGCTGTAGTCCAAGTTGATTCTCTCATATAAAAATTGTTTAGAGGATCAAAGCGGTTGTGTATATGTATGACTAAGTATTATAAGAAGGTGGTTGTCTTAAAACCCAATACACACACACACGTGAACATTTGCTAATTTTTATGACACTAGGGGAAAAAGCCCCCGCCTGCATTATACATAATGCCAAAACGATCTCGCAACAACCTGCAGTGTACATTCATCATGCATATTTTATGCAATAAAGAGAGGGATATTAATATTCAGCCTTTAAAGCAGATATGTGTGTGTCTGTGTTGAAATCTCCCAGGGTGGTCTGTACGTGTTCAAGCTGTTTGATTACTACTCCGCCAGTGGGATGTGTCTTCTCTTCCTCGTCTTCTTCGAAACCATTTCCATATCCTGGTTTTATGGTAGGAAATCTATTTTACACTGTCTATGCTTAAACCACTGTAAACACTGTGAAGTCAAACGCAACCACAGCTGAATAAAAAGTTGAGACAATCTGGATAAAAAGGACCATATTGTGCCAAGTCACCAAATGAATGAAGCATGTAGATTTCCTATAGCTGTCCAACAGGAAATTACATTTATCTGCTCCACTTTCTGTGATAAGACTCTCTGTCCAATCAGCATTCCCTCTCTTTCACCCCATAAGGCTTTGTTCTTGTAGTCATTATCTCCACATTAACACACCCACACTTCTTCTTTGTCCTCCTCTCTTTATGCCACAGGAGCTGAAAGGTTTTATAAGAACATTGAGGACATGATCGGCTATAGGCCATGTGGCTGGTGGAAGCTCTGCTGGATGTTCTTCACTCCGATGATCTGCCTGGTAGGCGGGGAATGATATTGATTTAACCCCCTTAATGTGCATTTTTCTAAGTCGAACTCTACCATGTGCTTCCTTCTCCCTCACGGAGATCTATGAACCCATCAAGCAGGTGCCAATAGGTAGAGAATTGATGACATTGCTGAATTGGTTTCCTCTGACATGTGGTGATTTGTACTTCAATTTGTGGACTGTCAGGCCCTCAGGGAAATCATGGCAATGTCTTTATTCACTAGTGATAAAGGAAGTGTACTGTTAAAGGAAGCTATATGAAAGGAAAATTTAAGGGCAGCTTACTCCCAGTAAGCACTGATTTGATGATTTGCAGATCAAAATACATCTAGACGAATAGGTTAAAAAGTGAACGTTTTTAGCCACCCCTTTTGTCTTGACTGAAAATATCTTGACAACTATTGGACAGATTTGATACATACAGTTATGTCCCCATCATGAAGTCAAAATGTTTTAAATGTCCAGTATGGTTTAAGAGAAAATACCTGAAAAATGAATGACATTCAGCCTCAGCTGTACTTCGTGCGTAGTGCCAATTAGCAAATGTTAGCTGTTAGCATGCTAACACACTAAACTAAGATGGTGAACACGGTAAACATTATACCTCCTAACTTAAACATCAGCATGTTAGCAGTGTTATTGTAAGCATGTTAGCATGCCGGCGTTAGCATTTAGCTCAAAACACCGCCGTGCCTAAGTACAGTCTCACTGTTAGCCGCTAGCATAGTTGTAGACGCAGTTTAGACATCAAGGATACAAATAACTGTTGTTTTGAGTGTGACTATATTGGAGTGTGATACAGGTCCATAAAAAATATAACAATCTAAAATCTGCTTGTCAAACAATGGTTTTAAATAATCTAGACATCTAAAAAATGTTTCTACTGAATTTAGCCTAGTTTTAACGGAGATGACAACATACAAATCATCAAATCAGTGCTCACTGATCTCATTCTGTATCCTGTTATTGGTTAACTGGCCAGAGATTATATGGACTAAATAACATTATTATATATTGTAGGGGGTGTTTACCTTCAGTGCCATTGAGATGACCCCTCTGACCTTGGGGAAGTATGTGTACCCGCTGTGGGGCCAAGTGATTGGCTGGTTCATGGCTTTGTCTTCCATGATACTGATCCCGGGCTATGTCATCTACATGTTCTGCACCACCAAGGGCAGCATCAAACAGGTACAAACCTCCTTACACGTCTCACTGTTTTCTCTGTTTGCTTTTTTTAAATGTCTATTCCCTGCAGTTAAAGAGTATGCCTAAGGATACTGCTATGTGGAACCGGTGCAAAGAGGGAAAAACTGAAAGTACACAAAATAAATAGTTCAGGCGATAGTTGAGAGATACGGTGCAGGAAGGCATGAGTTATTTAGACTGCAGTCATTCTCTAGGGAACAGAAAAAATGGGTTTGGCTCGAGGCCAACGTCATCCTGGTTTTAGGTAGGAAGCTATGTTCTGAAGGTGAGCACAGCTTGTTACAGTCACTGTCTACTGTTAGTGTTTGTGTCTGTAAGAGACCATTTTAAAATTTCAGTGTGTGTAATATCTGTGACACTGATAAGCCTAGTTCGAAACATTTTGTTTTCTCTGCTTTCACTTGAATTAAAGGCATATAAATTACAGCTAAAAAGCTTATTTTGGTCACTTCTTCACGTTTTCACTATTTGTACGTTTTGGTCCAACTAACTTTCCATGTGTGGACTCACCTTCAAGAATAAATGTTAAGCATTCAACACTAATCTTAGACTGATGTAACTCTCTTTATTTGACCAGCGTTGGTGGAAGATGACATCTTCCCAGGAGGATGAAAAGCAATCGGGGCATGAAGAATTTACACACACAGGGAGCGTGGGCGAAGCTCCTGTCTAGCCGGGATTGTTCAGGTTGAAATAATCTGACTGCCGTTTTCCCCTGTCTGCCAGGACTTCCTGTAGTCGACATTGAAATTTGACAATTGGACAGATGGAGTCTTGTACAGTATTTTACTGATGTTTTCTTCCATCTTACATTGTACTGAAAAATCAGACAAATAAAGGATGATGTCAAATGAAATGATGGCAACAAATTAAATGCTATAGCTCAGCATTGAACCTGTGTACATATACCACATGTATACCATTAATGTATGACTTTATCCTACTTGTAAATTGTCTCTACTACTCTACAAAATCACTGTCTTTGTTTATAAGCCACAAATGTCATGAATGTTGTTGTACAGAGGTATTAAAAATCTGGTAAAACTTGATTCTAAGCATAAAACTGTAATGCATCATAGACTATTTGCTTGTGGTAGCTTAATGAATCGACCAGAATCCATACCTACAAAAAAAAAATATTTATATATAAATATATATATAAATATATATAAATATATATATATATATATATATATATATATATATATATATTCACAATAGACAGTTTCTCAATTAACACAGCTCTGAGATGAGTTTTAAATGATGTTGTATAATCTCAAGTTTTAGCCCTCATGGCAGCTTGTTTGATTAAAATATTAGAAAACTGTAAATATAATTGTGTCACTATATGTTGTTGTATGTAATGTGTGTGTTTTTTTTTTTTTAAGAGTTGTTTCATACCGTGGATAAAGTACGATAAAACGCTCTGTTTTGTCAGTTTGGGGAATATGTCAAATGAGATGTATGAGGGATTTGCCCTGACTTTACTCCAGTTTTTCCATGTCAGTAAAAACAAAATAAACTGAACCTGGTAACTCCGTTCTCCATCAGCATCTTGCAGAATCTAGTAGTGTTTTGGTAAGTTTTTCATTGCGTATTACTCTCGTAAAGTTGAAATGAGAGTATTTCACTGAAGAGTGCTTACTAAAAATGTGTGTCATTCTTACATGATATAAAGTTATATTATATATTATAATTACAGAAAAGTGCTCCATTACACAGCTGAGAGAGTGGGAACAGTGATGTGATGTAATGCATTAGCCCCAGCTGTGGTAAAAGGTTGTCTTGCTGGGATAAACCCTAAACATGGTGGTCTGACTTCACTGTAGAGCTTCAATCACTGTTCACAGTTGGCCACGTGTGTTCAGAGCAGCACTCTTCGTGATATGGACCTACGTAAAGCTCTCCTCTGAGGTAAGCGATTAAATATTTAATACAAGCATTTATCATCATGGGAAAAGCTGCAGGAGTAAAGCCCAGGTTGAGAAAAGAATTATCCCTTAAACCTGCAGTAACTTTAAATATTTTGTGGCCACTAGGGGGCAGCAGAAAGAAGCTGTAAAGAAAACACTGACATATCCTTTTTAAAGTTGCCTGAGTACACACCCAGCAGACATACACAAGCTAACAACATAAGCATTAACTTGGAGTTTCTGGTGACCTGATAAATATAAGTCTGTATCTGTATCACCAGCTAGTCGCTAACTTTGTCTGTCTACTGTTTGGTGCTGGGCAGGAAGCGTACAGTGGGTTGTTTGAGCTTATTTCACTGAAAACAGCTGCCTGATGAGAGGAGAAATTTACCAAAACAAGTTACCAAAATGTTCCAAGTTGTGGGGTGGAAAACCAAAACAATGAGCTGAAAGACACTAAAACAGTTCATAGAGCTGAGCTGGGTGATAATTCTCTGTGGGTTTGTTATTACAGGCGACGCCTTTCACATAAAAGTAGTCATGTGATCCTTTGTTAATAAAAAAAAATATTGATTATAGCTGCTATGTCTATGAATGACTGTACTTTTTTAGATTATTTGGTTTGAACTTTACGGTGTATATACTGTAAATCTGGATTAAACTTTCCGGTGTGAAATTAAAATGTTAGCTTCATGGTGTAATGCATGGTCAAAGTCAGTGAACAAATGTTTCCACAGCAACTCCAAATATATTGACTAATGGTGGCTTTAAAATCTTGAAGAATCAAGCTATAAAATCCAAGAACCAAAACAAACCATTGTGGTGAATAGACTTAAATCATCTTTAATAGCATGTTGATATACTGCAAAGACAGGTAGAGAGGGATTCAAAGCCAACTGAGGGAAGTGATGGTTCATATCTGTTACACTTGTTCCCACCTGTCTTACCCTAAATATGTCCACTTGTAGTAATTTTTCTTTAACTAGTATGAGCAAACACAGTGTTGAAGAGCCAGACAAGATCCACATGTCATTCATGAAGCAGTGCACTGGTATGGCAGAGCCCTTTTTTATCAGTTTCTTTAAGAAAGTTAGCCACTACTGCGATTTCCATATCATATGCTGCACTCCCACAATGCTACATTGGTTTCCTTTTAAACATAAAGTCATGATTTTTAGCGTGCCTCATATTCATGTTTATTGCACACACAGCATGTCTATCTCCCAAAATGCCTGAACACATTGTCAAGTAGGAAAAACTGTGCAACCATAAATAACGGGTAGTGAAAGACAGGGAAACAAAAATGGCTACAGTTTGGCAAAATAGAGGCCACAAATTAGCCACTGTAAATCCATTTTCTGTTTGAAGGAGTGTTTGCTGTCATAAATGTTTTTTTTTTTTTTTTCCAGTTCCACCACAAGCTTTTACAGCATAACAAAAAAAATCTGTCGTCCTCATCTCCCACTAGTGTGCTCAGAGCAAATTCAGTCATGCACAAAACAATTCAAGACTTTTGGGGATCAGAGTTCAATAGGCCTCCATGCATGAGAAAAGAATCCCTTTATATCTCAATGTTGATTTAAATGAATAAATAAGCAATCAGACAATCATCATCCATGAATGTAAAATCCAAAATAGCAGAACTTTTGATGTTATCTGCTAAAGTGTATCACCTTCATAAGTTTGTTTATAGCAGGTAGAAATATTAAAATGATCATAACAGCTCTTCGTTCATTTTGAAAGCGCTAATTCTTCTCATTGTGTTATGAAATAATAACAGAAGCAATTACCGGGATGAAAAGGAGAGAGGTCGGATTTGTTTACGGGAAAGTTAGGATGCCACTGTGAGGAGGTTGTGCACACGCACACACACACACACACACACACACACACACTTATCATCTCTGCCAGCCAGAACAACAGACCGCAACCTCTGTCTTTCCACTGGGTAAAATTGCGAGCAGAAAAAGGACAGAGAGATGAGATAGAGACCTCCCTGCAGTCTCTCTCTGTGATTATAAATCAACAAATCAGACAGATGGGGGTCAGATGGGAGCGGAGTTAACCGAGCATCCATTCCTGTACCTGTTGGGGGGGGCTTATGTTTAAAAGATGGACGCATTCAGGCTGGGGCAGTCGCTGGCCTATTTCAAAATGAAGGACGCGTGACAGGGCGATAGCATTTTGAAGGGGCTAAAGGTAGCTTGCTTGTCCTTTCCGACACCGCTTGAATGTGGTATTTACAATCTAGGCTGAAGTGAAAGAGAAAGAGATCAGATAATGCATTCTTTTTGTCCCATTCTTATTTAAAGCAGGGTAGCCAACAGCACAAACAATACCATTAATGCCAGCATTTGCAATATAAGCTGTGTGTGTGCCTCTGTAGTTTTTGCCTTTTTGAAAATGTCAGACTGAAAGGTTAGGAGGGAAGAGAAAAACAGTCACGAGGAGCTGAAACCAAACCTGGGAGTTGTACAGACATACAGAGACAGTGTCTGGATGTTTTGTGGGTGGACTCCTGCATTTGTCCACCAACGGAGAAAAAAACACACAAAAGGTGGAATCAGCTTTATGCAAATCAAAATAAACACAGATCTTGACATTTAACAGTTGTTGCAGAAGCGTCCTCATGGAAATTCATGGTGATTTCATAAACAACAGATGACAGCACAGTGTGTTCTACACATATTACACGTGGATGCTGAGTCATTGTCGTTTTAGAAAAGTCCAAGAGCCGTTTCAGCAGCTCAAACAATTTCAAAATGTGAAAAACGTTCCCTCCATCAGCAGATAAATGTGGCAAGAACTCCTGGGAAGCGTTAACGATATTAAACATGAAGAGTAAAAGACAAACAACAATCAACGGGACCATCTTGGGCTGACTTTTTGGTTTGGCAGCAATCCGTGTGATTGGTTGCCTTTGTTTCCTGTCATCCGTCACTGTGGAGTGATCTATGGAGAGTGACAATTGGGTGAGAGTGTTTTCTGATGATAGAGAGCCACAACACAACAGAGGAGCGGATGACAAACACAGCTTATCGGAGGATGTTGTTTTTTTTTGTTGTTTTTTTCCTTTTTTATCCAGGGGAGCAGAGAAGAAGAGAGTAGGCTCTCCATCACATAAATAAATCAGCAACAGCGCAAACGGGGAGATAGGTTTTTATGAAATATCAGTTTTGTTATTCTTTTTTTTTGTTGTTCTCCTCGAGGGAGAAGCGTGAAAGGACTTTTTTTTTTTTTTTTTTTCAAAGCAAATGAGTTCTTTCTTTTTTTCTTTTTTTTTCTAGCCCTAGCGTTTAGTCAAGTGCAAAGAAGTCAGTGTTTAGTGGAGGCGTATGTATTTTGGCACATGTTTTCTGTAAGTGTCAACTATGCACGCACGCGCACATACAGCACAGTAGGCATGAGGTTTGGGATGATAAAAGCGAACAGAAGCGGAAGGTCCTTGGAGTGTGTCCATCCGTCACAATCCACAAAAAGTTTGAGGGATTCACGTATTTCTGTTGTTGTTGTTGTTGTTGGTGAATACTGGAACTACAAGGAATCCGTCCGGAAACTGAATATCTGTGTTTTCTCTAGCAAGAGTTAAAACTGACAAAAAGTTATAGAAATTTGTTAAAACTACCTAATATTTCAAAATACATGTGGAATCAAGTAAAACTTTATATATGCACTTTATTTCTCCGTATCTCTTTTAAAACCTTGATTTTTCTTTTAGTTTATTTTTTCCTTAAATATATGCATATAAGTGAGATTTCATTTTTTCATTATAGCTCTTTCATCTGTATGTATATATGTACATTATGTACTTTTAAATAGGTAGAGAAGGGGTAAGGTTTGTGTGGAAGTGTGTGTGGAAGCGTGTGTTTCAGGGAAAGAATACTAATTAATTTATTTACACCATGCTCCGAGAGCCACTTGGGGTCCGGTGTAGACTGAGACGGGGGTCAGGGGGTATATACTGGTGCGGGTGGTTGTAAGGCGGAGGTGGAGGAGGCAGCGGGGGCTGGTGGCCATCGTTGCCATGGGAGCTGTCCGGCAAGCGCACCGGGGTGGACATGGCCGACTGGCTGAGCTGGTGGTGGCTGTGGTGGTGATGCTGGTAGTGGTGGTGTGTGGGCGTTTGGCTGAGGAAGGCCTCCACGCGTCCGTGGCCGCTGTTGTCCAGCATGATGACCTTGACGATCTGCTGACACTGGATGAGTGTCTCGGGCCGCAGATCAGCCATGCTGACGGCGGGCTGGTGGTGCTGCTGGAGGTGGAGGTGGTGGGCAGGGGTGCTTGCCGCTGACTGCAGCTGCGGGTGCTGAGGTGGAGGCGCCGGCCCCTGGGTTAGCCCCTGGGGCCCCTGCTGGAAAAGCAGCTCCCCCCGGTGGTTAAGAAGGGCCACGCTCTCGGGACTCCGAGCCGTGCTGCTGCTGAGCTGGTACGTCTGAAGCCTGTTGTGAATTGACACCTAGTTTAGAAAACAGCCAAGAGAACAGCATCAAATGTTATAAAACTGGTTCCTCCTCTACAGTCCGTCAAGCCCTCTTTTTGTTTTGTTTTTTGGGGGGGTGGTGAACGCACAGCACACACACACACAGGGCATGCGTGGGGGCTTAGGTGTTGGGGGTCGGTAGAGGTGTAAAATCATCGTGACTACTGCACACTCCCCTCCCTCCACCCCTACAGGTACTGGGAACAGTGTAGATTGGATGCTGGGAACACCAGTGTGTGACTGGGGTCAGGAGGAGGATAGTGGTGGGGAATGGGGATAAGAAATTTGGTGCGACGCTACAGAAGGGGCCCGGTGGTTCCAAAGGGGACACTGAGGGCCCCTGTGTCTCCCTTCCAAACCACTGTGTGGTGCTATGGGGACATCGGACACGAGGAGATTTAGGGGTCGGGGTAACCAAAACATAGACGGAGGTCATACGAAGAAGAGGGAGAGGTGGAAGAAGAGGAGGAGAGGAGGTGAGCAGACCGACAACCACAGACGTCCACAGGCAACACTCATCAGAATGCAAACCTCCACATGTCACATTTACTTCAACTCTCAATTTTCTGTAGATAGTTTCCTTCCCTCAAAGTTGTTTTTCTGCTGTCTGTGTTCCTTTATTGAATCTTCTCTTGAATTATTTTTATGAAACCTATTTTAGGAAACACATCACGTAGGGAGTATCATCAAAATTCATGGAATGAGCACAATCTGAAATGCATATTATGTGTAGTGGACAAAAGTCGTGAAAATTGTACGGACTAAACAACCACAGCACATGTCAGGCACACTATTTTCATATTCGTCGCAAGCTAATTGCTAGGGTTAGCATAGTGTTCGTCACCTTTAACAAGGTTAAGTTAAATTATTGGTGAATATAATTAAATGTATTTAGATTCAAACTTAAAGTACACCCTGCTTCTATTTTGATGTCAAACCCTGCCTGATCTTTTCGTGTCCTAAAACATATTTCTCTCACTTTTCATGGAGCTCACAACACATTGTGCTAATTTTCCCAGAATTTTTTAGATCAGGCTACGTATGTTACCATTCACACAGCAGCCATTTTAAACAACATGGACATAAATAAACGTTATTAATTGTATTGATTAATCTTCTTGTCATTTTAATGTCCCTTGGAAAACACATTAGAGCTTCATGTCAAGAATGTGATATCTTTTTTCCTGTTATCAGTATCTTTCAGGTAGCTAACTGTACGAGCTAGCTAAAAGCTATCTATGTACGAGAGCTGTTTCTAAATCTTTTGAACCAAGTTCGAATCAAGTCTTTGAGATGTGACTTGCAAGTCAAAAAGCAAGTTTTTCTGGTCTATCAACATATGCTAGTATGAAAACTACAATAGCACAATGGCCAAAATCACACCAAATACTTATTTTTTAAAGGGCATTTAATGTCCAGTTTGTTATTTTTAATAATTTATACAATAGACAAATTAAAACATATTAATAATAATCCTAAACATTTGACAAAAACAAAAAGGAGCTTTTGATAACTAAAAGAAGGAACTAGCACATAAATAGTTTATTTGCTCAGCTGCAGGAATGAAAATAGACAATATGCTGGATATGAAGAGGGGAAACTATGGTGCTACTGGGTTATAGATAATCATTTTATAATTTTATAATGAAAGGCTAATTTCTCTCATCTGAATTTAGAGTTTTCTCCATTTCATTCTGGTGCCAGCAGCTGCAATTAGCATTAGGTTATGGAGACGTTACGTGCATCCTGGTTAATGTTAATAATTATTCATGACAGTTTGGCAGAGCTCCAAAAGGCAAAACTATGCACAATATTGCATTTTTCAATATTTATGGAGTCAAGTAAAGTCTAAAGCTATGCTAAAGGCTATGTACTGAAAGTTTGCTAACTTACCAACTCCATACTTTCACGCAGTCATGGTAGTTCCTCAGATTGCTGCAAATTTCTGACTAAAGATCTCAGTTTGAAATGAACTTTTAATCCATGTGTGTCTGAATATAGTTTTCCACCAAAACTCTTCAAAATGGCGACTGTGTGAATAAGGTCAACGGTAATTCACCTGCAGTATAATAGACCTTTTAATGTGAAGTATCCGAGGTAAGAAAGGGCTTAAAGCAGTGTTCTCCCATTCTCTTGCAGGAGCCGATGTACCTCTTGTGTGAAAGAACTCCATTAACATTTGCTCCTATTCAATCTGCCAAACACTATTTCTCCTTGACGACTTAGCACATATACTTAGAGTACAGTATCATTGAGCTGTGAATCACTTTAGATAAAGAATGAAGGATTTCTCTGACTTTCTGTTGCCTTTCAAAAGTTTGATTTCTAAGTAGAAAGAATAACTTCCACTTCCCCAACATCCACAGATGACCGAAAGAATTTCAGTGCTTGTTATAAAATGTTCTTCACTGTCAAATTAGGCTGAGAGATTTGGTTGTTTGGCTGCTAAGATTCAACAAAAAAACATCCTTTCTTTTCTAAACGACATTCCAGTCGTAGCCAGCTGACATTACTTTGCTCTGACGAGGCCACCCACTTTGATTACGTGTCTTGCCTCGTGAAGCTGGTGGACAGGGTGGGTGGATCGTTGGCCGGACTGGCTGCACCTGAGGAGAAGCTGGCAGAGCTTAAAAGGGCTACTATTCGCGACAGTCTCTGTTTTGCCTTCCCTTTCTGTGATGATGGCTTTCCTTGTGTTTGGTTTTGCTTTTCATGTAAAAAAAAAAAAAAAACCCCAACCCACACTTGTGTTCAAACATGTTCTCTGACTGATGGTGGTCTACCATGGTCTACTACCATGACTTGTCTTCAAGGATGTAGAGTGAAAAAAAGACAGGACAGGATTTTGAAAAGCGAGGGGAAAGATGTAAATTACACTCTTGACTGTCCACTTTAAAACAGACATATTGTTACTGCTCTGATGGAGGTCGTAAAATCTCAACACCTTACTTAGAGAATTCTGATTAAAAGCTTGCAGTGGGATTCAGTCATCCTTATATTCATGCCTCTAGTATAAGCAGGATTCTCTGGGTGACCCTCCTGGTTTCCAAGATAAATGTGTTTCGATAGCTAACGGCTCCCCACCAGCCACTGACATTTACTGTAGGCTGCATGGCAGAGGGGAAGCTTGAACAGCCATGAAGACTGACTTGATCATAGCTCCCTATTATCAGGACCCAAAGGCTACTAAGCGAGAGAGACCTTGTTTGCACAAAATGAGCAGATATTCCACTGCACAATAAAATATAAACTTGTTTTATTTTTACATCTTTAAGTGTCTCTTGAGCAGCAATAAATGCATGTTTGCTCTGCTGTAATTATTGTCATTCTACAGGCATTTACGGCTTTTGAAAATGAAATAGGTCCGAAGCCTTAGTGTGATGTATATGTAATTACTTCTGCTCTAACAAGCACCTGAGTAAAGATTTACAGCCGCAACATGGAGTACGAGTGAGCTGTGTGGAATTAAACAGCCACTGAATGTCAAATTGACCCTGTGTATTTGGCTTTTCACTCCAGCCCTCAACTCTGCTGCCACAGAAAGGACTAGGAAAGGTCATCTGATGCCTCTAGGATGGTAATTGCAAAGCCCCATGGGTACTGTAGTTCAGCTTGCTCTCTCGCTTGCACGAAATGTTCGCATGAGAAGTTCTCCTCCTCCCGGAGGTCCTGGAGGGGGTGAGGAGGTGACGACTCCGGGTCAAATGAGCGTTAAATTTATCCGCCTGCATGTTGCTGTGTTAATTAAGGTCTCGGTGCTGAATGGGGGCGCGCGCTCACACACACACACACACACACACACACACACAGTATATGCATTCCACATGTGTCCTCGGCTACTTTTAGCAATGGCTGCTTTCTGTTTTTTCCTTTTAAGGGCCCTAAAGGAGTCACAGTTTCTACCTGAGCTTGTTCCCTTTTTAGGAACCTATTCAGCTGTGATTTTATTAATTTCCCCAAACCACCATCTTTAATTTTTGTATGGCAGAGGAGTCCTTTTATCTAATATTTAGTGTTGGTTGGGTTACCTCACATGCCCGCAGCACTTTACCCAGCAGCACTCGCTCTCTCATCCACTCTTCACCCATTCCTGCTTGACGCCTCTAGCCCTAAAGATGTGACTAGTCCTGGGGTTTCCTCCTATCTCATCCTACAATCCCTTGATAATGACACACTGCACAACTTACCTGTTGTCTGGGACAGGGCCCTATCACTGAGCACTTACCTCTACTGCATTGTGTCCACTTCTGTCATCTACCTCCTGGTTTCCTGGACAGAGGACAAAATGGAGGGAAAAGGGACAAAAGTGGCAGCAAAATGTCTGTTAAACAGTCATTTTTTATCTTTTACTGCATCTTAAAATATTTTCAGGAGCAAGAAATACACTTTAGATTAAGGTACTTTATATCGCTCCACTTATTTCAAGATAAAGACAAGGAATTTAAGATTTGTTAAACTGCATTGGATATGGGTGATAATATAATTGCGAAGTAGGAGGGGAAAGATCCTATTTTTAAAATTATAGCACAAATCGTTAGTCATCCAATATTTGTTTTATGTTAAAATGCTAGAGGTAGCACCTTATTTTTAAAGTATAAAATGTCTTATTTTTCCAGTTGATCAATTCATAAAAACAGCAGTGGTTCAACTTTGTTTCAACAGCGGGTAAATTAATGCAATTGAGGACTAGGTCTCTGCAGTGGGTTTTAATATTAAAAAGCGACGGTGCACACACACTCACACACACCTGATGGGGAGCCCTGTTTGCCGCGCAGCTCTAACTGTGTGCCGTTGTTCTTTACTGAGTGAGTCTTGGCTCCCTGCTGCTTTTCCAGCTCCCCTGCAGAGAACAAAAGGCAAATGATCATCATCGTAATCACCATGGCAGGGAGCAAAATAGGTAGAGAGGCAGACGAGTAGAGGGTGATGGGTAAGAGTGACAAAATAAACCATTATGATTCTACTTTATTTTATTATATACACACACGTACACTCATGCTCTTGTTGCCTTCCCCTCCCACTCTCTTCTCTAAGCTCAAAACATGACTCTCCATCTCTCTAATTAAACTTCACACTTGATGGTAATTGCATGTCATTTCCAATCATGATGACTAAATGTTGTTTTGTCTCCAACGCTGCACTGCATTCTAATTCTGATGCCGAATCGCAAAACTGCCAGGTGAGACCTCAAGGGTGAAGCACACAATGTCCTCCAGTTCATTTAGGTGCAAGTGTGACAAAAATCTGACAGAAAATGTCCTGTTTTGTAGTTTATCTCCTGGAAAATGGGTCAGATTACGCTATAAATAAACACTGGTAACACTTATTTTACAGGTCGGTATTTTCCTAATAACTTCCTAATAAGTTTCCTGGAAATAACTTGTGTATTTTGGTACTAACTGTGGGGAAAATGGAGACGTGTTCAACTGCTACATTTCCAATCAATTGCTAGTGTAACCTACAGTACAGAGACTTTTAGTCAGTCTACAGCAAGTCAGCTGAACATGCTAAAATGTGAAACTTCCCAACAGCCAAGCATACAATTCAACATATGAATAAAGTTTCCAATAATAAATGAATATTTAATGAATATTTAATTTGGTTTAAATCAAGCAGTTCTTTGAACTTTGAAATTTACCAAAGTTACTACAGTGCAGGCATTTTGACTGTAGAGAAGGTAACAGAAATACTGAACACTATCTGTGAAATGCTGTTTTTCTTTTTAGGTTTAGAGTGAGTGTAGGGCTGAATTAAAATGAATTTCATTATGGATTTCCTCATTATAAACATTATAAACGACCACAAAAATGCACCTCCAGATAAACAAACTGAAATGTCTCCTTCCTATCTCAAAGAGGGAAAGCCCAAACATGAGTGAGTCCGCCGCAGGCATGTTTACTAATGTGCCAACAATACAAAGCACAGGAGAAAAGAAGATGTGTTTGTCGGTGCAAATGCCAACAATCATTCTTGCTCCAAGTTTTGTTCATATTATGTCTTGAGGAAAAAGTGTGTGCTATTTTCTTATTTGTAAGTGTGTGTTGGTTTGTGTGTTTTTGTGCACAGTAGCTGTCTATCCTCGCTTCCACTTTAGAGAGAGAAATAACTTCCTTCTGTCAACCTCTGCCTGTCTCCATATGTTGTTGCCTGCTCTCCCCGGGCTGCTGGCCCTCCCTCTCTGTGAAGGGTAATGCAGTTGCGTCAAATCCCAGCAGGGATGCTCTCTTTGATGCCCACTGGCAGGAGCCGGGCTCTGGATACTCTGGTTTTCCATGTGTGTCTAAGTATGCGCATGTCTTATTGTTTGGAGAATTTCGTATGCGCACAGACCCAAAAAACTCAGATTGCCTGGCTGCTTTCAGGAACACTGGCCTCTTTTCACCTCCAATTCACTGCCCTCCTGCAGTCTGTTTGATCTGCAGTGCACCAAAGGAAACAAAATGCAAAAGTCATTCTGCACCTACACGAATGGGATGCTGACTACCAGTTAGCAAATAATACAAAACAAAGGATGGCTTCTGACCTATTGATTCCCACACAGAGTATCTAAGAACCCACTGTAGTCTCCCACTTCCCAAGATGTGAGATTTATTGATTTTGTCCAAAATGTAATAGGATGTTGACCCTTCTTTTGTTGCTGGGCGCATTGCCACAGGAGGAATACACGCAAACATGATGGACACAAGCCAACACAAGCATACTGTACATGCATGCAGCCACAAGACTTACGTCAAAAAGCAAATACAGAGCTTGACAGTAACAAATACTACCAATTATTTTCAAATTATTTTGGCCTTCTTTATGTCGCATATACCCATGATTTTCCCTCTATATTTGGCAGCCTCCAGTCTCCACTTCCAGCCACAGAATCAGTTTGTTCATTATAAAAATATCTGCTTTATCAAAAAAGATTAGTGTGTTGAAGATCCTAGAGGACATGGGCAAATGTGGGCACAAAGATGTGTGATATGGACATGTTGTGAACAGTCTTTCATTGTACTATCAAGGGAAAAAACCATAGCACAGATTCTTACACTCGATGCGTATCTGCTCCATCTCTGACACCTCCGCAATTGATTCCTTCAGGTCTTCTAGAAACTTAAGCAGCTCCTCAGCACTTTGGGCACAGAAGTTAAGTACCTGCTTCTTGTCTGAGCCAAAAGGTGAGAGGATGGTGATGCCATGAGGGTAGTCTGGGGAGCACAGACAGGACAATAAGTTGTTGAGACTGAAGTAAAAAGAGAAATTGCAAGAACTGTTTGCAAGATATTAGTGAGTGTAATACTACAGGTGCAAAAATGGCATCAAAATGTAGATTTGTAAACTAATTTTCTTCTCCTTTTTGGAGATACTTTTATGAAAATTAGCTTAGTAAGTTATTTCAAATATGTTTGGAATTTTCCAAGCAATGTGGACTGAAGGGGTTGGTATAATTACATTTTAAAATGTGCAACTGCTATCAGTTTTACAATGTTTTGGGTACAGGATGATAAATTTCAATACAAAAAACAAAAAGGAGCATACCTGATAGCAATAAAAGTTTAATATTAAACCTATTTCGAATACAGCCATAACTCCTACACCCCTTGTTCCCTTTTCCTTGTTTTCTAACAGTCCAAAGCATTGGATGTTTTAGGTTTTTCATGCCAGCTGTCTGCATTGAAAACATTGTCTTACATTCATTTTCAAACAGGTGAAACTGCATGCCAAGTAGGCCCATAGCTTTGCAGAAAGTGTAGGCTGCAGAGCTCTTCTTCTTTGGACAAAGCTTCAAGATCTGCAGACAATGAGAAAACCAGAGTTATAGTGATCATTTTGAATGACGGGGGAGCCCATTAAATTCTGTTCAGTGTTCTGAGCACTTCTGAAATCTTTTTTTTATCGTCGCTGAAATTTCCATATCACAGAGCAATCTCAAAGAAAGCTCGGAAAGAACAAACTATTTGATCATTTAAAATATATTTAAATGCAGATAGCCAATATTAATGTACACTACAACCTTCAAAGTGTTTGAGATTGTGCGCCAGTGCTCTAATTTGTATGAAAAACTACACCTTGGCAAGCTTATATCAGGATGTATTAGAGATGTTGTGCTTTTTCATTGAATGACCTTCCAGATAGAGGAAGAGGAGGCGAATCTGTTTTGCAGCGCTACTGTGGGGCATAATTTACCAGGCGAGCCGTATTAAACCAATACATCACATTGGCACTTTAAACACTTCTTGACATGTTCAAGCTGCTAGAACAGGGGGCCAAATTCAAAGAAAAGTCCCCATCACTTTAGTTTCGTACTCAAATTTTTCAAAGACAATTTCTGCCCCGCTTTCAAAGCTGCCAGGAGAAAACGTCTCGCTGGAATATATCGCGCCGCTAACTTTTAGTGCCAAACGAACAGAATTCCACTGTGATGTTGGAAGATACACTTCTCTCGCCTCTTACTTCAAAATAGGCCTTTTAACCTCCTTTTCCTTCAGCTACCAATTACTTTTATGCTTTAGCAGAAAAGGGAGGGGGGGAAATAGCCATGCTGCTTTTTCTTTTGTTGGAGTGAGATCAAGAATTTGACATAATTATGAGAGTAGTTAAACACTTTAGATAGATAACCCCTATGTGACTCCTAATGAGCACATTAATTATGCCCAACATTAAACCTTTTGATAATCCTCCAATTTACACGACTTTGGACCAAATTAACAACTTGTCTGTGCTGTGGCCCCCGACCAAAACTCAACTTTATTACTGGCCCTTAAAGCTGCTCTGTAGGGCACAGATCTTTGCTTATGAGTGCATCTATTATTAAAAGAAATGGCTGGAGAGTCCTCAGTTATGAAACAACATAAAAGAGAGGGCTCTCACAGTGCAGTGATGGTGCATTGCAGCTGTCACAACAAAATAAGCAGCTTTAAAGCTCGACTGTGCAGCAGAAATAAGCATTTTAGGACTGGTTTAAAAGAAACATGTAAACAACATGTTAATGACAAATTATTGCACTGATTTTTTTTTTTGTATGCTTACCACAATGAGATCATTGAAGAGGAAGACTTCTCTCTGGTGTGCTGCCTGTTTTTGGGCCTTGTTGACATCAGTCACCTCAAAGAGTCGACTACAGCACACCAGTCTTCTGTGAGGGACGGAGAGAACCTGCAGAGAAAGGAACAGACATCCAGGTAAAAGGAGAGCTTCAACCACTCAGATTGGGTGACTGAGAGGCTTTAAAATCAGTCGAAAGATGGTATGGATGAAGTAAAACTGGGGGAAAAGTGTTGAAGTGGAACAGGGAGTCTTTTAATACAAATTACTTTTGGCTGGAGTACGACCCATTACTCACTGGGGTTAAAAGCTTAGACCGAAGTACACACAGTATGCTGACACAAATTAGTCGCATGAAGACTGACCTAAAAGTCTTAACACATTAATTAGAGCAACAGATAAGACTGCGTGTTCCCATGAGGAGAGCATGGGGATAAATGCAGGTTTACGTTTTAGGATTCTTTACTTGGCTGTGCTGAGATTTGGGGGTTGCTCTTTTTATGAACTAGATTAGATGTGAGCAAGCAAAAAGTCTCATCTTAGTATATGAACAAAATGAAATTTATAAAGACAGATACCTATAGTCTGTCCGTGACATTTCTTTGCACTGTATGATGAGTAAGTAATGGTTTTGTCCCCAATATTAACAATGCAAACTCATATTTATTGATAATAAAGGTAATTTTGGAAAGAGGGGAGAGAGGGGTAGATTAACATTGTTTTAAAAATATTGATTATAGCTACTTTAAATATGGGAGCTGTATACACCATGTGCCAGGTGGTGAGGCTGGATAAGTCCTTTGGATAGATGGTAAAGAAGATATATAGGAGAACCTTGTATTTTTATCTCCCTAGGAGAGTCTCTACAGTATCTGAGGCCTCAAGCCCAATCAGACTGTTGTTAACTGTTCTGTATTATCCATCTATAGTGTCCTAATTTGTATATTTTATTTCTATGGGTTCGACTTTGACGTGTCAACATTGCCTGTCCCCGGTTTGGGGGAGGTATTGACCAGTGAATGTTTTGTTTTCATCATATGATTTTGATTCTAAGCTACAGTGTAACCAGTGTGTAGTCCCTTAAATCATACAAAACTTTGCCAAATGAAGTGTTATATTTTTTGCAATATACATCTGGCTGTTTAGTTATTGGCTCCGACACCAGACCAAATCGGATTAGCAAAAGTGGTAACGCTACACTTGGAGGTGTAATGTAAAGGTGTTTTTTATTTATATTTTTTTCCAAAATGCTACAGTTGTGTCCCTAGAGGCCTAGCTTCTTCTTTTTCCCCATTTAAGCAGATTACACTGCAAAAACGGCTCATTCCTTCGGAGACTGATCTAATCATGTTCTCGCCCCTTCACACTCTTGTCTCTCTGACTTGTCTCGTCCAGCTTTACGCGTTGGATCACCGCAATCCAAACAGCAGCTGAGTGACTGTCAGTCGATGTGGAGTTGATCCCCTCTTCATGATAAAATACAAATATTCACAGTCTCTGTTCAGTTGTCTCTCTGTGCGTTTTCCAATTTTTATTCCCTCTCCTCCCTGTGGACTATTTGCAATGCAGTGAGTACACACATTCCCTCTGTCTCTTGCTCTCTTCATTTCTCATCACTGCAGGGTATACAGACTCCCGCCCAGATGGCCACAGCCTGCCTGCTTTCTCATTACACTAATGCCAGAAACATGTAAAGACATCATTAGCTTGAAATGCCTCTTGCTTGTTCAAAAATAAAAAATAATTTCCTGATGGGATTATTAAGAAACAGTGTGACAGGAGAGAGTTTAGTCATACAATTTAACAAATGAATTGTATGTCCGTTACATTTCTTTGCACTATATCATGTGTAAGTAATTGTTTTGCCCCCAATATTAACAATGCAAACTCATATTTATTGTAGTTTGGAATTAATTGTATGACTAAAGGAAAACTGATTCTACAAATGTTTTCCATATCAAATATTTAAGGAACTTTAAAAGTGTCTGAGAAGGAAAACATTTGGATGTAAAGCTACTTCATCATTCAAGAAGAGTTGTTATATGGATGTCATCAAGTCATCAAATATTTACACCAAGCAAACCTATTATGGAGGAACCAATTATATTAAAATAATTCTACTGCGGCCTACTCCCTCTTAGCACAATAGATAAGAAGTTTTAAATCCACAATACAGAGACTTTGACACATGCTGTGATAGTATTTTAGTACTTCTAAGGAGGAAACTTTATCTAAGTCTCTTTCTTTTTATGGCAGACTGTGCCCATTGGCGGGAATAGTCACTTCCTGTCACAACAATCCATCATTGTTTTGGCTATGACAACACTCTCTCTGTCATCCTATGGCTACTCATCCATCACTGAGAGACACTTAAAGGCACAAGCCAAAAAGAAGAAAAAAAAGACAGCGGCAATCCTTTCAATGTCAGAGTTCCAATGTCATTCTGAAAGTGAACAGGATATAATGCAGATTCAATTTAAAACTAATTAAAGTACATTTATAGTGAAATTCATGCAAACGTTGGTTCATATCGTGGATGGACAGGAGGCAGCATGAGACAAGTTGATCAACAAGACTACAGTTAGTTACACAATGCTAACATGCTGATTTTTAGCAGGTATAATGTACTAATGCGCAGCAGTTCTTTGAGCTAAATGCTAACGTCAACATACTAACACTAAGCAGGTAAAATGTTTAGAGTATTCCCCATCTTAGTTTAGCATATTGGCATACTAACATTTGCTAATTGGCACTAATACAAAGTGCAGCTGAGGCTGGTGGGAATGTAATTAATTTTGCAGGTATTTAGTTACACTGTTGCCAACTATTTTCAATGGAAAGTAGCTAAAGCCAGCGCAAAAAGTTGCTAGATAATATCACACATTAATTTGCATATTTGTGACATCACTATAAACAAGACATTAAAAAATGAGCTAAATTTAACTGACCAACTGGCTTTGGGGAGCACCAAAGTCAGTAGGATTCATCCTCTGGGGACCATGAATGTCTTTACAAAATTACATGACAATCAATCCAATAGTTGCTGAAATACTTCAGTCTGGACCAAAGTAGTCGACTAACCAATTGGCCGACAGACCAACATTGCGTTTCCTAGATCCACGCTGCTAGCATGACTAGAATTCAGTTTAAATGAATCTGCATGGACCTGAATGCAAGAATTTGTATACTTGCAATGTTTTATTACGAAAATATTTTTACAGTGTTATATTCCAGAGTCTATGGGAAAAAAATCTGCAACTTTTATCTATATTTCATGAATAAAGGATTGAAATGCCTTGGTGCGCTGATAAGATTCAAACTGAATTCCCTGAAGTGTTGAAGCATTTTAAAAAGCCTTTCAGTGTTATGAGTGGGCACACACAGCACATTCCCACATGAATCAGTGTAATCAGTCAATTATAAAGCTAAATACGTCTGCCTCTGTGTCTGTCTCAGACTTGTAAAGTCACACACAAAACCTTCTTCAGAAATATTCACACAGTGAATGAAAACAATAGCCAGGAGTCAATGTGTTCATCTCTGAAGTTGACTCTTCACTAAAGAAATTCTAGTGTTAGGTTCAACCACTTACATTATGCTACTCATGTGCACTGACCAAGCCTTTTAACCTTAAACTGTTAAAAAAAGACTAATGATAGCGGCGGTTAATGACGTATGTAGCTGGAGTAATGACCTGAGGTAATGATCGTGCTGCTGATGAGACATTTAATGGCTAATAAATGTGTTCCACTAACGCTACTGAGGCTAGGTGATAGTGATAAGGCCTTGAATAATGAGTGAGTGACTTGGCACAGAGTTGGCAAAGAGTGAGTGAGTGAGTGGTCATATTCATGTTTTTGTGATTAACCATGCCATTCTACTATTCTGGCAAGCCAAGAAGACTATAAGAAGATGTATTGTGAAAAATAGAGGCAGGGACAGTGGGCCACTAAACAAATTATTTTTACAACTATGAAATGGAAACTTATTCTGTATTTTATACCCCCATCAAACAAGTGGTGAAGGTACAGTGTCTGATAAGGAAAGCAGTTACTCTACCATCAACTCAACCCCATCTGCGAATCAGTTTAAGTTACTTCTTTGTGTGTGTGTGTATACTCTAATGCACTAGGTCCTATCTGTATATCTTATCTGTAGGACCAAATTTTAGGCCTTGAGAATAAGGAAATTTTGTGAGGAAGACATTTGAGCTGGCCCTCACTTCTTCTTCAACGGGTTGTTTGAGGGTTTAGACCTGTTTTTTAGAGTTAAAGCTGCTCTAATTCATATTTTTATATTTAAAAAAAGGATGAAATGTCTATGTATAATGTGAAAGGGGTCACTTGTAGTCATAAACCCACAGAAAATGATCACCAGACGTTTAACATCTTTTAGCTCATTGTTTTTGTTTACGGCCCACAACTTTATGTTTTGGTTCACTCTCACTGTACCAGCATCTACAAAAAGTAGCCATTTTTCAGCAAAAAAGCTCTCATAAGCCAAGTGGACTCTAGCTGCTCAGCACCAAACAGCAGAGAGACAGAGTTAGCAACTAGCTGGTGGAGCATTTAGCAGCTAAAAAGCCAGATATTTCCCTCAGGAGTCGGTTGAGCTTAAAGAGAATGAATATTCGACGTACATTCACCAGGTGGCTACAAACACGACTCCGAACGAATGATAATGTTGCACATTGTCTGCTGGATGTGTAAATAGGCTAACACGTTAACAATATGTCAGTGTTGTGTTTACAACTTGTTGCACTGCCCCAAGTGGCCAAAAACATCAACTAATGCAGGGTAAAGATTAATATGATTTAGGTTAAAGTTAAGAGAGTCAGCATTTTCTATGTAGTTGTGATTAAGGGCTAAGGAATACGTCAGTGAAGGTCCTCACAAGTGTATATATACATGTGTCTGTGTGTCCTTACCGTTTTCATGCCAACGATGGACTGTTCAACTTTGGAGACGTAGGTGACGTGGTCTTCGTTGGAGCGCAACTCCCTCTGTTGTATTCTTTCATAGATTCCCACCACCATGTCTCTGGGGATGTCTGCTCCATCATCCACACCTAAGATGGGAATAGGCTGATTACACACAAGTATACACACATTACAGGGTGGTTTCTTTTAATTTTAGCAGTCAGTCCCGTCCATCAGAGGGACTATGGACCTCTAACAGAGGTAGAGGAACCATAGTGTGTCTGCTCTGGCGGGAGGAGGAGACACACACAAACATGTATATACAAAAAATGCTAAAATATTACACACATGGCTGTATACATATTGTAATGACACATTTGTTTTGCCTTGTTATTTGAGATGGAAAGACTGGAATTTAATATTCAGAGCAAAAGAGAGCTGTTTCCCTCAGTCTCCTCGTCTGTCCTTCTTTGACTTTCTGTCTTTCACTGTCTCCATTAAGTAATGACAGAAGGCAGTGTGAGAGGAGGTTAATTGGCAAGTGAAAGGTTAACACCCCGTCTCAGTCTTTCTGAGATTTTCTGTCTGGAACACAGTGCAGTTCAAGGCCATGGCATTTTGACGCAGGTAGAGCTGCATGTCATTAGGCTGAGAGGTGCCCTCGAGATGCCCCCCGTTATATCCGCACAGCTGTACTGCGCTGTGTGGTACATTGAGTTTTCAATGGAGCAGGATGTGTTTGTGGAAAATGAAGGCGCCAAAAGTGATGGCGTTGACAGTGAGGCACCCTGGGACACAGCTGAGACATCGCTGCACATTATGGAGTCAGAGGGAGAGGAGGAGATGTCCAGGGGGAAATGTGTGTAAAGTGTCAGATTAATAAGTTACATTTTTTTCCCTGAATGTCTCTTTTATCTATTTTTCTGCCAGTTCTCCCACTTTCCTTACACTCCCCACGACTTCACTGCTTTCTTTTTTAGCCACGCTCTTTGCATGGCAAATTATGGTTGATTTGTCCACCACTTTGGACCAGAAATATCTCAACAACTATTAAATGGATTGATGTGAACTTTTGTACAGACATTCATGGTTCCCAGAGAATGAATCCTACTGACTTTGGTGATTCCCCGACTTAACCTCTAGTGCCACCAGCAGCTTGACATTTTTGGTCTTTAGTAAAACATCTACTCAATGGATTGCTATGCCATTTGGTACAGATAACCATGGTGCTCAGAGGATGAATCCTAATGACTTTGGTGATCCTCTGACTTTTCATCTAGCACCACCAGGAGATCAAAGTTTTCACTTATCCTGTGAAATATCTCAACATTTACTATGTTGTGCTATGGATTGGCACAATGTTTTTTTACAGACATTAAAAAATTAACGATTAACGATTTCCTTACGACGTTAGCATAGCTCAGTGCACTGCAGCGCCCAAGTACAGTCCACAGAGCTGCTAGCATGGCTGAAAAATGTTTTTAGAGAGGGTGGTCTCAGATTTACAGAGTTCACTTCACTTTTTAAGTCCATATGGGGGGGCTGCTGTTCATCAATAGGCCTTGTGATAAGCCAACACTTGAGATGATGAAAACAGGAGGAGACGGGGAAAGAGAGAGTCATGGCTCAGCTACAGGGGAAACGTGGGTACAACAAAAGTATCCAGTAACTGAGACACTACAATTTTCATTTTTCAATGAGCTGACATACTGGACTAATTCATGCTGGAAGCTGGTTTATATTATGTTGGCCCATTGTGGAATAGCTTTGACACAGACGGCCTGTTTTAATTGAGATAATGAATGTTCTATGGTTCTTCATTACTATTGGTTTCTGGTGCATAATTGCATTTCACCTCAGCCAATTAGTTGGGTGAGCTATTCTTCTGTCAGTGTGTATGAGAGACATGAGTGAGGAGAAAAGAAGAGAGAGAAACGGAGAGAATATTAACAAGGACAGAAGGATGAATAAACAGACAAAATAATACTCTGACTGAGAAAAAACAAGATAAGAGAGACAGAGAAAACATAGTAAACTGAGCGGAAGACAAATAGAGAGGCCAAGACAGAGTGGCATATTTTAATTTGCATAAGATGCCGAAATTGATTTTCCAACTTAATTTAATTGTGAGGAACAGTCTGGATGAATCTATTAAAGTTGTTCTGCATCGACCTCAGCGTTCCCTGATTGATTGCGCAGAGGGAGAGGAAAACTATGACGCTCCTGTCTCTACCTCAACGCTCGGCGAATGAGCATCTGTCTGCATTTGGGAGACAAGAATTACAGGTGCTTTCTGTCGGTGTCGCTATGAGTTGTGAATGTGTAAAGCACGGCGGGCATGGATAGAAATGTAACCTTGTTTTTATCACCTAAATTTATGCAGGGCGGTTTGATTGAATGCAGATGCAAACACTGCTGGATACTGACTCACTTTTACTGATTCATCTGTGGGCTCCATTGCCTTGCTCAAAGCCCCCAACAGGAGATATTTAGGAAACATATTTGGAGGATTATTGAGTATTACTGATTACTTATCATATATTTACTTGTCTACATTGTAGTGACATTCAAACTTTTGGGAAATAGTCACAAAATAATTTCTCTAACTTCTGGAACAGCACCTCTGTACACTCAGTCATATATATTAGCCATTGGTGAGCACTTTTTGGCATCTTGTGCCATAGAGTAAATTGAAATTGAAAGCCATATACTATAATTATGGGATGTTTCTTGGGTCTTTCAATTTTCTTCCTGTCTGTGGTGACTTATTCCAGTTTTTGGTGGTATTCAGTTGGCATAAATAAATCAATTGTTTACCATATTTCTTGCCTTGCTAACGACGTGGCTCTATGGATGGCAATGTCTGTGGGTTGGCAAGTCGGTCTTTTGTTCCACCACTTTGGTCCAGACTGAAATATATCAACTACTAGATGGACTGCCATGAATTTTTGTACAGACATTCATGGTCCCAAAAGGAGGAAGCCTACTAACTTTTCCTCTAGTGCCTAGCGGTTTTCAGAGACATGTTCTGACAACTGGATGGATTGCCATGAAATTTGCTTCAGATATTCATGTTCCCCACATAAATAAATGGAATAACTTTAGTGATCCTCTGACTTTTCATCTAGTGCCCTCATCACGTCAAAATTTTAATTTGTCCAATTGTCCAAATATAACCAAATACCTGCAAGACTATTCCCATTCCCTTCCTTCTCAGTTGTACAAACATACATCAATGAGGCAGATGCTTTCTGAGCCAACAAACTATGAGCATGATCTTGCTCCACAATTCACTAACAGAGCAAACCATCCAGCTCATACTCCCCAGAAAACCTTCTCAGGTGACAAACATACACATATACACCTAAAAACCAACCTACAGTCACTTTAATTCAACTTAATGTGCCCACTTACCTCTTAGATTGCGTATGAAGTCCTCCAACAACATCTTGCGGTCGGGCTTGATGTTGGGACTGTACATGTCGGTGTTGAGCAGAATGATGGCGAAGGCCAGGATGAAGATGGTGTCTGGGTTGTGAAACTGCTGCACCACATCGGGGTTACACATGCAGTAGCGCTGACTGTTGGTGTAAAGAAGGTAGAGAAAGAAGAAGGTAAATAATCAGAGGAAAATAAATGGTAGAAGGAAGAGAAACAAGACTTTTTTTTTTATGCAAGAAGGGACAGTGTATGAGGCAAAAGAAAGAAGGTGAAAAGGAGAGGGATGAATGTGTGTAGTAATAGATGTGGGTCATGACAGATGACACAAACATGGAGGAATGACAGGGAGGGAGAAACAGGAAGATAGGATTTTAAAAAGAATAGGTGAGGTCAGAGGGGATGATAAGTACAAAGAGAGAGATGAATTAGAAAAATATAAGGGACAGGTAGGAAGGGATAACAGATGGGAGAAAAGACACAGATGCTACGTTATCCTTATTCACTAAAGGCATCCTTCAACACACAACATGCTCATAAATGCCTTGACACAAGCTGAGCATGAGAGTGTCGCACTCAAATAAGAGTTATGGCTTTAATTTTGCTTGTGGCTTCACCTGAAACTGTTTGCTGCCCCTCAGCAACAATGAACCTCACAGTGGGCGCTCTGCTGAAACTGTGTCTCTGTATAAACACATTTGTCCCACTGGACTGGATAGACACATGGATTACGCAGAAAACTAAGGGTGTGTGGGTGCATGTGTCTGTGCTCTGACTTTATCTTGGGCGAGTCCACTGAGCCCTTAGCCATACTTAAACATTCTCCAACATTTATGGACCCGGTTGCTGGATTTATGCAGGTTGTTACTGTGCCGCAGAGAAGAAATATGAAGTTTGAAATATGAAATCCCTTAGCTAGGCACTTTTCTGCAAAAGAACGCGACAGAGGCCAGGCTCAGTTTGATGTACTTCCCAAAAAACACCCCTAAATATAAGAGGTGGAGAATGGAAATGCCTCTGCGTCGTGTGGTGATGGAAACCATGAATCTCAAAGATTTGTAGACACCTACTTTGGGTGTTTGCATACGTGTGTGTGTGTGTGTGTGTGTGTGTGTGTGTGTGTAAGAAAGAAGTGCCCAGAGGAGAGAGATAAATTGTTTCTCTGTTTCTGTGAGGTGCATTGATACTTCCTGGTTAGGGGATGAATAATACAATAGTACAACATCTACTGTGTGTCAGAGACAGCAATATACAGAGTAAAAGGAGAATGAGAAGGTGTGTGTGGACCCTGTGGGCTCTGTGTTGGAGTGTATATTGTAATCGTTACTTTAATCAGTCATCATTTCCACACTGGGGCTGTAGCACCGTTTTGCAAACCCACTGAGCCGCATGATTGGAATCTAATATCTCTGTGGGCTTGTGTTAAGACACACACACACACACATTGGTATTCATACAGTAGGTTTATACCTTGTCACACACACACACACACACACACACACACACACACACAGTTTTTAATGTGCTTTCTAACACTGCTTATTATCAAAAGGAAAAACAAAGTTTGTTTTTGTGCATGTGTGCCGGTTTTTATATATGTCTCATCTGAGTCGCCTTCTGTTATTGCAGTGTCGCTTGCTCAGTGCATTTAAGCTTTACAAGCAAGTAGAGAATGATTTTCAGACTTTTTTGCCCCAGATTTTGCCTCCCAGACAACATATACAAGCTACTTTCTTGGTGGAGGTTGTTGTGGCTATATGCTGTTTGTAAAGAAGACTGCAGACACTACTCAGGGCTGAAAAAAGTCCCTGAACTGCTATGCATTTTTGTTTATTATTTTTGAATTATTTAATCAAGTAATCAGAGATAATACAGTAAAAGACAGCGCTCTTTGTAGTAGAAATCAAACATTTATTAAGTTTAAAGTTTTTTGGTGACATTGGGTATTTTTTTGTTTTTTAAATAACTAGTATTTATCAAAGGTAGTATCTGTATGAGGTCTCTATCAAGGAAATTATAAGTGATTATTGGGTTAGTGCATTATAATGCAGCAAGTTATGTGGCTTTTTTTGGTATGCTAACATTATGGAAAGCATGATAACCAATTTAATCATAACTTATGATTTGCTAGATGAAATACTTTTATATAAATTAAGAAAATAACATATTACTTGTATATACTTGTGGGGGTTTTCTGGCAAAGAACCTCTGACTTCATTGTGTCCCCTCACTTGTGTCTGTACGTTAAGCAGCGGTGCTTTCATGTGTGTTCGTCATCATACAGTGTTTGTTTTAGCGTGATAATCACAGGGCTGCACACACATGCTTATTCGCATCTCAGTGTCTGAAAGCCGTGACTCCACATCAACCAGTAATTATGCCCTTGTCTGTAAATCCTAATGTACTGTTGCACCACGCAGTGAAAAAACTGAATTTATGCTGCTTCCCATCTAAGTGTGCTCTTACTCTGCACAGAAAGACGTGCAAGAATGACTAATCAAAAGCGAAAAACGAGAGGGTAAAATGGCTCACGATGCTGCTCACTGAAATAGATTTCTTCACATTCGGCATTTGCTGCTGTCTTCCAAACCTATTTTGCTTTTGTTAGAGATTGCTAAACATGGTGTAATTCATTCAGTCATTATGTACTCTGTGAGGATGGATTTTGGTGCAAGATTATACAAGTTGCACGATCTTTATCTATAATAACCATAATAGAAAATACAGCAATTGTATGTGACTGCAGGGTGAGTAAATAAGGATGTCTGGATACTACACTGTAATGCAGGCATGAAAATATAAATCTGCAGCATTGGGAGCTGGCTCATGTTTGCTCATTCATTAGCACACTGACGCAGCAGATACTGAGGCTGCTGGCTGCTTTTCACTTTTCCCCTCGCTCTTTTTCACTGCTGCTTCAAATCCCCTTCACTTACTTCGGAGATTTCTCTCTTTCTGTGTGTGTGTGTGTGTGTGTGTGTGTGTGTTTGGAGGCATATCAAAGCCCAGGAGCAGGGGAGGCAGGCACAGAGAGGCAGTGGCAGTTACGCAACGCTGGTTATTTATAAACCTTCTTCCCTCTCTCCTTTTCTCCCCCTTCCTTCCTTCCTTTTCCTAGTTCGTGTCTCCTCACCCCCCTCGTCATCTCCCATCTCTCTTGCTCCTGATAACACGCAGAGCCAGCCTTATGTCCAAACATTACCAGTGCCAACCTCTCTGCCCACTGACTATGACAATGCGGCCGTTTTTCTCCACATTGGGCACCTCAACAACTGTGACAGGTGGTTGTTACTCCAGAGGGGCTATGGCAAACAGTTAGCATTAACACACAGTGCCACAGCTGCACTGCAAATTGCGGCCAGAAATTACATGCTGCCTGGCTATTCAGATGGGGGCTGCATTGTCAACATTTTATTGTTGCCGAGCAGAAAGGAAAGACGAAAGCGTGTGTTTGGTGAGATGAGGCAGTGTGACTCGACTGCTGAGATCATACATCAAGATTATCAAGATTCATGCGTATTTATGCTCACATACGTGGACAGTCCATAAACTCCAATAGTGGAGTTTATGTGTGCATGTGTCTCTTTTTGTTTGCATGGTTATCGATTTTGTCTGATTTTTAAATTTAGTCATACTAGCTTGTTTTCCTGTTCCATCTTTGAATATTTGTCCAGCATAGCTGTGAGGTAAAAAAAAAAGAAAAAGAAACTAAGCCTGAGCGCACATCTCACAAAAACAAATCACAAATTCACATTTGTACCTTTCAGCACGCCTTCAAAAGTAGATGTAGGCATATTTCATGATCAAAAAACCTGTGAATTGCATTTTAAAGTACTGCAAGACAAGTTTGGCCCAGAGGTAATTCTTGAGTGACAGTATTTCATTTCACTTTTTACACCCCCTCAAATATCAACACACCCAGAGTTACATTACAGTAGAAAATAAATGACACCAGCAGGACAAATGAGGAATATTTTGCCTAACCTACAAGATGATAAATATTCATATCCAGCTCCTTCAAAGCAACTATTCTCTCTGCACAACAGTGTTTCTGAATAATACATTTGTCGTAAATAAAATCTCTGGTTCTTGCATGTCAGTTCGCTAGCGACTGACCATTCAGTCAAACTTTCCCTTCTAGTTTACAATGATAACAGCGGTAGATTTACCACTCAAAATTCTTAGCAATTTTTGAAACCATGGGTCCTTGATTTTGGACAGAGGTAGGCAAAGCCAGGCTTCTCATTTATAGCTGGCAACAACTGTCACTAGAAGATTTTATCAGCTGTAGCTAGCTAGCTAGCTAACTAATTAAACTAACGTTAGCTTCATGAGTTAGTTGAAAACGCTGTCTCCGGCTGACTTTAATATTTCTAGCTGACTCGTTTTAAAACAAGAACGCTTTAAATGGTGAGTTTGGCTGGGGTTGCTGGAGTGTAAACTTCCTCAAATCCAACAGCGCAGAAACAGAGCCACCGACGTTAGCTTACACTCTGATATAGCATCGAATGCAGCAGAGTGGGAAAATACTACAGATGTGCTAGTCATGAATGGGGCTTTTTTTTTTTTTTTTAACATAACCTAGTCACCCCACAAAATAATGCAGGGGAAATGCTTCTTAGCTGTGGAAGTAAAGTAGGGTAGGTTACAGTAGTTAGCATGTTCAGTTAACTAGCTTACTAACGTTTGCAGCTTACGTTAGAGCAAACAAACACACTGTTCAATCCATTTCCTACCTTTTCATTCGTTAGCTTCATGAGTTAGTTGAAAACGCTGTCTCCGGCTGACTTTAATATTTCTAGCTGACTCGTTTTAAAACAAGAACGCTTTAAATGGTGAGTTTGGCTGGGGTTGCTGGAGTGTAAACTTCCTCAAATCCAACAGCGCAGAAACAGAGCCACCGACGTTTGCGTTTTTGGTTTTGAAAAAAAAAAAGAAACCACCATCCTAACTCTTTAAATGCATGAATATTGCTCTTGCTCAAGGTTAATTCCAATAAAGGATAACTTAACTTAACCTATAATACCAGCAAGAATGCTGCAAAATAAACCCAGACTCTCACAAGTACTGATTTTATAATTACCTGAAGGCCTCGATAAGACGTTCCACCTTCTGGGCTTCTCCCTGGACACGAATGTGGGCCTGAAACTTCCTCAGTGCTTCGTCCAGCTCCATGCCTGAGAAGTCCATCTCATCCACCACACAACTGTTGAGCACAGTGGGGAAGGGATGAGATATGGAAAGAGCAAAAGTGGGGGGAAAGGAAGAAAATATATTAAAATTTATAGCAATATATCAACATGATGGAAGTGGCTGCCCCTTCACTGATGGCATGGGTGGATCTGTGGATGTACAACCAAGATAAAAGATTTTAGAAGTCCACTCATCTGCTACCTGCTCACAGCACCACTCTGCTTACTGCTGGTATTAGCCACGCACGAACACCAGGGATAAGACTGGGCCCGGCTATCTTCTCTGTGCCACAGCTGCCAAGAGACACATGCACACGTACACGCATACAATCCCTCCGAGCAGAAAATCCTCCTATTACCTGACAACCCCAGCTTAATGACTTTAATTAAAAAAGCAAAATATCCTGTCCAATGAGTTCGGGGGGAATAAATACGACGTGGGCGATGTGGAGGTGAAATTAGGTTTTGAAGTGAAAGGTGACTTTGGAAACGAGTTGGGAGGTTTCAAAGTTTTCCTCGCTTTGATGTGAGATGTTCTGTCGAGGTACAAAGAGGAATGATAATTGAACTATGAAATTAAAGTCTTTTTGGATTGGCTTTCATGTGGTTTACTTCAAACCTATCCACACCAATTCAAGATAAACTTCTTTGCCTCTGTTACTAATGGCCTATCGACGGTTATGGACAGCATGTTCAAAAGAAACATGATGCCGTGAATCTCAAAATCCTTAAAAACATACAATATGCAGCCTAGTGGTGTCAAGACATCGCCTCCTGCTTCTGATCTTCTCTGTTTGTTGTACTATAGGAAACACTGGGGTACAGGCACGTAGTACACACACACACACACTATATGAAGATGGATTACTGTGAACAAAGCGAGTTAATGAGGTGAGTACTTGACTGTGACACATGCTGCTCCAGCAGAAAAGAGTCAGATAGCTGAGTCTACAGTACTGCCTGACGCCGCGGTACTACAACATGAGATCACCGCAAAACCTGCTCACAGTAAGAATACCATGGACTGTGTACTATTTCATTTAGTACTACTAGCTCTACCACCACTTATATTACTAATCCTGTCTATTACTACTACAATCACTACTACTGTACGTCTCCTACAGCTAGTTAATAACTCAGAGTTAAACTGAGTATTTTCTATTAGTCATTAGATTTAAAGAGCATTTTTCAACACAATGCTTATAAAGGTAAGGCTTATAGTACACAGTGATTCAGACTTGATCCTCCTCTTGATCAACTCTCTTGACTGTCGAGCCTCTCTGATTGCCCTCTTCATGACTCACTTCTTCGCTCCACCACCCCTCGCTCCCTTCTTCCCCGGCTGTCACTCCTTGTTTATGTAACGTCAGACGAGATGCTCTCTAGCCTAAGTACATCAGCCTTCTACTTCCCCTCCCTCCCATCTCTTTCCCATACACACTCAAACATAATAACACATGAGCACAGGCGAAACACACATGCGCGTACACACACATACTGTTATCATGCACACACTTTGTTGATCTGTGTACAGTACCTGGCAGGGAAATAGACACATCTGTCTGCATAGCAAGGCTTAAATTGTATGTTTACAAGGCTGTGAGGCAGGTACACACACACACACACACACACACACACACACACACACACACACACACGCACACGCACGCACACACACACACATATATATAATGCAAATAAAAAGAAACAGCAGGCCAGATGGAACCATATTTTGAGCAGCCAATGAGTAGATGACAGGCTGAAAACAGATCTCATTTTTCCTGCTAAACAAGTACACTACATTATCAGTAAATGAGTCCTCGGGGGGCCGCATTTCTTGGAACCCGAATCTATAACCACAATTTGGCTTAATTGACTTCAGACGTTTTAACTATTGTTGTTTATGCTTGAAGAAATGAGAAGAGAGGGAAGAGAATTAGCTTTATAAGGAGAGGAGGAAGATTCAGGAATACAGGAGACAACACAAACAAAACACAAATACAGACGCACATGCATTCACACCTTCTCACACACACACACACACACACACACACACACACAAACAGAAGTCACACACTCACTCACACACACATTCAGGCTCAGTACATCACCATGAGTGATTTTCACATTAGACTGCAATCCCTCACCTGCTCTCCTGTGACTACACTTTATCGAAAGTGCCCTCACACACTTTGCACTCTCCTATCATGTTTCTCTTCAACATCACTTCCACTCAAGAGTGCGGCTGTATGACTGCTCTGTAGGAAAATAGGGAATCTATACATCTATATAACCCAATGTCACCTGTGCCGACTATATCTGCACTGTGAATTGGAGTTTGAAGCCTTAAAAGCATAATCCTGTTAATACAGTGTATTTGGAACCATGATGGCGTCCATTTAAGAAAATATGGATATTAGATAAGGGTAACCTGGGGTGAACAACTTGGTAGAGTGCTGTGTCGTGTATGTCTGACCTTGCAAAGACTAAAAGTGTGTTCTTGGTTTGATAACTTGTACAAAAGGAGGATAAAAGGAAGATCTGCTGTACCTCCTCCGGTTGATATGCAAATTTTGAGGTAATGGGAGAGTGTAATAGAATAAAAAAGGCAATTACGGAGTGAGGAAGATGTTGAAAGTTGGAAATAAAAGTAGAAAAGAGAAAGGGAAAATAATGCCAGTCAGGTTAATGACCTGGAATGAAACTTAAAGGGTGAAGTGAGTCATGTGTGCACGTGCGTGTGTTACAGTGTCTTCACATTTATTTGATGAGTAATACAAGAAGGAGGCATCTGTCCTTGTTCTCTAAACCCACTGGGTTCATCAGTTTTTTTTCTGTCTTCTTATTCTTATTTTGCTGTAAAGAACAGACTGTACAGAAAAAAATCAATGCTTGTTTTGAAAGCAGGTGTGAATAGTTTTTGGATGATGTCTTTTGTGGCTTGAGGAGCTTTTTTTTAAGTCTGAGAAAATAAACTTGATGTTATCAGGGTTATCTGGGCTTGGGCTGGATGGTCCAAGAAAAAGATTGGTTGCATTATTGGGGTTGTAGGATTCAGCGTTTTAAAGTTGGCCCCATACTAGGGATTAAAATTCAGGATATCTCAAATATCTCTCTGTAGTTTGAGACCCCTGGTCACACCAAGGACACTACTGAGGTGTATCATGGGGAGTGTAGTTTTTGGAGCTTGCTATCCATACTATGGGCTCAAAGTCAGGATATCTGGGCATTTGCTGTTTCGATTTTGACTATTCTTATTTTAATCTGTCTCTTGTGAGTCTTCCAACTTTATGGAAGTACAGTATGAAAATCATGAAAATGTACCCCTTTAACACACACACACGCAAACCTTGATTCAGGTCCAGCAACCCGGTGACGTTGTCAACAAACCAACACTAAGGATTTAGAGAGCACTGTACACCAATTGAGGATTATGCCTTTATTATATAGTAAGTATTAATTCCACACAGTGGCCGCCCTCATTCATGTTTTGGCATCACCTTCTGAGTTCATAAAAACATGACTTGTTAACAATTTTGGAAAGGGTTGAGTGAGAAGGTAAATGCACACGTTAGCACAAATCCACAAATGTCACAAACCTCTCCACATGCATTGAACATATTCTCATACACCTTCAGTACATCTCCCTATGCTCCAAATAGAGAACATCATTTGATCTACACTGGTGGTTTAGATCTAATTTATAGATGACACTAGCCAAGACCACAGGTAAAAATACCAAGAAGAGGAGCAAAAGTTTCCTCTATTCTGCTGAGCTGGGTTATATCTCAAAAATAATATTTACATTATCAGATGACAGCTAAATTGCTCTTTGTTTCTTACTTCTGATAGAATAATGCCAATACAACAGCAACTACTGTTTTGATATTAATGTGATAAAAGAAGCTGAAAAACAAAAAAGGGCAGGAAAGGTTTTTATTTTATTTTTGTCTTATCAGCTTGCAATCCAACTTCTATAATTCTGTCTTGCAAGTCAACCTACATTTACAATTTGAAGAGTCAGATGAGGGCTTATTTGTGGGTCATGACACTTCAATTTCAGCTTGTTTTCAGTTTGTTTACTCTGATGAAATGAAATGTCAATGTCTGCACAAATAACAGCTTTGACATAACCGGATACTGAAATTATAATTTAGGTTTTACATTTAGATTTCAGGGAATCATCTGACTCCAAGATAAAGTTGAAAAATGTATAAACCTGTGCACAGTTGGCTCAGGTATCAACACGACTTGCGACCACTATATTGTGACTAATAAAGCTGAGGATCTTCTTCCAGTCTAGTCCTGTAGTTGACCCCGAGCCCTGATCTCCCCGAAATTGGAGGGATTACCAAGGAGAAACACTTTATGAGGAGCGGTAAATTATCCTAAAGCGGTTTCAGGAAACAATGTGTGCTACTCACTCTAGGACATCTCTGTTGAAGGGCTTCTTGCTGTTGCCGAGGAACTCCCCTATCATCTGTCTGCTCAGGCCCTTCCTCTGTAGCAGGAAGTGGGCCACGCCGATGGGTGTGTCTGGGATGAAGCCTCGAGAAATCAGGAACTGAAGGCCCTTGTCAGGGTTTCTGAAACAAAAGAGAAGAAAGGAAGGGACTGAGCGAGTTAAAGGAAATCTTCATAGTGTTTTCAAACTGCACACATGCAATTTTATGTCCTCAACATTGGTGTTAGTAATGTGACTGTGACGGATGATTTGCTCTTTAACATACTTAACCACAGTTAGCAGCAGTAATAAGTCCATTTGTTCGGACTAACAGTATCTAGGGGCAAGTATAAGTGTGACACACATGCAAACCACACCAACACAAAGCAGAGCTACATCCAAGAGCATTAAGGACATTAATAATAAATAATAAAAATGATGCATTGCAGTAATGAGGTTCTTTGTCTGAATATCTGTAGGTTGGGCGCTCACTGTGTACACCTGCACAGTGGGCTAAAAGTGATAAAACACACAGGGCAGAATCTCATCTGTACTCATTCCTGCTCTGAATTACAACATTCATTAACAACTACTAAACAGCTTGACACTCTGCTAAATTCAGAGGATACAGCCAGAATCATAATGGCTGATCTGAGATGCAGCTTTAAATCCCTGCTTATATACACAGACTTGGAGGCATTCTCAAGTAGACTTTGTTGGACTGGGACAGGTCTAAGTTTACCTTAAGTCAAAGTTTGTGACTTATGTTTGTATTTTTCTTCATTCATTTAGTAACAAATAGTTTTTTTTAAATTAATTTAGTGACAAATTATTCACTGTGATGGATGTCCAGTCTCCCCAAGTTGATTTCAACAGCGTGAGAGAAACTAGTGGCTGCCTGGAAGATTGTATATCAACCTAAAAAAGTTATAAGTATAAGTAAGTATAAAAAGTTATATGGTTTTGAAAATGGTTAACAGGAATGTTGGCTGTTTGAAGTCAATTTCACTTTTGGATGAGGAAATGGCACATTCTTTCTCTTTCAAATCAAAAGTTTAATTCATAAGCAATAAAACACACTTTTGCTGCTTCAGCCTTACTTGTAGCCAGTAGCTTGCGATGGCTAATGTTAGCAAACTCTAAATGGATATTCTGTGTAACTGACATCAATGAGTCTAGTGATTACACAAGAGTTACACTATATTTTTAGTATTCAGTAATTGTCACTTGTGGCCACATTAGCTGATGTTTAGCAAAAGTATTAGCTCGCTTTAAAGCAAGACTAGGTAACTTTTGAAATAATTATTACATTCTATCTCTTGCAAACCAACCAGCACTTGCCCAACTAAATACACTCAGGAGTTTTGCTGCTAGAGCTACTTGTTCTGGTATGTGGTGGCCAGTGTTAGCTAATGTTAGCAAATTGCTATTTAACTAATATTACTAGGTTAGTTTACCAACTGAATGACTTCTCTACTTCTCTACTTGTGCTACTGTTACACTGTGTTTTAGCAATTGTTGCTATGGCTACAGTGGCCGTATTCTTCCACCAGCTGTTGGTTTCAGCTGAACATTCTGTTGCTAGTAGCAACTGCTACTGGCAGAGTTCCATAGCACTTTAACTGACATTGTTACATTTGAGATCTGAGATCATGAGATCTGAATTATTATCTGAAGAATTAAATATTGACAAGCATCTTTAATCTACTCCTCAAATACCCTTGTTTGAGCATTATCTGTAGCTACTCTTTTTTTTATTATACCTGTTTTGTGATTGTTGATCTTTACTTGTTAATTTTGTGCGATCACTTTACAGAGCTAGCCATTAGCTGTCTGAAGCTAATGTTTTGTTAATACAACATTCCAAATAATTGCTGTTGAGCTAGCTTAACTGTTATCTAATCGTTTGCTGATTTGTAGTCACTGTCCTTGGATTTGTTGTCCAATACTGTTTTTACAACTGCTTCAAGCAAAAACGTCAGTGACCAACCGTTGTCTTCAACCTTTACTGGAAGTGTGTTTAGCTTGCTGCATAGCTGTTCAGCTACACGCGTAGTAAGGGCGGAAGAGGCCGTCAATTCAGCAAGTTAAAACATGCAAAACTATTGGCAGGATCCTTTTGGATACAGACCAAAGCTCGCTTGAGATTCCATGTGTCTGTGTGTGAGTAGTCTAAGTGAACAGCTATTTGTCTGGTTAATGAGGTGTACTTCCATGCTCATGCCTTCAGAAAATTGTCTAAACATCTCATTGGTTTCCATGAATGATTGTTTTTCAAAAGCATCTCCTTTCCTATGATCCTATCAGAAGTCTAGCTGACTGCACGGCAGAAGTTACTTATGTATGATCAGGGGAGTAATATCGTGACGACTATTTATAACCCTATTAGACACAGAGGATAGTTGCTCTAGGGAGGCTACCACATTATTGCCACAGCTCTCACTCTAGTCTACAGTCTCTATACAGTGTTTAAACCACAGACTTTACATAACAGAGCAGTGTGTGTGTGTGTGTGTGTGTGTGTGTGTACAGCTAATGGGTTTAGTAAGGCGAGGGCGGGACAGAGGGGAGGGGAGAGGGGAGGATAAAGGGCACGATAGAAGGAAGAGGCTGGAAGAAGACCAGAGCAGATGTGCAGGAATAGGAATGTGAGGACAGAGAGGGAGGACGATGACTGCCTGAAAGCATCTGCTGTGACAGCCTCAGCACACTCTCAGCTTCTAGCTCACCCTCTCAGCTGAAGGTGATGTCTCGCCAAACGAATTTGGCAGATATCACTCATTTGATGTTTGCCCAACAACAGATGGATCACACATGGTGATTATTATTCGCAATCAGAAGTGGATGGAGGGATGAAGATAGGGAAAGAAAGGGAGGAAATGATGCTAAGAGATACAAGATGGATGGATTCAGATGAATAGTGCAGAACGAGACTGTCACACATGCTGAAAACAACCCTGTTTACATTTTCCATGTCATGGACCTGTTGTGATCGTGCAGATGATGATTGTCCTTTCTCCTGAGCAAAGGTGGAGGTACTGTTGTGTTATTATAATGCAACAAAACCCCTAGAGTCAATGACCCATCTCCCACCACCAGTGATTATGTTCACAGGCGGTGTGTTTTCAATCGAAGGAAGTGCTACGTATGTATACCTCAAGCAAATTGTAGAGAGGAGGTTTGGGTGTGAGTGTACGAAACCAACCTTAACCAAGTAGTTTTAGTTTGATAATCTTAACCAAACCTCCATCATAGAAGTGGCAGATTAGAAAACACTCATGTGGATCATTTTTGTAAAGGTCATATACATAGGTCATTTTAGAGGACACAGACGAATTACCTTTTTTGTCATTTACATATGAGGACTTGTGGGTGGAGCAGGTGATTCAGAGCTGACCACAGAAAACTGGGTTCTTACAAGGTTGAAGTGTGATTAGAGAACAAGAGTACAACATAAAGAGACACACATGCACACAAAACAGGAGAGGGAATGGAAGAGACAGTGCCAGGCAGGACCCAGATGTCATGCTAAAATGACAACTTTAAAATAAACTACTACATGCCCAGACATCTTTCTCGCTCACACACACTTTTCTTGCCTTTTTGTTGCGCACACACATTTCTTTTTCATCTTCGACTCTCATCCCATCATATACTTCCCTCACCACCTTGATATCCACTTTTATTGGCCCTCTATTTTAAATCTATTTCAGATGTCCATAGTTGTCATACCTCAGAGAGCTGTGTTTTATTGCCTTTACAAGTACTTAACTGTCAGCACTGCATGTTGCCTATTTCTCCAGATGCACACCAGTGACAGATTGATGGCCGGTTAGCGCCCCTGTGCATTTTTCTGAGTGGGAACATGATTGTGTGGTGTTACTGTAAACGCTTCAAAATCCTGAATCATTACATTACTGCTCTTGTCCATCAAGTATGCTTTCACTGAAAAGGCAAGAATATAGTGATATGGCTGCTTTTCTCTTCCTTTGGTTAGCATTTTTTTTTTTTTAAAGCAGTGGTTTGCAGCCCTTTTTGTCAAATTTACGCCCAGAGCTCTGCCAGATGAACCCATACCGACATATCATGTTTCAAATGTTTTCATTTGAATTTTGAAATTATTTTAAACTATGTTGTTTAACACTTAACTATGGATATTGTTACAATAATTAGACTACAATGTTTGGGGTCGGTTTGGTCAAATTTGCATTTGTACTACTACTAATAGAGTTGGAGGAGCTAGACATTTCCACCATTTCTCCATTATTTTTTACCTATCTCAGCCGTTATCTATTAGCTAACATTTCAACTATTTATTCATTACTTTTAGCTATTTCACCATTTATCCTATACTTTGCTAACTATTTCAACTGTTAATCCATCAATTTAACCATCTATTTCAGCTATTTATCATATTACTTTAAGGCTAACTATTAACCGTTTATCCATCATGTTTAGCTAACTCTAGCTAACTATTTGTTATTTGTTAGCTTTAGCAACGAGTTTTCCGCTTGCTAGCACTCTCAGTTGCAACACATAGTATTCGGATAGTTACAGCTGACTCACTGTATACTGTATATTAATCAAATTGTAATTTCTGTTTTCTATTTCTACTGTACAATCTTTCTATGTACCACCTGTCAACTGCAGAAGAGAAATTAGAAATGCTTCCTCTGTTCACCATCTGGATTTCAGAGTTTGTAATTATGTGCTGGGTCATTTAGCACCGAGGGTGGAATGTTAATACAGACAAGGTTTGTGTATGCACAAACAAGCACAAACCGTACACACACTGAGTTTTTTTTGTAAAGCTCTCATCTCCTGGCGCCAGGTTATCCCTCTCGAGGAGTTGGCCAGACTTTGCTGATCTGCTGTGTTAATTAGCCTTACTTGACGTACGTATTCAGATCTGTCTTTCTCTCTCCCGCACTCTCTCTTCACACTTACACCACCATCTCTTATGCCACCTTTTTATTTAATTCATACTGCCCTGATGGTGCTCCATTTTCATGCGTGATGGGGAGTCGATCTGATTCCACCATGAGCTGCTCTGATGTCTGATCAATGCTTTCACTACACTTGAATGTGTGAGGGAGAAAAGTGAATTAAGGATATGTCTAACCCAATAGTTAAATGGAAAAGTCATGCATACAAAAAGAGAAATCTACTCGGGAATCATTCATTAATGTCACACCTGCTCACATCCTCCCCTCTCTCTTTGCCCGGCCGTTCCCTGCTGAAGGTTTGGTACCAGCTCCCTTGTGTAATGTCCTTGACACACTCTCCCCTCCCATAATGGAGTCATTGTGATTCCATCCACACTCTAGGTGGAAACTTTATCAAGTGGTCTCTCTCTCAACCCCACCCCTGCCTTTTTGTGTCTCTTTCAGTTCATCTCTCTTGCTTTTGCACTCCATTTCCATCACACACTGTTCTATCTTTATATTCTTGTGCAGGCTGGTATGTATGTATGTATGTATATATATATATATATATATACACACACACACACACACACACACACACACACACAAAACTTCTGATTTACTGAATTTACTTTCTCCCCTGCCTGTCTCACTCCTCCTGCTAAGACCACCTGCTGCAAGACAAACACACACTCATACACGCTCACACATCACATTATCCAACTGTGTGCATATGCGTGAACTTTTTTGTTTGCATGATCAAGCAATACCCAAGTTTTAGCCCAAAGCAAACAGCCCTGTTTAAGATGCAAAGGATACAACAGCACAGGTATTAGAGGGAGGATATATACTGGTGGAACTAATAAGCCTCAAGCTCGATTGCCCTCTCTCTCTCTCTCTCTCTCTCTCTCTCTCTCTCCCCCTCGATTTTTATTTTATTTTTTTGCTCTCCCTTCCTCATTCTATCTCTCTCTCTTCCCTTGTAGCCAATTTATTAAAAGTCAGCTTATCTTTCAAGGTGTTTGATCGGGGGAATGAGAAGAGGGGATTGCAAATAGACAGAAAAGGCTAAAGACTTGTAATTGTTATGAAAATATCTCTAAAGAGTCACAGAACCTCGTAATCAAACTGGGAGCTTTCATTAAACAGTCATTACAAATGTGTACAGTCCTCACTTCCCCTCTAAAGATATGTAATTAAAAAAGAAGTGCAGAGTGTTTCAAATAAAATCTGAACAAACAGATAAATGCTACAGCCAATCTTTCTCTGCCACTCCAGCTGCCGTTCAGACTGACACTATCAAAGTGGACATGTTTGAAAAACTAATTGTACAGAGTAATGTACAGAGAACAGTAAATATAGACTCTGGCCTTTTTTGTTATAACTGGCAGGGATTTTGTAGGTAGACCTGCTAAATCTAACTGATAGGCTGGACTAAAATTTCATGAAAGTAGCCCAATACCGTTATGTCCTCTGCACAGATAAATAATATAGGAATAATGTTTGGAATGTGAGAGCACCAATGCCAGGGTTCAAGTCTCAACTCGTACCTTGGATTAACTACTCTAATGTTTTCACTTTAGATTTGATAATCATTTTTCATTTCAATCATCATTTCAATTTTTAGTTGTAGTTTTTTCCTCATTTGAGCATGACTAAGTCCTGACCTAAACTTGAACCACGGTTGTTTTAGTTGTCAAACCATGACTCCATCCTTTAAGTAGTTTTACTGTATTTTGTTAAGTTTAGCTATTCACAAACCTTAATATTCAACAAGTCGCCACTATTGGCATTTTTTGTCTGTGCTTGTTACAACCCACTGTTGAAAATTATGTGACAAAGCTGTGGTGAAGGTTTGGTTTGAGTTTAGGCACAAAAACAGCTTGGTTAGGTTTAGGAAAACATCATGGTTTGGGTTAAAATGCCTATCTTGTTAAGGTTAGGGGACCTTCATCGTCATGGTTACAATAATAAACATGTGGTTAAGGTTATGGAACGATCACCTGACTTCCTCCTTTGCTATCACAGCCAGTAGAGAGCTTTATCACTTTGCCCTTTGACTTGATATCGTAAACAATGCTCAAAAGACACGTTGCACCTTGTGAATTTCTGTAGTATAATTAGATAATTGATGCACACCATTTGGTTGGCTGAAATCAAGAATAAAAGGCTTAACACTATGAGAAAAATAGTTATTCAAGATACATTTCTTTTGCACATTAACAGCAACATTTCAGACATGTGACCATTGCCTGACCATGTCCCCTTTCAGTGATGGAAACATGCCCACAACATGGGGCAGGACTCTAATACTTTTTCTCTATGCTCTTCAGGAAATTTCCTTAACAGATGTGTTGATATCTGATGTAATCTAATTAAAAAATACCTTTATTGCAATTTCTATATAATCCACCTGGAAAAATATAACATACTCAAATTTACTTGACAAATTCACAACTCTCTTTTAGGCCTTTTAACTTTTTTTAAATTTTATTTTGTGTATTTTGTACATTTCCCTCTGCATCTTCCATCCAGGAACAGCACAGCTCGTTCCTGCTCCTTTTGTTTTCAGTGTCATGCTCCAGCATTGAGTCAAAGTTAATCGGCTTTATTGTGCACTTTTATTGCGCTGCAGAGCTTGGCAGAGAGCAAAAAAGATAATGTGTGTTTATGAGCTACAATCTTCTAAATTTGTATGAGATGGCTTAATTGGGGCAATACCTTAACAAAATCTTGTAGGGTTTTTGCACCCAAGGGAACACAGTGTATTTTGCGTCACTGCAAGATATTTTGGAAAGCAAGGAGAGCTTCTAAAGAAATGGTTGAGGTGGCAGGGACAAAAAAAAAAACCTGCTTGGATTGAAATGTTAACAAATTTTTCATTCCAGTTCCCAAGCTGCTGGTTCACACAGTGCTGAAGGAACCTTTTAATTACATTCACAACTCGCAGCAGAATGACTAATGAGAATGTTAGGCTTTGCGGATCGTTGCCATTATTTTTTTTGAATTCACCCCTCCATGTATTCCAACTAATTGTACCCAGCTACTCCATCAACTTGTAATATATGTGAGTGAGTCTAGTAAATTTATTTGAATATGTGGGGTGTTTGGGTCCTTTAGGGTATGCTCTGGGTGAAAAGCTAATAGAGCATATGGTAAATCTCCCCATTTAAAGATTGCTTCCAAGTTGGCTGCTTAGCACATTTTCAGGAGTCATGGGGTTACAGACATTTCTAAAAGTGTTGAACAATTAAAATCAGGGCTGTTTTGAGGCGTAAACCAACCTAAAGTCAGCTCCCATTATATTTGACTTTTATATAGCTTTATAAAGCTTGAAATAAATGTTAACATAAATGTATCATATGCATTATGTAATATGTAAGAATAGGGTTTTTTAGTGCTCCTCTGAATATGTAATCGATCTTTTGAATTATGATAACTAGCTGGAGGTCATAGTTCACCAAGCTTTTGCTTTTCAGCAACAAAACTGAGTAAGTTTGACACACATCTCAAGGATTCAGTGTTGCTCTCAATAAATCAACACAACAGATTCAGTCAGTGCTGGCCCCATGCACTTCTGTCACCATGGCAATGCTTTTTTCTCCCTATCTCTCAATGCCATGTAACCACCTTGCACCTGTCTGGAGCGGGTCTTGGTAAGGTCTTATCCAGTTTTGACTTTGTCACTCCTCACTAGGCAACGAGGGGAACTGAATTCACAATGACTGAAAAGCTGCAACCAGCAAACATAAACCAGCTTTTCAAGACAGATGTGTTTTTCTTCGGCTGACAATTTGTGAAGCCACAGAGGAAAATGCAATGGGAGTTGGGTAGTGGCAGGAATATAATAGTTACCTGTGTCAGGTTTTACACCATGAACCTGGGTTCTTGGCATTTAAGATGCACTTTAAGACTGGCACGTCACACCCGACACAAATGTCAGATAAATTGGACCATAACTAGACACAGCAGGTCTGTCAAGGTTTGGATTTTGCTACATTTTTAAGCAGTTAGTAGAAAGGCTGATACTTTAAGGCCGATCATTAATTGTGTGTTTCACTACAGTTAATCATGGCCAACCAGTCAGCAATGATTCAGAAGTGATAACACAAAGCCTCAGCCTGATTTAAAATTTAATTAGAATCATCAAATCACAAAAGAATGAAAATGCAGTGGCTACTCACACATTGAAGAGATTGAGACCAATGCGGTAGAGGCGTTTTCGCATGACGTCAGTGGACAGCGTGGGTGATTTACAGCTAGCTGGGTTCTCACAGTGGTAGCGTGGCAGGCTGAGGATCATGGCCTGCAGTGCTTCCTTGGACGAGGCTTCAGATGTGGAGCGTGCCTCTGTCGACGTGCTGCTGCTGCTCATCTGCTCTGAGCTGTTGTCTGCTGTCTCTGAGCCGCACCTCTTGACCTCCAGTGGCTCTACCAGGGATGAACTCCCCAGCAGTACAGCCCCCTGTGGTGGAGGGGTGTAAGGGGGTTCTGTGGGTGGTGGTCCCACCACCACAATCTCCTCTGGGCTTTGTGGGGCAGCCATCTTATCCAGAGGGGTTAGGGGAGGTTGCTCGTCCTCCCCCAGCTCTTCTTCACTCGGAGGAGGTGCAGGGAATTCAACATCCTGCTCGTCTCCTTCTATGTCTGATTCTGGGAGTGGCGGGGGTTCTTGTGGTGGCGGTGGGGGATCTATGGGTTCAGCTGGGAGCTCTGCAGGAGGAGGAGGGGGTTCTTGTGAGGGACCAGGAGGAATGAAGACTGGAGTGGAGTTTGTTATTGTGGAAGTAGTTGTGACAGTGGTGGCGGCTCCTTCTTGTTGGACGCAGCTGCCGAGGGTGACAGAAGTGGACGATTCCAAGACTGAGGATGAAACACGGAAGTTCTGGCTGTCGATCTGCACCGTCACATCCCGGAACGCCATCATCAGCTTGCTTGCGCTTCTCGACAGGTCACTTGGGTCCACTGGCCCTGGCGGAATCGTTGACTCTCCCGCACCATCTCCTTCTCCTCCACCCCCTACTCCTGCTGCTGCTGCTGCTGCTGCTGCTGCACTGAAGGAGTCGGCATTGAACTGATAAGTGCCGCCTTCTTGCAGTGAACACATGGTCTTCAGGCTCCAGTTGCTGAGTGCATCATCTATGGACTTTGCCAGGGACTGAACCTGTTCAGTGAATGAGTCTTCCAGGTCGGTCAGGGTGCCACCAACTGTGGCAGGCAGAGACGGTGAGCGCACCAATGGGATGCCTGCCAAATTGCAGCCTTCTGCCAGGGCCCGTTCAGCAGAGAAACCTTCCGTGTTTTGCACACGGACCTTGCGCAGGGAGATGCGTCGAGGAAGACGACTCTCAAGCAGTGAATTGCGGATCTTCTCGAAGTTCTTGCTGAGCTGGTACTGGCGGAAGGCAGTCTGGATCTTGCAGGCAGCACGGCGGGAGATAAGGTGGCCACCGTATTTGTGCTCTAACATTTCGATCTAAAAAATAGAAGAAAGAAGGATACAAAAGGAAAGTAATGAGTTGCTGGAATTTCTGTTGTATATTTCTGATTTTAAAAGAAAGAGATAAGAGCCTATAATCTATCAGGACTATCTGCAATATCTGCATATACAGATACACACAGTTGGGTAAGAAAAAACATTGCCACGGTCAAAGAGGGCTCTTCATCTGTGACTCACATAATCCCCTGTATCAAGGACGCTTATACTTGTGAAAAGGGAGCATGCAAGCCATGTCACCAGCGTTTTCAATATTCTCTTGCCTGTCAATGTGGTGCATGGAAGATGAATATGGCATATGAGTTGAATCGTGTGGGTGGAAAATGAATGAGCAGGACATTAAAAGAGGGATGGGATCATTGTGGTGGGAATGGAACAATAAATGAAAATCCCAGGAGATGAAAAGGGTTGTCTAATTTTTGGAAGGAGTAGGCAAAATTCAAATATGAAAGTACTAAAAACCAAATTTGAATAATAATAATATCCTCAGATGGTTCAGTAATTTTATTTTGCAAGCTGGACCTATGATGTGTGTACTGAAACTATATACAGTTTGGTCAAAGCCACCGTTTGAAAGAGAGAACACAGTAAAGGCTGACTCATGGCATTTGGACAAACTGTTCATTTCCTCGGAAATAGAACTCATAATCTCAGCGAATTCCATAGAGAGGTTCTCCACGCAACTTTAAATTGTCTGAAACTGAACAAGCCATTAATCTTGCCTGTGAAAAATTGCTCAAATGCTGTGGGAAATAGATAGAGATGTAATATAGCCATCCTCATCTGGCAGCAGCTCAAACACTAGATGAGACCTTTTTGAGTTTCCCAGAACAATCAGGGTGTGGGTATCTTTGGAAGTGCCCAGAAAGAGCTCTTATCTTTTCGAGTCACTCTGAAAGCCTTTTCATTCAGAATAAATCAATGAATATAATTCTGTTTCTGTTCCAGCTTTATCAAGGGCAGGGGTGTGGGGGAGGATTCAGCTTGGAAAGAATAGCAGTGTCACATTCTGTCATTTTACAAATACGAAAAAATGTACACGTTCTAAATACAAACTGCATTGAAAGTGCACATTAAAAATAGCATGGAATTTAATTTTAGGAAAAAGTAATCCTTGCTGTTCCCTCCCTCAGTGTTTTCTTGAGGAGCTCTTGTATCAGGGTCATGTGTACATGAGGATTAATTTGGTCCAAGTAAAATATCCCTCCTGTAGGTTTTTGCGAATGGTTACCGTGGCCTCAAAGGATCAGAATGTGACTTGGTAATCTCCTTTCACTTTGGTCCTGGACAAAGTCACCCAACCACCTTGTAGGGTCTCCTGATAGGCTGTAATGCCTCGAGGGTTTGCAATTTGTGATAAGTGGTTAGTTCAACAAGATGCAGCCTCTGCCGTTGTCACTGGAGGAATGGAATCACATACAAAGCTCTTTAGAAAAGTGGAATGACACTGAAAATCCATCTTATCTACTCCATTTACATTTCACTGCAGAGCCTCTGTGAGCAAAGTGAGACGTTCTGAGAATATTAAAGTGGTTTCTGAATAGGACGCTGGTTTGGAGCTCTACTGTATCTGCTGATGGCGACTTCTCAGTAGCTCTCAACTCTTGCAGACTGGCCGAACTTAGCCTGAATATTCATCACTTTTTAATCTGGATTGTTCTGTGACTGCACTGTGTGCACTCTTGAAATGACAAGGTTAGCCTTATCGCCATGACTGCGCTCCAAAATAGACCTTGTGTAGGTAGCTTTTTTTAAGTCAGGCACAGAGGTAATATGATTGACCTCATTACTCAGAAAAGTATCCATCAAAATAAAATTCTGCAAAGAGTTCCACTATAGAGATGCCCTTCAATGTGAGAAAGGGCCGTCAGTGTGGCTGCCTTTGATTAAATGTGGCAGTCGAGCTTGTTTGTTTTTGCCTTCTGCGTTAGCCGGGTCGGGGATGATGAATAAAGCATTTTGGTCACGTTGCTTTCTTTATCAGAGTGTATCTGATACACTTTGCCATTCAGATGGAATTACAGCCACCAGGATGATGGAGGAAGGAAGCTTGGAGAGGAAGAAGAAAAGTAAGAAAAGTACACAGGATGTGATGCCGGTCTAGCAAGGATTGTGTTTGGACTAGAGATGTGCTTGTACATTAAAACCATGAGACACAGACAGTGCATTTAAAGTAATGCCCAGTCAACCGTCTTAAACTTTAAACAACAAACCTGCTTTTGTTTATGGTGTTTGTAGTGTATTTGATGCTGTGACAGCAGGCCTGCAGAAAAAGAATGAGCAGAGCACTAAGAGCTTAAATACACCTCCATGATTAAAAGGGTGTGTTGGATATGTTTTGCAGTGAGAGGGGTATGTCATGCGAGTGTAGCGGTCGAGCCTTAACTTCCTCGCAGGCTTCGCTTTGTTTTAGCACTAGTAGTAGTATTTCAGGAATGATTATCGTGTTAATACAGTTTACCGTGATATTTATGACCACAATAATCTTAGCATGAAAATTTGATATCGGCACATCCCTATATGGGACTTGACCACTGTACAGAGAACTTAGCATCTGTGCTGCATGTAAAAAAAAAAATAAAAAAATTTAAAAAAGGGAAGTACAAGGAAACGGCAAAAAGACAGATGAACAGAGCACTGAAGAAACAAGAAAACAAGTGGCTCAGGGTATTGAGGAGAAGGTGAGATATAGATGGAGGTGGTGAGACAGATGACCGTGCCAAGAGTGGCACTGCTGAAAATCCCCCCCATTAGCCGACTGTCAGTTCTACCTCTGATCACTTCACTAAGCGCTGATGGAGAGAGATTATTCTGGAGACGCAGTGGTTCGAGAGAACGGTGATGGCACTGTTCTGTTCCACCAGGGTCTCTAAATCGATTTTGACAGGCAGATCAGCACCATGCTGACCTCATGTTCCCCTTTGAATGGGGGGGGGGGGGAGGAGGTGGAAAACAAACCAGTGCAAAGTGGTACAACACTGCAGTATGCAGTTCTACATATACAGTACGTAGAACTGGCAAGATACTACTGAGAGGAAAAGGTGGAATTCTTCTATAAAGGATGGATTAAGGTGAATAAATGGACATGTAAATATTTAAAGTAAAGGACATAAAAAGGAACATTAATTTCTAAAACTTGTGATGTCAAATACGTTATATATCCACAAAAAGGGGGGGTTAATATGAGTATAGAAATTTGAGGTAATGATCACATTGAAATAGAAACGTGAGCTCAAATGCAGAGTCATTTTAAATATTTTCGAGGTGCAAGAGCAAAGGCTGATTTTCAGCATGAGATAGTGATGGTGGATATCTTGGCTTGAAATATGGGACTTTCTCTGTCTATATATGAAATATTAATGCCCAGAGGCTTAAAAAGGAAATGTGTTTTAGTCTTGAAATGTTTGTGCTTCAAATGGAAATGTGTCTCAGAACTAAAGGTCAACCGAAAGTACAATACACAGCATGTATTTCTTTTGTGTGTGTGTGTGTTTTTGAGAGGCAGATTTTGCTATTTGGAGTCATGTGCCATGATTATTATAATACTACAAAAGAAGAGGGAGGACATAAGAGAATTTCCTAAAATAACCTGGCACTGTCTGCCTTATAACCTTCTGCTGAGCCACGTTAAAGCTGCACAACAGATGCATTATTTTGCTTGTGACATTTGCACTTAACTTGTAAATCTAAATCTATAAATGGCAAGCTTGTAATTTTGAGAACCCCATTAACCCATTCAGTTCTACAAAATTTAGATTTTTATTCACTGCTGAAGTATTACTCCATTCATGAGCTACAAAAGCAGCCACAGTAAGTATTTACACAGTTTTGACGAAATAAAATGTTATTTAAAATATCAGTTTGTGGTGAAACGGTTTGGTTCTTTGTTACTGAGTCAAACAGTCACAGGTAATTACCACCAATTGAAAGGATTGATTGCTTTTTATGGCAAGCGTTAGATGAGAAGACTGATATCACTCTCATGTCTATAGCTATGATAAATATGAAGCTAGCTCCAGCAACTGGTTAGCTTAGTTTAGCTTAGAATGGATCTGTCTATTTAAAAACTCATTGGATAATCTGTTTTTCTTCACTCATGAAATGTTAATGTTTTGGAGATGCATTGTTTTTACAGGACAGCAACAATATGTCTTTAAAATGGTAAAATTGTGAATTGTTATAGAATACCAGTCATATACTGGCATTAAATACAACCCTCTCTATTAATTTGTGATTTTAGCCATAAATCGGTACCGTAATTCTTGGGTCTCACCCTTAAATGTGCAAGAAAAGACTGATGTTCGTAAGTGAAACAGAAATAAGCAGAAATAAGAAATAAGAAATAAGGGGCAAAATGCAAAGCCACGATTATTAGCTTTCATGCTCATGCACACTGTATTACAGCACAGAAACATCTGCATGATTAATGTGATGATTATATAACAGCAAAACTGGGACACAACTAATGCTGACTGTATTACAAAATGAGGAGGACAATAAAAGACTTGATGTCATCAGAGGATGGTGATCCGTTAAGCTGATTCATCCTTGCCCAAAGTCAGATACTGAAAAAGGTCAGTGGTTACTGAAAGACTAATTCTGACGCAGAAAAAATAACATTATACTGACTCCCCTCAGTCAAACAAAAAAACTCCAGTCTCATTAGAGTGTCACAAAACTATGAGATAAACATTTTCACTGTTCTCAACAGCAATCTATTGAACAATGTCATCACATTTGCTGATCTGGCCTTTTTGTATCAGCTGTTTTAAGACAAGCTACTAAACATATTGAACTTCTTGGTGTGTAACAGTAAAGAAGTTCTGAACTCTAACCTAGCCCTTGTTTGATATTCCTTGAATGTCACTTGCGTATTTAAGTGAAATTATGAGTGAATACAAGCCACCAAATTTAACTTTTCAGTGTTGAATGTTTCACTTTAGAGAGATAAATGCCTTTTTGATTCATGGCAACCACAATTACTCAAGCAGAGATTAGCAGCAATTACAGAGCAGGAGCAGTCGTTTAAAGTCAGGACTCATCACCTATCACTTCATCATCCCGTAAAACAAAAGGCTTTGCAGTCAGCAAAGACTGAACCTGTATTACTTACTTTTCCAAGACCTCTAAATTTGATGAACAACTTTTTAGTAAATTTGTCAGTGCTATTTAAATAGAGGAAAAAATATGTTTTGTTCCTCAAACTTAAAAACAATTCAAAAGGAATTCAAATTATTGTATTTTTGTGAAGATTTATTTTGTAGATAACTTTAATTATCTAGTTGGCTGTTAACGTTAAGACTGACCTGCGTTACACTGGCAGTGGGTTTGTGGTCTGCTCATTTTTGCAGTGTCATGGCCTGCTCCTGCTAAAGCCAAGCTAGTGACAAGTCGGTGTAGTGGTGGAATAAAAATGGACTAAAGGTGTGATCAGACAGAAAGCAAAGCAAATTTTTGCTTTGTGTCATTCGGACAGCTGGTCCGTTTGTGTTTATTCACCCCATGCAGCCAATGTACAATTTGTACGTTAGCTAGCTAGCTAGCAAGGGACGCACCGACCTTGTTGTTCAGCACAGCCTGATTGAACTCGGACCTCACCAAAAAACATTTTTACCTCCAGTCTCTCTTCTTTTTCCTTGTCTCTGTACGTTTATGAAGCACATTCATAGAGCCCTGGGATATGTGCAAATGTTTAAAACATTTTCAATTCCCACAAACGATTCAATTTGCAACAAAGCACAACAGAGGATGTGAGTACCAGGGATTGGTACTGCACTTTCTGTGGATTTTCAAGCTGTTTCATGCTGGAGCTGATGCTTTAATTCTCAACTGTATATTTCCAAATTTCATATTCATAAATGGAAATTTACAGGTAAAAAGCATAACCTCTTGGTTTCCACAAAGGAGGTCAAAGAGTACATTGACTCCAGTTGTTTTTCCTAGGAATCCTCAGGCTGTAAAATTAATATATATATATATATATATACATATATATTTTAATCTTTAATTTTTTTTTTCTTCTGTAAACCATAAAATATGTATTTTATGTGTGGTTATTGTATGGTACAAGGAAGATGAAAAAGAACTTACAGAAATGCATATTAATATAATGTACAAAATTGCCCATGGCATGAACATAACATGTTTATTTAATAGCTTTCTACTATAAGGCAAATTTTTTTTAAAAATTATAACAATTCTAAATTTAAAGCAGTTTGAAAAACTACAAAAAAAAAGTTGAACTGGAGGTTGATCATTCAAGTTGAAGTGAGTTAACGCTCAAATACTACTTCATGTGGTTCTTCCCCAGCAATCAAGGTATCGCGCCGTGGATCCAATTACCCTGACATTGATCTGTAGATGCATCAAGCCCCTCCACCCCCAGCTGTACAGACAGAAGATCAATCCTGCTGATCGCGTATCTCCAGCATTGTTGACTGGGAGATAGTGGAAGAGGGGGACTTTCAGATGTGAGATTAAAAGAGTGAGAATGGAGGTGAGAGGGAGACACGGGTTATAAGCTGAGGTTAAAAGAACCTTTAGTTTCGAATAGGGAAGTGATGAGTGAGGAAATGAAGTCAAAACAGAGTGAAAATGGAGCTGAGAGAGAGTGAAATAAAACAACCATCTTGCTCAAATACATTAGTTTCAGTGGCCAGTCGCTTGGAAGATGGATTTTAGTAAACATCCACCATAATGCTTCGGTATCTCATCTTGCAGTTTTGTATGTTTTCTTCTTGTTCACTGAATTTAAACAAATATTGACACAGACGGACACAATCCAAATGACACTGACAGTGTCACCGCTGAATTGATTTGTCTTCACAGTCTATGGATGGTGCCCTGAGGCTGAGACACACTTAACACCAGGGCGACTATGTTTACCGATTGTTCTGGGTTTATTAAGTGTGGTCAAATGTGCCACACCACACTTACAGTGACAGTAATGGAAGTCAAGACTTAAGGGAGGGAGATCAGCAACTTTTGTGCCTCATAAAGAAACCAATTAATCAATAAACATTGCAAAATCTGACAAAAAAAAACATTCATGTTGTGTAATTTAGGGCTGCAACTAACAAATATTTCCACTGTCGATTAATCTGGTGATAACAATTAATCAATTAAATGTCAGAAAATGTAAAATGCGCCTTGCAATTTCCCAGAGCTCAAGTTGACGACTTCAGATGTCTTGCTTTGTCCAGCCAACAGTCCATAATCCAAAGATAATCAATTTGCAAAGTTATAAAACAGAAAAGCTGAAAATCCTTACAATTAAGGAGCTGGAATCAGAAAAAAAGATGGCATTTCTGCTTGAAAAATGACTTAAAGAGGTACTCCAGTACTGCATTTCCATAAAGTTGTGGGACTCTCACAAGACAGATTAAAAAAGAATGATCAAAATTGAAGCAGCAGAGGTCGAGATATCCTGACTTTTAGTCCCTAGTAGGGGCCAAGCTCCAAAAACATTGGATCCTACATTTCCCATAATGCAACTTAAGAGCATCTTTCATTAACCCCTCACTGCCTCCTAAATGCGTACTTCTTTCAAACACCACACCTCCTACTGTCTGTTGAAAATGTTAGCTCTCAAGTCCGGGCCGAGGTAACCCTGGTGATATCATTATGACATCATTAGGGTTATTTCTTCAAACTTTGGAAAGCTCCATTTTAAACCACAGAAGACATTATATAACTGTTTTCACAGGCTGTGTGGTACTCCTTGCGACGAGTAAACTGAACTTGATCATGTGTGAAATCGGTGGAGTGCCCCTTTTAAACTGCAGTTGCAGCAAACTGATCAGGAGCACACCGGGAGCCGCACAAGTTAGACCCAAACTCTGCTGCCTTACCTGATCGAAGATCCATGGACTGAAGAATGTTGGTTAGATGGATGATGATGAAAACGGATGGCGAATGTTTGATGGCTCTTGAAATGGAGATGATTATGTAATGATTTCCAAGCCCCTGATGAAGAGCATGATAAGAACACAAACATGAGAACATGGAAATGCATGTTTAAATACAGTCACAGTTCATAGACATATCAGTTTCGGACAAAATCGGTTTAACTGACTGTAATAAGATGAGAACAGATAACAGTCACATGCTTTTTCTCCATGGAAATGGGGGCTTTTCATCATCCAGAGTATCTCATAAAGCAGCAGAGAAAAGACAAATTATAAGGCTTTTCATTCATGCAGATACAAATGCAACTTGTTTGCACATTGTCTTTATTTTACCCTGATGTGTGTATGTGTACGTGTGCATCGTTGCCAAAATAATACAGTGTATAAAAGACCTGAACCTAAAAATGTATGTACATGAATCACTCACATACTTTCAGTAAATTACAACACAGCAGTAAAATACCTGGGGATAAATGATGTAGTACTGTCAGAAAACATACTTTCACAATCCAGGTTTGGTGAAAGACGAAACCAGGTGAGGTGAAATGATGACATGGTAATGACAATGATGGTTCATGATAATGAAGAAAAGGAAGCTCATCATTAGTTGATACAGTTTGGAAAGTCTAGAAGTGCCAGTAGGGATCAATACGACAAACAAACAAAAATAAAAAATTTCATCAAACGCCAGCTTTTCCCCTAAAACCAAAAGTCCTTCTCCTCAGACAGAAAACTAAACACCACAAACATGTCAGACCACAAGACGTACAATACACACAAGCCAAGTTACTGTACCTGCCGCCCTCCCACTCCCCTCACCCAAACAACACACCAACCCTCAACCCCTCTCCCATCCACAACACAACCCTACCTGCTTATTTTTGAGGTCAAGCGAGAGCTCATAGTCGGAGGTGGCGGAGTGCGAGCCGGCCCCGTTGCGCTGCACCCTCAAGGGCGAGGCCGTGTGGTGCAGGCTGGCTCTCCTCCCCGCCCCACCTCCTTTTGCTCCTCCCCCTTCCTCCTCCTCCTCCTCTTCCTGTGCTGCCTCGCCCTCATACCGCTCGGCCTGTGCCTCCTCTCCCTCTTGCTTTCTCTTTGCCTCCACAACTTCTTCCGACTTTTCCGTCTCTTGCTCCCCCCGTGTCTGCTCCTCTCTGCAAGGTGAGGGGGCTTTAGGGGCGTCCTGTGCTGCTTCCTCGCTCGGTGCCTCGACTTGGGGCTGAGACTCGGGTTTGGGCTCAGGCTCTGGCTTCTGCTCAGGCTCGGGCTCTGGTGCAGGCTGGGGTTTTGGTTCGGGTTCTGGCTGAGGTTTGGTTTCGGGCTGGGGCTGAGGTTGAGTCTGTGGTTGGGGCTCAGACTGGGGCTGTGGTGGTTGAGTCTGTGGCTGAGTCTCTTGCTGCTGTTGCTGTGGTTGTGGTTGTGACTCGACCTCACTTTGTAGCTCCCCCTCTCCTCCCTTCCCTTCCTCCCCCAAAGACGAGTCTGGCGAAAGGTCATCGCTGCAGAAAGGAGGAGAAAACGCAGAGTGAGGTTGCTGCTGCATCCGTGGTGAGCTCTGACCTCTTCTCCAGGCTGCCTGGGTTAGTGGTAAGAAGGTGACCCTTTTTTTGTGTGTGTGTGTGTATGATCTCACTCTGCTACCAACTGTGTGCAGAGCCAGTTCATCTGTCTACCTGCTCTGTTCTGTCTGCTTCTCTTGTCTGTCTACACACTGGCAGACAATGAAACGGAGTAAAAATGTGCAGCACAGAACAGCTGACAAAACCACAGTGTACAAGAGTGGGGGAAAAAAAAAAGATCAAAAGCGATTATTTATTTCAGCAAAATCTTCAGAAGGGAAAATGTGAAAAAACAAGAAAGTTGACAGCCAATAGTGACACACACCCAACACCCAACACACACACAGACATGGGGGACAGTCATGCGGCTAATACAAATGTCTTTACACCTCTTCTATGTGTGCTTGTACATGTGTGAATGGCTGCATGTATGAGTGTCAGTGTGGGAGGCAGATTTTTATGGTGTAATAACAACAAGAGGTGCAACACGAAACAGAGGGGAGGTGGGAATCTGTGATGCTGTGTTTGAATTGAATCTGTTTCTTAACACCACCTAGACCCTCTTCTTTCTTACTCCCTTCTTTTATATGCCCCATTTTTTTTCTGGGCTGCAGTCTCTTCTTTCTTTGTCTCTATCGTTGTCACACTCCACACACTTGTGTTTCAGTGTCTTTTCTCCCATTAGAATGTAATGGCCTTGAGTTTAATCCCTATTGGTCTCTGACTTGCTGTAATGTTGTTTCTATGCGGATGAAGTCATACTGTACGATAAGGCAAGCCTTTTATAACAGCTGGAGTCAAATGGTGTATCTAGAGAATTGTTTAGTGTGTTAGCATGCTAACATTTGATAATTAGCATTAAACACAAAGTACAGCTGAGGCTGATGGAAATGTTATTAGTTCATAGCATTGAAATCTTTGAAGTTAAGGGATCACCAGTGTCATTACAATTCAACCTGGCAGGGACATGAATGTTTATACTAAATTTCATGGCAATCCATCCAGTAGTTGTTGAGACATTTCACTCAAAACCACAAAGATCAGGGCATCATGTAGGATTCACCCTCTGGGAACCATGAATGTCTGTACAATATGGTGTGCCAATCTATCTAGTAGCTGTTGAAAATGTTTGACGTGTTGGTGGTGCTATATAAAATGTCAGGAGCTTCATGAATGCCAGTACAAAATTTCATCGCAATCCATCCAGTGGTTGTTATATTTCAGACTGGACAGAAGTGTTGGACGGACTGACCAACATTGCCATCCCTATGCTGCTAGCATGGGTGAAACACTTTGTAATAGCTATATGCACAAATAAATTAACATCTATAATAAAATATAACAGTTTTCAGATGTAATGCCAATTCCTTCCTAGGTTTCTGCTTCAAATCGAGGGTCTAAGGTGCTGTACAGATTGTAAAGTCCCTTGAGGACTATATAAATAAAACTGACTTGAACATGTTAAGTATCTGTAGACCCTAAAGAATTGGAGCCAGGTTTACACACTAGTTGACAGTGGTTGTGATAACAGCTCGGCACGTTATTACCCAGATTAAGATAAAACTTTTCCTCCCCCTTTTTATTGGATACGGTGATAAGACTGGAGTCAGTGAGCATAAGAAAGAGCAGCATTCAGGCTGCCACATGCGGAGTGCTGCAGAAGAAAATCGGCATGATTCTCCCCAGAGGGGGGAGGAGGCTTCAGAGAGACGACAAACTTTTAGTCGAAACACCGGAAATCTGGGTTTTTGCAGAAGTTGCAGAGAAAAGTGAAAAGAGTTAACAGGGGAGGAAATGTAACCTCTACATTCCCACCTAAAATTTGTGGTGTGTATCAGTCTATATATCTGCTCATTTTCTGTTCTAGTCCAGAGTGTGTTTTGTGTGTACACAGTCTTAAATCTGAACGCAGCAAAATCCCGTCTGCTTCCTCTTCCTGCACAGGAGGCTCTCTTCTCATTTTCATCACACATGGCAGCACGTAAGCTTGAGGAGAAAGTATCTTTAGCGGGGATATAGCTGGGTCTGCAACTTCTAAAATAAAGCTTGTATGGGTAATGAATAATGAATAGAGAAATAAAGTCTGCTGCTCCAACACTGCAGGTGAGCTTTTTCGTGTGCGAAAAATAGACCTGCCTGGAAAAACAGAAGACTTCTTTCAGTCGTTCTGTAGCACTACCATCTCAGCACACAATGTTTCCGCTCATTGTTGTGAATCTAAATGTAGTCTCTCCTATTTGCGTTTTGCAGGAGCACTTGTTCTGGCGGTGAGATAATCTGACGACCAATAGGCTACGTGCGGCTGGATTTAAGTCTAAATTATGTGACTGGTAAGGGAACCAAAAAAAGTTACACACACTGTGAATAAAGTGGGATTATTTGTGAGTGAACACAGTAAATAAATCACTGTGTGTCTGAATGCAGTCACTGATAACATAATATATGCATGTGTGTATATTCATGTAAAAAATATGTGTGCTTCGCTCAAGTTACTGTAAACTTCAACAACTCCAACCTCTAAGTCTGTCACTCGCACTCTCTCTTTGCATATCAAATTTTCTCATCCTCATTCCTTTCCTCCATTTTGTCAAGCTTCCTGTCATCCTCTCTGTCCAACCGTCTCTCTCTCTCTCACACACACACACACACACACACACACACACACACAGCATCCCTGCCACTCTGTCCTCCACCAGGTAAGGAGATTGAGCGGTTCCAGGTGTCAACGTGACTGACGAGGCGGAGACAAGCCCTGGATGCTGCCTCTCTCTCCTCTCATCTTTCCATACGTCAGTATTGAAGACGGATGAGCGCAGTGGCCTCCATGCGTTCCATCCAGAATATAATTACCGTGTCCTTCTGACGTCTCTTGCTGTCTCTGCCATGATTGCGCTAACAGGCTGGTACTGTTGTCGGGATACATGAGAGTATAGGCTTCATTCTGCTTTTGGCTGCACACCATTTCCATATGTGCAGCTCTTGCACCTGTTGCAAGAGCTGCACATATGGAAATGGTGTGCAGGGATGTGAAACACACTATTTGACCTGAGTAAGTGTGAATATAGTGTGTTCGCACATGCAGTTTTTAATCTGCTATCTCTGTATATGTGTGTATAAGCACTGGCCCTTTGTTCTTAGTGAGGGAAGAAATATTTAGATTCTTTAGTAAAAGTACCAATAAAACAATGCAGGACTTTTACTTGTAATTCAGTATTTCTACAATAAGTACAATTACTGAAGTATTATCAGCTAAATGTGCTTAAAGGAGCAACAGTAAAAGTCCTCGTTCTGCAAAGCATTTTACTGTTGTAGCTGGTCAAAGCTACAAAATATGTAGTTTGCCCATGCCCTCTAGAACGACATATATTAGCGTTTTCTGATCTGACACTTGTTTTGTTGTTTTGGGGCACTTGCTGAAACGACTGATGCCGTCGTTTTTCTTGAGAGGACAGTCTCCTTTAAATACAGTTTGGTAGTTTAGTCAAGTGGTTCCCAACCTAGGGGTCGGGCCCCCTCCAAACAGTCACAAGCTAAACTGATGATTAAAGTGGTAAGAAAGAAGTAAAAAGAAATATATGCAAGACAAATCTCTATTCCTTTTTCTGACTTTTCTTTAATCTTTGCTTTTTTTGGCCATTTAACAATGTGTCGCATTTTATAAGATTATCATATGTTCTTTAATGAAAACGTTTAATCTGATAAGAAACTAGTAATTATAGCTGTCAGATAAATGTAGTGGGGTAAGAAGTACAATATTTCCCTCTCAAATGTAGTGCAGCAGAAGTATAAAGCGGCATAAAATGGAAAATATCAAGTAAAGTACACCACACTTCTTCCACAGTCACTTTCTCCAACTGCTGCCAATCTTAAGCATTAAAACACTGTGATGCTGCCAACAAAAATGGTAAAAATAATGAGACGATAAACATGATATCAAGAAATCCTATCACCAGTATCTCTACTCTCTCTAAATTCTCTGAGCTCTTTCAACCTTGTGGCCATCTTAGTTCCTCTCTTAAGTGCCTCCCGAGTGGCTCAGATGCAGCCGTGCTCCCTTTTTGAGCCCCGGCAAAAAAAAAAACACATCAAGAAGATGCATTTTGGAGATGCTGCATTCTCTCCATTCTCATCCATTACTTCTGTTGCAGAGTGGAAGGGGAACAGAAGGGCAGCAGCAAAGACATCTGACAAAGACATCATCTAGCTCTTCTGGCATGAAGTATTACAGACTGTAGAAAACATGGAAGCAGAATCTCAGGTTTTAAAGGGATCACTCCGAGATGTGGGTGGATTTCGGCTTAAAGTAATAGTTTGACATTTTGGAAATAATTAACCAGTTGCAAAGCGACCAGTGGAGACTTCAGCAAGTAAACATATTTCCTAAAATATCTCTAACTATTCCTTTAAATATAATGTTATTTAGCCCTTATAAAAATTGAGGGCTCAACAGACAGATGTCTGTGCTTGAATTGTTTTTTATTGTATCTCAAAATGTATTCAACAGCCAGGGTGAATGGCTCCATTGGGAGGGAGGGTAAAATACTGATAAAATTGAGTCCCAGTGCTGACTACAGCCACTGAGCATCTGTTGCACTGTGTGTAAGGGTGATGACATCCGACAGGAAGACCGCCGTCTTTATGCAGGAGGTCCGCTGATTATGTCTTCAGTGTGAACTCAGTCGCCGTGGGCTGCTTCGACTTTCATTAACCTTGATCGCAGAGCTTTTGCTGCATCATCACCGCGGAGGTGTGCAGCAGCAGAGATGAGATATCGGGCTGTGCAAATCGTGGGGTTCAAAGGGTCTATCCTCTGGTGGACTGCAGCCAAAGAGTTGCTGAAGAGGGCATTATGTGAAGAAAACCACATCAGCAGATCAGATCCCTGAAGCTCGATGCTATCATTTCTTGCTCAAGAAAGTAGTTTTTTTTTCAATCTTATACATGGATTTTATGTTTTTCCCATATAGAAGAATTATTTATATTGAAATATTGGTAGCCAATGAGAACTTATTTCACTTTCTGTTCTATTTTCTGCCTCTCAAAATCATTCCTCTTTAAAAACTGAGCAGGAATCAGTCTTATACTAAATTCCTCTTCCCTTCCCGCTTCCCTTATATCTGTTTCTCATACTGCTCATAGAGAATTAATCAGTTCATCAGGCAGAACATAAGGGCAGACTGGAGAGCAGAGGCTTCTGCATAAATAAGCATATTTCTTTCTTCTGATGCATGGAGAGGGTAATGTATGGGGTAAATTTGCTGAATACATCACCCGAGTGTATTTGAAATTCATCACAGTCCCTGCAAGCAGGAAAAACATGACTTAGTGCCACGTGCACAGCAGAGAATTGAGACTGTGACTTTTTAACGTTCAGTGTGTGATTACATTACTTTCACCATGTTATAAAGCTGCATTATTTAAAAAAAAAAAAACATTCTGTATTTCAGCTGATTCACTTCAATCTCACACTGATGGAAAATGTAGATACAACAAAAATCGGCTGCCCTGACAGTGACATAAGTTCAGTTTTGCACCATCACCATTTCTCTGCAGCCTGAAAATCATTTTCATTCCAGTTCATTTAAGAAGCTCTAAACCCCTGGTGAAAAAGAAAAAAAACACCAGCTATTAAAATGCACAATGTCAGCTTCAAATTAGCATCAAAAAGACTCTGGTTCTGTCTAATCACAAGGTCAAGTTGAGCCGTTTTTCTGTCTCACTGTTAGCGATCATAAAGAGTACATAACATAATGTCCTCCTTCTCTTCAGTAATCTATGACCTCTAACCCCTTGTTAACCTCCCTCTGAACACATATTTACAGTGGTCACTCCACTGAATTTCAGTTATTTTGTGTCATTTAAAAAATAAAATGTGTGTGTGTGTGTGTGCAGTGGGGAAAGTGAAAGAGGATCTGTCATGTTAAAGGCTCAAAACGTGGGCATTTAGGCAGGGAGGATCTAAGGAAAGACACCAAGCTGCATTATGGGAATTGTAGGATCCACCATTTTAGAAGCTTGACCCATACTATGGACTAAAAGTCAGGATATCTTAGACTATGCTGTGAGGCTGTACTGCTTTGAGCTAAATGCTAACGTCAGCATGCTGTGACAATGCTAACATGCTGGTGTTTAGCAGGTATAATGTTTACCATGTTCACCATATTAGTTTAGCATGTTGTTAGCACACATTTGCTAATTAGCACTAAACGCAAAGTACAGCTGAGGCTGATGTGAATGTGAAAAAATTTGACCTGATGATGGTGCGAGATGAAAAATCAGGGAATCGCCAAAGTCATTACTCTTCATCCTGAGAGGGACATGCATGTGTGTACCAAATTTCATGGCAATCCATCCAATCCAATATTTCTAATTTAAAACCACAAATATCAACCTCATGGTGGCGCTACAGGAAGAGTCAGGGGATCAGTAGTCAGTAGGCTTCATCCTCTGGGCACCATGAATGTCTGTACACAATTTCATGGCAATCCATCCAATAGTTGTTGATATATTGCACACTTGGTTTTTTGACAGTATGGTACAAGATAAACCTTTTACTGAGAATAAAAGCCTAAAATATAAAATAAATAGTACAGTATCTCTCTGGAATCAAATAAATCCATCTGGGTCTCCCTTCATCAACAGATGAAAAGCCATATATCTTGTCTTAGAGTCTCAGTTTTCCATGATCAAGGTCAAACGGAAACATACATCAGCTACCCCCACACATCTGCAGCACCCTCGCTCCCATAAGAGCCACCCTCTTGTTTCAAAGCAGACAATACAGTCCAGAAAAGGACTGAGGAACCATTTCACATGCTTTCTGCATATTGTGTAATCTCCGGAGAGCCAGCAGCACATTCTTGGCCACGTTGACTGAAGCTTCAGTGTATAATGGTTAGCAAATATAGCCATGACATTTTTAAATCATGAGATAGGCAGTGGATGAGTCACAATGCTAACAGTGTCTGCGCTTTTTGTCCCCCCACAAGGACAAGAAGTGAAAGCCTGTGCACTTGTGTATGACATACATGCTAGGGGAAGAGTCATTTTGAAATAATCATAAAATTGGTTGCTCCTTTTGGAGCACTGATCAGATTGGAAAATTATCCAAAATGTAATGAACTCTTCTCTTGTTCAAAAACGGAAAGAATGATGTAATAAAGTCCTATTTTAATAATTAAATAAACATTAAATATGCATGGAGTAACTAGGCTACTATACCAAATATGGCCAACTCTGACCTCTGAAATTCACCTTCAGCAGACATGCAGTGATGCGTGGTAGGTGGTGTCCTCTTTGTGCTTTCTGCTCCCCTCCTGTGATCAATCCTGAAGTGATGGATTGGTTATGGAGATGCCAATCAATACTGCGCTCACTTGGGCGGGGCGACATTGCTCATAAATAGCACTATTTAGCAAGAAGGAGGCGAAGAGAAGAGAAGAAACCTGGCATAAAAGCGAGGCAGTTTGTAATTCTGTATTTTTATATGTAATCCATAGATTCTGGCACTGGGTGTTGACTGAAGACGACTGAGATCAATGTCGACCAGTTTATGTCTCTGAAAAGCAGAGAATCAGCCTTTGGCTCTTGTTAAAATACAGGCACTTGGTTCTTTTTATGGAGGGCCAGTGATCGGTATCACAGTGTGAGCAGGTTGAGGTGAGACTACAAAACAAGACACGGCAGACACAAGTTTCTTGCCTCCTGCTGTAAAAGGGTAGGCTTTTGTTTTTCGTGTTGAATTTTAAGATTGAACGAGGAGAGTCGCCCTAAAGGATTTAGGAACAAACTGCTTGCGCATACAGTATGCACGCATATACACACAGACCAGTATAACCACAGGCATTCCCATGCAATGTCAACGAAACATCTTTCCAGCAACAACAGAGCACAGGGTATAAAAACAGGTTGAGCTCGTGAAATATGCAAGACAGGATTTCAAATTGTATCTTTTCAAAAGCCGATGCCCCGGGATGTGGGTAAAATGGAGGGAGAGACAGCGAGATATAGAAAGAGAGAGAGAGAGAGACAGCAGCAGGGGAAATTGCATCATAGATTTATGCTTGACACAGTATACAGATATATACACAGCCCAGTACTCATGGGCAGGGCTTCAAGGATGGAAAATTACCCACATTCACAACATCATTCACAGAATGTAATTTATAAATCTGGTTGGATCTCATCCCTATCTGCTAAAAAAATATGTTTCTATACTGTTATACTACTTTTTAGAATAAACATTAAATGCTGCCAGAATGACATTCACTGAGGAAGTATGAGATTCTTAGAGGTGGGACAAAGTTATTGTTTCAAGTCTTGGCTATAAAGTCCCAAGACAAGCCATGTCATTATGCACCAAATTTAATGCCATTTAAAATTCCTAAACAGAAAAAATGTATACAGTAGTAACAGTAATAACGTATTATATAATTGTTACTTTCAAATAAACTTTAAAACATTTACTAAGTCTATGAGTCTACAGCCACGCTAGCAGCTCTGAGAGGCTGTACTGTACTTAGGCACAGCGGTGCTTTAAGCTAAATGCTAACGCGTCTCAATTTAGCCTGTCAGCATGCTAACATTTGATAATTAGCACTAAACACCAACTACAACTGAGGATGATGGGAAAGGGAATAGTTTTGCAGGTATTTGGTCATAATTTGGTCATGCAAATTAGTTGTATATGAAAATGATTTTTTAGAAGATATGGTGGTTGTCCTCGGTAGGACAACCACCATCACATAAGAATCACAATGCTATTTTTATACCTTGTGGCAAAAGCAGCTTTTCATGGACGCCTAACAGAGAGGGAGAAAGAAAACAGTGTGTTCAAGAACAACAATGCCCAAAGAAAGAATTCAGCTGCTGCTTCGCCTCGCTGTGACTGGAACAAACAATTGAGCCGTCCCCCCACCCCGATGATTTCACAAGCTAATTGCCTATTATGTGGCCTGTGAGGAGGAAATAACTGTGTGTTTTCCTTATTTGGCTCACTTCTTTTGTCACATATTTGAAAATATCCGCAGGCGGTTTCCCAATGCACAAGTCTCTTGCTTGAATTGGACTCTTTTAAGCAACACAGTTCAATACTTCAAGGATCACATGACAGACACCCTATGATGCTAAATCACAGGAGCTTGGAAAATACTAAAGATGGTTCAGAAATATCTGAACAAGAGTTTTTATTAAGTAAACAAAAGATATAAAACAAAACTACTGTGCACACAGTGTATGAGCTGCTCTACAGTAACTTGCTGCAGAGGGCTTATTGAAGTTATCATGTTATTGGCTCAAAAGGAGGAGAAACTAACAATCTGTAATTATTAAGGACACTTCTCATTTAGCATTGATGCATTTAGGGGTAAAATAGTATTCTACGGTTTGCAGGTTTAAGCTAAATGGGTAAATTTAACGTAATGAGCAGGTAATGGCACAGTGTTCATGGTCTGAGTGGGTCTGAAGAGACAGAGAAAGAGATATTGAGGAATAGAGCTTATGGCAAATCACCATGTATCATGTTATATGTCATAAGCAATGCGTGAGTGACACACACTCACATACACAAAGAGAAATATGCTTTTTTATGGCTTATTTTATAAATGCAATACATGGTGTCACTGTTGGTCCCCGCCACTACTGTGTAAATCTGTTGAGAGTGCGAGGGGTGATATGACATTATAAGTGTCACATTATTCAGCTAGTACGGTATGTGATTTATTATAATTCACTGCACAGTGGTTAGGATCAAAGTGCAGGTTGTCAACCCCAGTTTGACAACCCCAGTTATATGTTGGCTGCGTGCTCAGGAAGGTTGTAATAGAGACGTGAAAGTGAAACAAAAGACTTGAAAAGGCCACTGCTGCGAGATGACAAGGTAACTGTAAATTTGAGATCTCTTAGGAAAGAGTTAGGAGGATATTGTAACTCTTTGCTGCTGCAGAATGTAGTTTAAAGGCCCTGGAAATATATTTTCTAAATCAGCTTCTTACTATGAGCGATGGAGTCCTACATAAACGTAAAATAATCTGCCATAACTGGAACAGTTTTGGATATTTCACATAAGAGTATTTGAGTATTTTGTACTGGTTTAAGCTGGGCAGGGTTCAATTGGAATATGATGATGTCACGTACTTATGTGCACCAATCAGAATTAAGCAATATTTGAATCAGATTCTAATGACAGTGGGTGGGTTGTTTGTTTATGTTGCCAGGCAACTGTCAGTCAAATGTGCTCAAACTACATCCACACAGTTCTGATGGGTTTTTGGGTATTAAACTCTTAATTAATAATAATTTAATAAATATCTTTCAAAACTTTAACTTTGATTGTTAGTCATAGTTTCCCCCATACATACACAACCACAATGGCAAACAACCACACAGATAGTTATAAGGAAGAAATGGAGGAAAACCTGACTGAAGAGATTCTACCCATTCTTGAGGGAGTCCAGTTGAGGAGGTAGTGGCTGTTGGTCGGTTACATGAAACAGTTGAATGAAAATCCCCACAAAAATACTGAATAACGAAATAAATTGTCTGGGGTGTCCTGTGCACATGTCAATTTTCAGTAAGTCAATCAATTGGAAGATGGAACTTTTGATAAAGATTGAACTCTGAACTATTATGAGTTCACTTCAGTGCTTTCTACTGAAGTGACTCTTTTTATTACTGATGCACTTATTAAATAGGAGAAGACGAGCCACCCACCATGATCTGGAATCTCCCGGGAGCTACTTCATGTCATGTGGGCGAGCATGCACAGATATTACACTTTCAAATGTAATGAAATTTCTCTTGGAATAAGCAAGTTTATTCTAATTAAGGTGTTTATGTAAGTCATTTGTTTCTGATTAAGCTCATAGTAATATAAAGGCTGCACCCAAAATCCATCTCTAAGAAACACCCAGGCTTGAAAGCTAGCTGTAAAAGTTTAGAATAATGGGGTGTTTCATAATAAAAAATTGTCTCACTTAAATTGAACGTTTGCTAAATCCCATGCCAGAACAAGGATTGTTAATCCATTCATAGTTTAGCAACTGTATGTCAAGGCAGACCTGTCAAGATTTCATCCTTTCAAAGCCAAATAGGCTACACACTAGCAAAAGTGTAAGGAATGAATTCAACTCTGTTTAAATTATGTTTATCTGCTCATGCATAACATAAGCTGTAAACGTTAGCATGCAGGGCTAACTAGTACCACCAGTAGTAACCAAGTCAAGATGCTAGTTTAGAGTAACAAGTAACATTAATTAAGCTAGCATTTATCTAACTACTGTGTTGTTTGTCCAAGTGTATATATTAAGTAAGTAAAAGCAAGTATCATTTTTGCCTGGGACATGTAGCTTTAGCCACAGTCTTTTAGCATCATATCATGTAGCAGTCAAGGTCAGATTTAGGACCAAAACAAATCAGCTGGAAACATTAAAAAGTCAGCTTGAGACAGACAACCAACTCATGGACATTTAGCGTTAGCATTAGCTTACACTAGCTAGCTAGTGAGCTGATAACATCTCCTAGCTACAGTTGTCACTTCAGCCGACAAAATCCAAGGTTGTCGGCTAGAAATAAGAAGCCTGCTTTTGTTTACTTCTGTGTGAAATTGAAGACCCATTGTTTCGAGAACAGAAATCTTGACAGGCGTAGCAACAGTAGCTAACAGGCATGGGGTTTCAATTCAGTGAATGTCAATTCAAATAAAGAAGAAAAAAGACCAGCGACATGGCAGTGGTGGAAAGCGCCACTGTCAACAGATAAACAGTGAACAAAGAGGAAGAAAAGTAAAGCTGCTCATCATGAGCTGGAAAAGGTGGATGGAAAGATGGAAAGACAGGTGGACAAGGAGATGAACTGGGTACATTACATGTCCTTGTTGACAGAAAAGAAATACCCATCTGATTCTACAAATGGCAGAGGGAGTTGTCAGACCATCCAGGGAAATCAAAGGCAGCTGCTGACATGGAGATAAATCCAGACTTTCATTACATCCAGGAAGGGAGAGGGAATGAGTGGTCAAATTCATGTTGGGAGGTGGAAGTTGCTTAAGAATATCTATGGACTCACTGTGATATTTCAGAGTGGGACAGTGAGAGGACGAAGCCTTCTCAGGAGCAGAGAAGACAGATTGACAAATGGAAAGGAAAGGCTCACAGACATGTCATGAAAAATGAAAATGAAATGAAACTGCTCAGTGTGGTGGTGGTGGTGACAGCCGAAATATTAACACAGAACAAGATGCTGCGAGTGAGAAATTTCCCAGTTGTTGAGGAATGACTTTGCTGTATGGAGGATAAAGATGAGTTCTGAGAGGATTATCAATACAGTACTGAAACTGATTGTCTAAGAGATTATATCCAAAACAAACAGAGGAGAGACAAATGGGGGGAATGGAAATATACAGTACCAATTTCCAGAATGATTTAGACAGAAATGATGGAAGGCAGGCTGAGATATTAAAATGGAAGATCAAGTGCGGTGATATAGACAGATTCTAGCACATTTGGAGAGACAACCAGTGAAAAACACTATAAATGTAAGACACAAGCAAGGGACGGATGCAATTCACCTTCAGCAACCGTAAAAGCCTGCTAATGATCACTCACACACACTCTCACACACACACTTCTCTGTCAGTAAAATAAGTATACATAACACTGCCAGGGTGAAAGCTATCCTGTACATACAGAATGATCTGTTTGATCCATGTTTGAAGAAGAGATAACGGGACAAGACAGCACATTTGGCATCTGATAAAACACATTGTAAGCTCTTCAGTGTATTACACCAGAGTGGGCCTTGATGCTCGTACACACACACGCACACGCATTCATACACAGACTTAGCGCAGCCGGATACTTAATGCAACCAAACACAGCAGGGGCTCAGGGCTTGTCAAACAATAATGCAGGGGGACCATGAGACAAACATGCACACATATCCGATAAGTACACTACAAGTTGTTCACTGTTATTTACCACAGACATTACAGCCTCTACTTACACTACATAAAGCAGTAGCCTGGAACATAATATTAGGCATCATCTCTACAGACAATGGAGTAAAAAAACAGGAGTCTGAAAAAAAAGCAGAAGTCTATTCAATTTATCACTTTTTTTTGGTTTGTCCTAGTAAAAACAGATTAAAGTGAGCTTATTATGAAATTAATTCAACAGTATACAATAAGTCCTTATACAAGGTTTAGACAAAGGGGGCTTGGAAGTTTGTTTTATAGTTATGTTACATACTGATAAGAGACAGGATGCCCTTTTACTTTACTGTGCTCTAAGAACATCACGGTACTTCCTGCTTTGGCACGGACTGTAAACACAGGTCATTTTAAACTGTTTGAACAAACAACTTACACTGTCGATTTTTCTGGAGAAGACAGACTCTAGATTATGTGCACAGACTTACAGTGTGAAGTTATTTATTTTCCTTCCTACAGGGTTTATTTGTCACCAGCGCTTGGCGTTACAAAAGAAAAAAGAGAGAGAGAGGAGGTTGTTTATTGTAACGACGAAGCCGAGGCAGAAGAGGCATGGTCTGGCATGAGGCGCACTATTCACTCTTTGACACGTTCTCCATTATCTGTCACTGTTCTCAGACGCACACATGCACACACTCATATACTCCAAATCAGTCTCCCCTCATCGGTGAAATTGCTTTCAAGGGAAGGGTAAAGAAAAATGTTTCACTCTGTTCATTCTATGGCAAAAATAAAGTTCAGCCAGGAGGTGGCCAGCGTTGTGTTTCCATTGACGCTCCACTAGAAAGTGTTGAGATGCTATCCCATCACCGACCGATAAGAGCAGGAGAAAATTCAATTACATCTCAGTGAAATGTGAAAGGTTTTTCTTCCAGAGTGAGAGCCCGTCCATGCCTGTGTGGACCTTCACGTTTAATCTTTTCTCTGACATTGGTCCTCTTTGGAGGTGATGTTAGAGAGCCACCAGACTGGTAGGCAATGTCAAAACAGGTCTATCTCTTAGTGGTCTACTGTAGGAGCAGCCTAATGGTGCGTTTTATGATACTAAATGGAGTGAAAGAGTGGAATCAAAAAGAGAAGGACACCTGGTCTATAACAGTGGCGCAATAACAAGCCTAACTTCACCAACAATGTCCTTTTACATTAAAATGTCAAAACTAAGTTCTGCAAGGAGAAGCTACATTAACTTTGAATCATCATGAGTCATTGACACTATTTTCAGCTTTCTATATAATCAAGGTTCCTTAAGGCATCTTCATCTTGAAAGTTTCTCTGTGTTTCTGTTCAACATAAAATGTTGTTTGGACTGACACCGCCGGTCTTTTTTAACAAGTAACTCATTTTGACCGCACATCACCTCTTCAAAAGAAGGCTAGAACTGACAGGGAATGACACTGCCTGACATACACACTGCAAAGATGACTCACCATAAAAAAAAATAAAAAAAAGAGTTGAAGTCATGGTAACGGCTGCACACTGTGCACAAAAGCATGACTGAGTAAAAAGGGATGCTCTCTGAAACATTTCCTTTCATCAGCATTCAACCGTCTGAAGGTGGGTCATTCATTTAAGTGTAATGAGGAAACACAAAAAGCCAATTTTTGGTAGATGGTAGGCTATATCTTCCTCATATAGCTCCTCATTTCTAACACTGACCAGACATAATTGAAACTTAAGGAAGATAGTATCTCTTTTACCAGATAGAAACAAGTATCTACATCATTAAATCTCACCGTTCCCTGCCTAATCTAAACCTTGACCACGCGCCTTCCTTTCTTCCTTCACTCCCCCTCACGCTCCTCCTCGTCATCCCCGTCTCTCATTACAGTGAGCGAGGCAGGTTGCCTTGTCAGCAGTTTTTCGCATTCCTCCTCCACCTCCTCCTCTCCACTCATTTCCTTGTTGATCTACCGTCGTGAGGCTGCCGGCGAGCTGTCAGGACAAGGACTCTACCCGGTGATGTACGCTGAACCTGACAGTGTCACCCACGCCTGGGACACCTAATGTCCCTTCACAGGGAACAGTAGGGAACAACCTGTACCCATTAGATCACTACCTGGTTCAGTGTGTGCGTGACTGGGAGGTACGGCAGGTGTGCAGGATAAATGCAACAGATTTTCCCATTTTTCTCTCTTAATACCCGTCTCTGTATGTGAATCTCTCACTCTCTCACGCTCCTGCAGTTAATTATTTACATGTTGTACACAATGATGATCTTGCATCAACAGGATGCTCTTAGATTTAGCCATCAAAAATTTGACATACCAACTGAAAAACTGTTATGAACTGTAATAAATAACTATAATAATAAATAATATTTAATGAGTGAGGGGATTGTTTAAAGGAATACTTTGACAGCAGCCGGTTAGCTTAGCTTAGCACAAAGACTGGAAACATCAGGAAACAGAAAAGACTAAGTCCACCTACCAGCCCCTCCAAATCTCACTAATTAACATATTATATCTTGTTTTTAATCCCTTAAACTTAACTCTCGGCGAATAAGCCCATTTCCCAAAAATATTCCTTTAAACCGTCATCTAGAAACCACACTGATTATCATACTTTTTGTTTCGCAGTAATTAATTCGAGCAACACATTTGAATGTCGTGGGGAAAGTAGGCGTGTAAAAAAGAACAGATACAAAAAAAATATACAACAGTCAGATATTCTGCTACAATGATACACAACCCCAGATCTGACCCAAATTCCTCAAGTAACGTTAGCATTAGCAGCTAATGCTACTCCCAATTGGCCCCTAACTCCTCCTGTTTACTGAAGCCATGTGCTGTTTTATTTACAGGGGCATGCACTCACATTATTATTCAGAAGGATGACACTGACCCAGGAACTGAGGTAAAAAAAAAACACCTACTTTAGCAGCATTTTAATGAAAAATCCATCCTCCATTGCGACTAGCTTACAAGCTAGTTTACAGGTACTATTGTTTGTGTGGGAGGAAGATTATGATTCAGCATTTGAAATAAAATGTAGACAATTTCCTGATTGGAAACCCTCAACCCCAACAGGTTCTTCTTGTAAAACAACAACAAAAAAGAAAAGAACAGATAAATGCAGTACGGCGTGAAATGATCCACACATGATAAAGATGTGGATAATTTGTATTTAAAAGGTCAGACAGAGCCTTACATTTCCAAGCTCTTAGTAGCTCTTATGTTACCTGCCATGAACTGCAGGATGAAGCAGATTGTTAATTCTTTCCCCCATTTGAACCCACAGGAGATTTACAGCTCACACTCTGCCCTCTCTACTACCTCTGGAGCTGATTGGTAGGGCAGCTGAAGGCACCAGATGCCTGCTTTTGGGGCATTTGGCTCTAGTTGTTTTTCACAATGAGGCATGCTGTAACACATTGGCACTGGCTTGCATGATGTGGACTATGTGGGTGAAAGGGATACTCATCGGGCTCAAATTTTAAATCTGCAGTCATTGACTTCTTTACAGTTTAATAGGAAGAGCAAAGATGGCTAGGTGGAAGGATAGATAGGATGAACATTTGGGCTGACGGCCAAAAGTAGAAAGGTCAGGACAAAATGTGCAGCCAGCATGTGGACAGGCAGATGTCTCTGACTGCCAGGACTTCTGTTTCTCATTAGCACCCCCTGCTGTCCAGAAGGGAGTTATTGTGTCCATCTGTGGAGCTGCGGGCAATTTAGACAGAGGGACAGCCACACACAAAGAACAGAAACACAAACAGACACTCATATCTGGACATTATGCTCTTTTTTCTTGGCTCACACTCTCTGTTGCATACACAAACACTCACCTACACACAGGGGACATTTTATCGCAGCGTAGTCAGGCAAGAGTTGAGCTATTGACTGGCCTGCAGAATGGGACTATGGGTATTCTGGGACCCCTGAGATGATGGAGACTAATAAGATGGCAGACCATTAAAGACGGCCAGAGGAAGGAACAAAGGAGGGGAAAGGGAGAGCATTAATACGACCTTGGCACATTGTGTGTATGTGTGCTTGCAGGTATGTGTGTGAGGCAATGAGTGAGATAGCGACAAAGAGAAGGATGCTTACTCTAAGTCAATGAGCCTATATATCATACAGCTCTGCCACTGTACTCGCAATCTTGACTATCTGAAATCATACGAGCTGCTCGTAGCCAGAACACTGCATTCATCTGAGCCGTTGGCAAATCGAAAGATCTGTATTCAGTCTGAGAACAAAGAGGGCCATAATCACAATAGAACTTCAGCTCATAATGATCACCTCATTTTTCTCTGAAAAATGGAAAACATTACAGAATAAATATACCTTTATTGTTTTATTTCTTGCAGTAACTCTGCTAGCACAGAATGGTTGTTACTGCATAATAAGCCTTCCTGCAGCATATTTCACTGGATATTATGGTGGGAGCTGAGCCTCCAGGGACAAGTGGGTCACTTCCTAGAAAGGACCAAAACCATTGTTTAACATGGTGCAGTAAGGGATAAAAAATGATCCGAAATCCCAAATAGAGTCAGAGAAACTACATGCATTAGGCATTTCATGTTTTTTTCATTGCCTGCCTCTGCAGAAAATCTAAATCACTGTGCTGTATTTATGATTTTGTCCTTACTTTAAAATATACTACGTATAGCAGCACACGTACCAACTCGTACTATTACAATTCTAAATAGTATGAAATATATTAAAAAATATTCATATGCTAACTTCCTGCAGCATATTTCAGTGGCCATTATAGCAGTAGCTGTGCCTCCAGGGACAAGTGAGTCAGTTAAATGACCAAACCCACTGGTTAACATGGTGCAGACTCAGAAAAACTGCAAGCATTAGGCATTTCATGTATTTCTTTCACCGTCTGCCTCTGCAGAAAATCTAAATCATTGTGCTATACTTGGCTTGACTTAAAAATATACTGTGGCAGCAATATTACCAACTTGTATAAAATATATTAAAATGATACACCAGCGGTTTATTATTGTACTTTCATAAAGACTTAGAAGAGACAGACATCCTTTTTTTAATGGTCCCAACTGAAGCAACAGAGGCCAAGATGTCCCAACTCCTCCAGAGCCACAGAGGACATTAAACAACAGTTTTCACCATAGACTGTATATACAGATGGACAATGGGTCTCCACTTCCTCCTACTGTACAAAAATGAAGCCAAATTATCCCGGATACGAGAGCTGCCATCTTGCGCTGGTGACGTCATTTGGAGCCAGAGTCTGAGCAGTAGCGATCCACCTAAACACCCACCTTAACCAATCACAAGCACACTCACAGTTGTCAATCATGACGTCACGCCCCCTTTTTATAGCATCAAATGACGAATTAAAACCAAACTTATCAGAAAAACGAACACTTGAACAAACATCAGCGTGATAAGCGTGACAGAAACCATCTTTGGGAAAAATTTATTTGAGGTGTACATTGACTAATATGGAGGGGGCGGGGTTTATGACCTATACTGCAGCCAGCCACCAGGGGGCGATTGAGATGTTTTGGCTTCACTTTTGCAGAGCTGTCATGTCGTCCATCTTTATATACAATGTATGGTTTTCACAGGCTGAGTAGCACTCCTTAAGACTAGTAAACTGACTCTGACATGTAAAATCAGTGGAGTGCCCCTTTAAGAATATGAATGTACCACTACTATCAACAACTTTCATTCTGCCTTTAAAAGCAGTTTGCATGTGTCAAAGAAGATCTTAGAACCAGGCCCTGACATTTATACAGAGGCTGAAACTTAAAAGACTGCTGATTCTGAGACACGCACACACAGAGACCTTTGAAAGTGCATACACACAAGCGATGCTGCAGCAAAGTCATCAAAATGTTGTGCTTTTATTAAATCTCCTCTGTAATAAAACCCTCCGCTTGCTTTCACAATGCTGAGATAAGCTGCAGAACGGAGAGAGAAGAGGAGGAGAAGCCCTCAGATCTGAACATTTGACGCTCACCACTGTACCACTCTTCTGCTAAGGAGGGAGATGGGCTGACGTGACACTGTGCAGGAATGCGGCAGAGCAGAGTATGAAGTAGGGAGAGTTGTGGTCTTCTTTATGTATAGCATGTCTAGTCTCATCAAGGTCTACGTGCATTAAAAAGAACAAAACAGTGAATGATGTCTATGATCATGCATTTGAGCATGAGCAGATTTGGTATCACTGTTCTGTGGTAAGTGTCTTGCATAAAGCAAGCCTTGGGGTGAAAATAAATTAGTCGGAGCATCACTTTAATTAGAAATTACTCCAAGCACTCGCACTCTTTAAAAGCTCCTTTCATTCATTCACAATGCTGCTGAGTGCTGATTTCAATTTTCGAGTGAATTTAGGCTACTCAAATCCCAGAGGATGTGTTTAAAGAGGAATAAGCTGGAACAAAAACCAACAGCTGAATGGACGGACCCCCGAGGAGAATGACACTCTGATTGGCTAAGAGACAAACACTTTGAGCCAATCGGAAGATGACAACAGAAATAGAGGGAAATAAAACACAAGGCTCACTGATGGCTGCGATTATTACAATAACGGAGGGAAAAAAGCAAATTCAAACGTGCATATACACTCAGACGCCTCTGACTCCCAACAGACAGCCTCTGGATGTTATGCCGTATCTTCCTGCTGTGCCCTCTGTTCCCATGACAACAGAACAGCAAGCCGACAAGGTCACTTTCTCCAGCTGAGGCAGCAAGATAGCGCAACCACAGCATGCAACAGAGACAGACAGAGGGAGGGAGATGAGGACAAATATTAAATTATGGGGTGAAGAGGTGAAAGAAATTTGGCGTACTGTGATTGAGGATACCACATGTGTGAAATTTAATTTGCGGATGCACAGGTGAGACTAATGCTGTGTGGCTGCTGGTGTGAGGACAAAAAGCAGACGTGATCTTGCACTTTAACAAGTTCAGCCCTGTACAGTGTGAGTGTGTGTGTGTGTGTGTGTGTGTGTGTGTGTGTGTGTGTGTGTGTGTGTGGCCGCCGCACATCTCAAAGGCAAGTCCTGAATGACTTAAAAAAAAAAGCTTCGGGCACACTTTCCCAACATGCCCCTGCCTGAAAGTCCTCCAACAGAACGGATCAATCATTCTATCAGTTCCTCCATCTGTCTCAATGCATCATGGTCCCTGTAGTTCTGCCAGTCTCCCCAGCAGCCAGAACCTCTACTTGTCTCGGTTGCTGCCCAAAGTGACAAAGCATTTCCAGCTGTGTCCTTACTCATCCCATGTCACCTTTCCATTTGGCAGACAGCATGACTCCACTAATTAGCGCAGTTTATTATTAATTCCAGTGATTAATTAGAGAAAAAGGTGTCTTGGCGAGACGACGCAGCTGTCTACTTGTGCCACGACCAGAGGTGAATTAATTTCCTGCAGAAACACCATCATTCTCCCCACTGCGATCTCTGAAGGTGTCGGCTAAGTCTCAACCACTCATGGCATTTATCGACATTTTATTCGCGTTTGTGATCAAGGACGTTTTTGAGGTGCAGATAAAAATGATGACACAAGCCTCCTAAATCTGATCTGGCAGTGACCCAAATGTGTTGTCCTTCTTTTTATATAAAGTCATATGCTTCACCAGATGGAGTGCATAATCCTTCCTTTCCTCTACTTTAGCATTCTTTATAGCCTATCATAAAAGATAAGGTTGTAAACTTTAATCACACTGGGGGTTCAAAAGTGCACATCACCTCTAATTTACTCTGATTAGACAAGTCTAAATTTACCTACAAATCTTGCTTTAAACTTTTGGATGACTGGTTTTACGGCCCGGCGACGCTCCATTACTCCAAAAATAAACTTCATAAAATTGTATTTGATTGTCATGTGTTCATTAAGAAAGAAATATTCTCTGACAAAAAAGTAGAGGAGGCTCATGAACTTGATAACTAATTTCCTCTCTGACAAGGTAAATCATTATGGCAGATTGTGTGAGCTAATTAGCATAGCATACCTCATTAAGGCGTTGGTGTGTGTGTGTGTGTGTGTGTGTGTGTGTGTGTATGTGTGTGCAAGTCATTTGTCAGGAGCGCAGCAGGAGGACTAATTTAAAGGGGTTTTTAGATGGTGAGCAAGATGTCAGTCTTTCCGTGCGCACTGTGAGCTGTTGGGGGAAAGCAGTTGGTTTGGCAGCTGAAACGCCGAAAGGCTCAAGTATCATGCCAAAAGATTTGTGCTGTCACCTGCCAAAGACTGACCGGTCAGTTTATATTTAACTCAAAAGAGACCAAAAAAGCAAGTGTTTGCAATCCCATCAGCTCCATTATCATGTGTCCAGGATGACTCAGCCATGAAGGGAAATTGTTTTACTTTACTTGAATTTGTTTCATGAAGTACTGTGGAAGCATGGAAACATATTGTGCCAGTCTTTCTGCTAAAAAGTTCAGCTAAGCTAAATTTAAACTGCAAGTATGATGCCTCAGCACAGTTGTTTTTATGCAAATTGTGATGTATTGGCATTCACTTGAGACAGAAAAGTCTTTGATTAAAGACATTGTTTTGCATGACATTATTCTGTGTGTCTGGGATGCTATTTATAAGGTGTCTGTTGTGGTTGGACATTTTTATCTTTATTAATATCTGGACGTGAAGCACCTCATGGAACTAGCTTATAACTCACTCTCAAACTCATACACCTATTCATTGAAATTTCACAGGATGCAGATTCAGGGGAGCTGTTCAGTCATTGTCAGACTAGTTGTACACTTGGCACCACAGGTTTAATAATAAATGAATTAATAATTGCAACAGCAGTTTAGACCTGTAGATGTCACTGTTTGCCCCCTACCCCACTTCATTTCTCTGCTTTATGTAAAGCACTGAATTGCTAAACTTGCCTTGCCTACAGAAGAAACAAGAAGAAAGTATTTATAGCTGCTAGTTTTAAAATTCCTCTCCCTGCCTGTAGATGGGGCAAACTGGCAGGTCCACATCTGCAGGTCTAAAACTGCTGCTGCTGTTAAAGGCCTGGTCACACCAGGAAGTGGTATAGCGAAATTAATCAGCATGTCTTTGCAAAATATTTGGTTCCAGAAGCTTTGTGACGGAGTGATTAGACTCTCAGGGCTGGAGCTGATGAGCTAACCACCAACTTGCTAGCCAGCAGAGCCGGGCCAGCACTATTCAGTCACAGTAGCTCCCGGAGATTCAATATTTTCTCTCTACTGTTGTGTTTACTCCCCCCGGCATTTTGTTCATCATTGTACATCATTTCATTCAATTAAAACATGACTGAAGAGAGAAAATAAAGCTCTCCAAGCTCATTAAATAAATACCTTAAATTTAAGATAATACAGCTTATAAGCTACAATGGCGTCCTCCATTTTGGACTCTCTAGCCCTCCATCCGCTCAAAGGTCCACTGTCCAGACGGCTTGCTATTGGTCATTTGCTTTGCCCCCGCATGTAAATCCACTAATCGCAGCGGTTCCATTGGAAATAATTAAATTCGCAGCAAATTTTAAATGTTAAGTGACCAGGCCTTAAAGGTTGGACTGGAAGTTTGCATCCAGAATCACAGTCTTGAACCACCTGGGCTGCAGATCTGCTATTGGATTATATTGGCTGGGCCTGGTTTTGTGTCCTTTGCATCAGTGACTATGTGTGACTTGTTTCATCTTCAGACAGGATGAAATGGGCACAGAATAAGTAATTAACATGGAAAAAGACCATCTTGGCCAAGACCAGACTTGTCGCATTCTCTCTGTCTGCATCTTCTGTGACTGGTGTAGATTTAACAGAGACATCAATAAACACTTCACCTGGATTCACCAAATAATTGCTCTTAGTGTCACTAATATTTTTTATTTATAGTCCATATGGCAGTAATGTGCCCTTTGTCTGGGGCATATCTGCTGTATCGTGCTCTATCAGAGCCAGATATGGCACCAGAGACCTTGTAAGTTTTAAGTGACAACTCTAACCAACCCTGGCCAGCAATATATTGGCTACTTAACTGGACAAGATAGCTGAGAAAGCAGCTGCACTCTTACTGGTCTGCTGGTAGAAGCTACACCTCACACTGTTCAAACTGACAAGGTGTTGCACCTGCGCTTGTTTACACATACTGTACACATCGGTTTTTGTTGATAGAACAACACTGCAGTTATCACCATTTGCAAAAAAACTATGTTTCTGGAGTGGGAGTGCATAGGCAACAGTTCCCCTGTAACACCTCAGTAAACTTCACACAGTGGCATCAAACTGTGAACATAAATCTGTGCATTGGTAGTGTTATCAAGAGCAAGCAGATACTGTTTCTTGCAATGTTTTCCTCGTGCTACAATTCAAATCCAGCCTTGAGTATACACAGTTTGTTACTTGGAAACTCGGGCAGTCGGATTCAGAGATTTCGTGAATGAGTGTGCATGAGTGAGCATGTGTATGTGAATCTTATAGATTTAAATACTCAAATACAGTTCAACCATTGCACTCCTGTTCACCCCTAAAGGCTGTGGAGGCTTTATTTTGTTCTAAAAGCGGACACACAAAAACACACAGCAACGATTTAAAAAGTAATAATTCTACCTGCGGCTTGTCCGCCAGGCATCTTCCCGAGTGTCATTATTTATAGTTCTTCTGCTGTGCCATTCTCCATGCTAGAATATTCTAATACTGCTTTCCTTCCATTTATGAGGTTTCTGGGTCCCTGTGTGTTGACCGCAGCAGTTCTCAATTTTGCTGCAAAGCAGAAAGTTAAACTTAAGGTCCCCTATGGAACTGCAAAAGTAACAACAAAACCCCTGAGTGCAATTTTAGCACACGGCAGCAGAAGATGGCTCACACTACTAATTGAAAGGCTGGGGCCATCCCGCACAATCATCCCCTTCCATGAGTGATTATAGATCTGACTTGGTGACCCTGAATACAAAACCCCTATAGTGTCTAAACCCTGCTGCCTCCTTAAAGCCTGGCAAGAGTGACCAGACTGTCAGGGTGAGTTTCCAGCCTCCGTAGGGTCCTCATTATATGTGACAGTGAAATCCTTACTTCTCTTTTCAACTTCCTCCTTTCCCCTCATTTAAATGATCCCACATACACCGTGTTATTACCTGCTTGTTTCCTGCTTCCTAACTGATCGGATAAAGCTCCCCAGGTGCAGACACGATACAAACCAAGCGCAAGTATGGCTTCAAATTAGCACAATTAGTTCTTGTAGAAGCTCACACCGGTGCCCTTTTCTGAGCTGACCCCTCTGACACTGAGGCTTGAATTACTCTCAGTAGAAAGAGCGCTGCAAATGAAATATCAATGATTGCACTTTGTCTGTCAGGTTCAGGGCATGAAATAAGGCTTCATTACATCCTGAAGTGGAGGCAGTGCACAAAGAGGCAATGAGTTGTCCTTTTTATATGTTAATCAGGCCTACTTTGGTGGCAAGTGGAGCCCCTCAATCATGCAAGACAGAAAAGAATCCACTCACTTTTATTTTTATAAGAAGCTTTGGTAGATTTATGGAAGATTTAAGTCATTTGCGCCTGATGGAAGCAGTTTGCATCAAAACCGCACTCCTTCTCAGCACTTTTTAAAATGTGAACATCTACCAGCCACTCAATACGAAATCAATATTTTGTGTCTGAAATCTACCAGCCACTTTCATATTTTACCAGCATTTGGCTGCTATCGAACAAAAGCCCATAAATCCACTTAGAAATCATAGAAAAAAGGACGCTCCTTATAACTCCAGAACTTCATTGAGAATCATCATGTTTTTAAGTTTTCTTCAGTATCAAAGAAATCCAGTGATAGTTGGCTGAATATCCAGAGGAACATTTCAAAAAGGAACTGCTAATTGCTCATTCAGCATACTTTGAATTGTGCCAGTTTGCCAAAATGTAAATAAATTTAGGCTAAAACAAAAAAACAGGGCTAAAGTTGTAGCCCACTGAATCCATAGCAACAGTCTACTTCCTGTTTACACCTCCCAAAGCATCATGGGAACTGTGGGGGCAAAACATAGAGACACTTTGAGCATGATTATCCCCCAAGAGAGACAAGTAAAAATGGAAATGACAAAATCCATTAATATCAGCTTTTTTTGTGTTGCACTATCAATATATATTTTTGACATTACTAAGGCTCAGAATGTCCCATCAACATTGTATTTATATTCCTGGAACACTGACACTCTCCTCTCCTCTCCTCCTTGAAAATAACAATATATGGCAATATATGCCTGGCTAAGACATGTAGTGACTCTGCTAAAAGCCTGTAAATAAAGAGAGGAAAAAAAAAACAAGCAAAAAAAGCCTTGGGTTCAGTAAGGGTGATGTGACTCACTCATCTCTTTTGGCCAGTCTATCATTATGGATTTCCCTGCTGATCTGGTGTTGTGCACGTTGTTGTGTGTGTGTTTTCCTGGAGTATGTCAATTATCTAATGTCTGCCGTGTGTACCGTAGTGACACACTGGCACACACACACACACACACACACACACACACACACACACACGTACATTAACACACACACACACACACACACACACAGATAGACAGGGAGCTATGTTCTGATCACTGCCAAGCCAAAGCATGCAACATGATAAGAACTTTTTTTTTTCACATGAACACAGATGCATTACATGTGTCAACAAGAAGGCTCACCAGTTTCCAGCATGGGAAAGACCCTACAGTACACACATCAATGCATTATGGTAGTTTTACATTGCATAGGTTACACTTCTGTTACATGGTAATAATCATACATGACTCTTTCAAACTTAATGTGACCACAGTGGAGAGACAAGCCCGAATGAAGTGAACATGAATGACGATGGATGCAATGAGGTGTGGGTGCTATGTGGAGTTGTGCCGCTGTGATGTGATGTGGTGATGCCACGTGAGTAAATGATCAACAAATCACTGACAACAATGCGGAAATACAGAAATCAACAACAACAGAATACAGCTTTCAAAAAGAGATCAGACGCAACAGGAACAAAAAAAAAAAAAAGAAGGACAAAACCACAAGCTGCTTTCTGTCTCGGCCCCAGAGAGTCCTCCTTTGAAGTGGTTTGCTTCAGAGATTGGCAGGGGGGGTGTTTTGAGGAGTTGGAGGGGTTGACGAGTTAGCAAGGACCTTCTGTTGTGCACTTTGTTTGTACCTTCAGCTAATGGTCCCTAAGCACAAAGCAATCACAAAACACAACAGCCCCAAACGACTTCTATCAAGCAAAGTTCAAGCTGCTGAACTCCGATCGATTCGTGTCTCTCTTTTTTTTTGTCTACCTTTCCAATTTCCCCTCCAGCTTTGATTTTATGAAAGTCACTCCTGTTCAATTTTAACCGCTGCCTTTGGAATCTCTACATGTATTTAACAGAGGCATAAAGTGACTTTTGTGATACTGTAAGAGACTTGGGTTTTGAGTCAGTCACCATCTCACAATTTATCTGATAAATGGCTTTTATGTAGCTTTTTTTTTTTATACTGTTTCTTTAAAATGGCAAACAAAGCCAATAATAAGAGTTCCCTACATTTCTCTGTCCTTCAGTCTATCCATGTGGCTGATTTAATACAAAACAGGCCTCTGAGGTGTTTAAAGTGTGATTTTGTCTGTGCTTGCTGGTCTACCACTACCACTTACTATGTCCAGCACAGTGGGGGGGTTATGATTAGCCATCAATACGCGTTTGCTTATCTGCTATTTTCTGCCAAGCTCAAACAATGCAGCAAAACAATCCTGTAGAACGTGCAGTGCACAACAAACAAACCATTTTGGGGTGGATGGCTTAATTGCTACTGAAGTGCCTTGGCCAGATGAATGCCATCATTTTCTGTGAAACCCCAGTGGTAGAGTGCACTTGGGTAAATAAAAACAGGAGGCAAACACAACATTTTGTGCTGTCAATAAATGCCTTTGACGAGGTTTTATCTCGCCCCTTTCAAGCAGAATTATTTCTTTTTGTTCTTGCTTATCTAATTCTATATTTTGTAGACAGCCTATTCACTAAACATCAATTATTATACTCCCTCAAAGCCGTCATACAAAGCTACAGGTATTACAGCAGCTAATTATTACTTGTTCTATTTTTCATATAATCCAGGACATCAAACTAACATTACAGCTTTTAAACCTGAAAAACTTTTGTTGAAATAAAAGAGACTATTTGGAATTCATATAGAAGTATTTGTACACAGTTGGATTTCCAGCTGGCAGCATCAGCTCTATTACTGCCATGTGCCAATCTGACATGAAAAGATAACAGCATTATCATCTTGCTTTGCTTGCTAAACTCAATGTAATATTTTTCTATTATTCAGTTTTCATACAGAAGGCTCCACCAAGGACTTGACCATTGTCCAGGAAATGAGATCTTGATGTGACTGATTTGGATATTACTACTGCGTTCGAGTGGATTTATCTCGATAGTCTGACAAACACGGCCCTAACACTCTGTGGGAATAACAAATCACATCCAGCGTGTCTTAGATTCACTCAGGAAACAATCTCAAAGCCTCAACAAGACCCAGAACCCAAGGTGATGGCTCATTGTTATCATGGAGGGGAAGAAATTCATATCGTCTCTGCAAGAAACTGAAGCATTTACAACCACTTCAACTTAGATAACGCTGCTGGGGTAGTTGTGTTGCCTAAAGTAGCTACTGCAGCACTGCTATTAACAGAATGCATGATAAGTGGCTGCAATTAAAATTTACAGAAAATAAAACTTAAATTGTTCAAAGTAAATAAATAAGTTTAGAAAATATATATTTTTGTGCAGAGGATGCAGTCATCTTACCTGGGGACACAGGCAGTAGAGGTCTCCCCCTCAGGGGCCTCTGGGGCAGGGCAGCAGAACTGGTGAAGCACTGTTTGGTTGCTGTGTGAAGAAGAGCAGAAACAGAATAATCAAAAAGACGTCATTATGTACTTTAAGGTAAAAGTTAAGATCTTTCATTTGGTTTTTAGTCCTACATATTTGAGTCTTATTTTCCACGTCAGTTCCATCCCTTGAAATTGGAGTCCTGCTACTCTATCAGAGTGTAGGCTAACGTTAGCAGCTCTGTCCTGCTCTTTATTGGATTTGGGGAAGTTTACACTCCAGCAACCCCTGCATATTTAAGACCCACTTTACATGGTTCTCGTTTCAAAACAACCTGACTAGAAACATTAAAAAGTCAGTCAGAGAAGGCCTTTTCAACCAACAAATGAAGCTAACATTAGCTTAATTAGCTAGCTAGCTAGACAAATCTGCCAACTACAGTTGACTAATTGTTTTAAAAATTACAAAAAAATTTGAGAGGTAAATCTGCCACCGTTATCATTGTAAACTTCATATGTGCCACCCGAGAACAGAAAGTTTGACAGGCATGACAACAGTAACTAAGGGGGTGGGGCTTAGCGAACTGTCAATTACGTCAATATTGGACGATTCTGCACATTTCTGTCAGGGCCAATGTTGAGAACCAACACAGACAGAAGGGTGTGCCCTTCTACTACCAAGCTGCAATTCATGCTTCCTTTTTATTAACTGTCGCCTGATCTTTCCCAAACCTCAACCAAGTACTTTGCAGCCGAACAGGAGTCTGGAGTTGTGGATAACTGCCCAATATTCACTTGTCTTGTATTTTTAATCTCTAAAGGCCAACAATTATATCAACACCACCTTGATATTCCTGCATCAAAACCTAGAATGGGTATCTCTTTACGGACACAATATAGATGCAATTACAGCAGAAATATGTACAGTTCTGAGTCAGGATCCTGCCATTCATCACCTGCCCACCTGTTGTCCTTAGTGTATTTCCCATTCTAGCTCATCACCTGACTAGTCTCCTCCCTACACACCTGCTTCCCATTCGTCATCAGCCCCAGTATATATACACTCCACAGTCAGCATTCACCCTTTTGCCAGATTGTCTACTAGGCCTCATGGCTGTAGTTTTCCAGCCTTTTCCCTGTTTTGCCTGTTTCAACCATTGCTTGTTTTCTGACTTCCTCTTTCTTCAGGCCTTCTGGTTTTGTCAGCCCTCTTATGTGAGCTCCCAGAAACAACTTCTTTCTTTTTTATAAATGACCAAGGAAAGACTGTTTCACCCCTACAACTGCAGCCTGCAATCTCTGTTTCCATGTGTCCATGAGTCCATGTTTCAGAGCAACTCTCTCCAGCCCTCACATCACCTCACTCAACCCAGACACAATGTTGCTACTGTGTTTATTTATAGGGAGATTATAAAATCACTGGCCCAGTGTCGGCAATGAGAAGACAATGGCTGCCTGGATTTGAGCCACTGACAGCTTTGTTGCCCGATATACAGCAGTCCTACTAACACTGGACCTTGGTACAGCCAGATGTCTTTTACATTCTCAAGCAGTCACAGCTGCCGCCGATGATTGCCAGATTGTGTCAGCAAATGCAACACCTCAAGACATTGTAGGATATTAGTCAGGATACAAGTAAGATGGTTTTCCTTCCTTTTTATTGAGGCATGTCAATGCTAATATTGATACTAACACCACTGTACCCTTGTTCTGTTTTCATCTGCTGATTTCCGGAAGCAGGACTAGAGGCTCTGCAGTGTGAATTTCTTTTTTTGTGAATGAATCCTGCCCACAAATGGAGCGGAACAGGTAGCCTTATATGGCAATTTTAGGAGCGTTGATTGTACTAATGATCAAATCTCACCTCCTCATGAACGAACAGGTGGCATTTATCAGCCTGAAGTGAGCAATTCATAACGTTTATGCAGTTAAGAGTTTGGTGAATCAGACTTGGAACACGAGCAAATTAGCAAACCTCACAGAAAAAAAGTAGAATATATAAAATGGTTCTTGCATGACGCCCAGTGTGTTTTTGATGAGAACCAGTGAATGTGAACATAACTTTGTTCATTTACAAGAAAACTCTACAGGTCACCTTTAACTAGATAATATCAAAGTGATCTGCAATGTGTTTGAGGTTTTAAAAGTAGAGTGTGAACAGTGTCTGATATTCTGGGATTTGGGGGGAAAAAATGAATAAAAGCTGTAGATGAAGGCCACATTTAATGTGCAATGCTTTGCTTTTGATGTGTTTGTGTCTGTGTCTCTCTTTATATTATTTTCAGATGAACTGAACACAGACAGAGGGTGTTTGAGTGTTTCATCACCATGGAGATAGACACAAGGTTTCACTGTTTCTGCACCACGGAGACGCGGACAGAGAGCGAATGTGTCAGCACCATGGACAGAGACAGAGGAGGAGACGGGGTTGGGGTCCAGTAAAAAATGTTTGCTTCTGGAAAGTTTATTCCCTTGAATCAAGGAGAGAATCCACACCAAAAAACATGACTGCCAAACAAAGTAAAATTTAGTTCCAATTAGGGCTGCAAAAAAGTAGGGCTGCAACTAACTTATTTTTATTATTGATTAATCTGCCTATTATTTTCTGGATTCATTGATGAATCGTTTTGTCTATGAAATGTTAGAAAATAGTGAAAATTGTCCGACCATCAGTCCAGAACCCAAATTTTCAGTTTACTATCATATATGAGAATGAAAAGCAGCAAATCTTCACATTTTAGAAGCTGGATTCTGAGAATGTTTGGCATTTCTGCTTGATAAATGATTTAAACAATTAATCTGTTATCAAAATAGTACAGTAATTGACTAATCGGCTAGTTGACCAATCGTTTCAGCTCTAATGCAATGGCAGTACAATCGTCCCTTGTTCTCTCATTTAAAATATTATAAAATACTTGCTTCCAGTGCAAAGTTTTATCCTACAACTCAATACAATGTTGAGGTTGCGTTTCATGAAGTATGACATGTTTTAGTACTTAGAAGAGAGGTTGGTTTGAGTGTTTCTTCCAACTTTCAAGTTCCAGTATCGGACTATGGAACAGAAGTGCTTTTATACAGATTTAATGGAAAAATGCAAAACTAATGGCAATGTTTCTAAACATGTCTTCACGTCTTGGCAGATTAAAAATAAGTACAATTTACAGGATAGTGAAAGCAGCAAGTCTACCAATAATGCTTCAAAGCATTATTTAAGACATTCTCCTATTTTACCGGAGCGTACTGTAGATATACAGTCACACGTGAAGGTGATACTGAAATGCAGCAAGGATATCAAATTTTAATGTGCATGTGAGAAAGCCATGAGTGCATTTGCTTCCCTCCCTCCATTGGTATGTCCTCTCCTTCAACCTGTACGCCGCCGCACATCCTTCGCATTCTTGATTTTCAGGCTTCATCCATCTCGCTCTTCAGTATCATCCCTTCCCCCCAACTCTTCTTCTCTCCTTCTGTCCCTTCTACACTGATTTTCCATCACTCTCTACGACTCCCCATCCCCCTATTGCGGGTCCTGCAGACACGGTGTGTTATGCAAGAGAGGAATTTGCTCAATTATTCTTGCTGTCAGAAGATGTAGCCAGTAAAAAGAGCAGCTGCTTTCCATATGCTGTGTCCTCTCCCTGGACACGGGACATGGAGAAGGATGGAGAGCAGAGAGGTGAGACATAAAGATGAGAAAGCAAGGCCAATACTCCCAGCAGCAGCCACCCCTCCATCCCTTATCGCTGCTCTGTTGCCTTTTTATCTTCTGCCTTGTAGTCAGTCTCCCTGCCCTCACCTCTTTCTGTTTCCCCTCCTGTCTGTCCTCTGGGAGAGGATAGAGAAAACAAGGAGACCTCTGTGTCTTCTTATATACCTCCCTCAAGAGAATGACTGCAGGTTCACCTCAAGAACACTTTAATCTCTTCATTATGACCACCTGCTCTCCGCGCTGTGAAGTGCAATAGTTTATCACACGATACACAAGAGAAAAACTGAAGTTAGAATTTTTAGGCTAGCCAGTCAGAAACGGAGAGAAAGACCTTAAAAGGGAGGTTGGGGGGTATTTTACAGCAACAATAGTAGACAGTGCAGGGAGGGTATGACAGCAAATTAATTCCCATTGTTAACGGCTCCTCTAATTGTGTTCGCCTTAACGACCATGACACCGCTGTGGCCGTTTTTTAATAGGTCGAGAACACAGGCGGTCTCTGAGGGGACACAGATTAGTGCGAGCGTTGGAAATAGCAGAGCCACTTGTTCACGCAGATAAAGGGTGTAAATTCTGCAGGACAAGGTATAAAAACATCCAGGTTAATAGATGTGAATCATCCATGTGTTGTATTAATACTGTTGTACATTTTATTTAGTTGCTGAAATTTTACTGCAAGCATACACAAACCCAATAAAGTCTGGGAATCACATCCACAGTGTTGGCACCCTGGCATGAGTAGAAGCTGTAATTCAGTCAGACAACTCACATTGAGATGATTATTATGCAGCAGAACGTAGTTAGAGTTTGGCGTCTAGGCTCCAACCTCATCACTCCCAGCCAATGTGTTTACGTGAGATATTGGAGAGTGATGAGCAAATATCTTAAACCCCCCAAAACTGCCCAGATTCGGAGCCTGACGCTGCTGATGTGAGGATCTTCTATGTGAGGGCCTAGGCACCAGCCGCCGTGTGGCCATTCCCTGTGAGCACTTTGGCCATGGGGGAATATACTATCTAGTGAACCCGTTATGTGTGGGCCTAGGCACCAGCCGCCGTGTGGCCATTCCTCATAAGCACCTCGGCCACTAGAGGAATATACTATCTCGTGAAGCTGCTATGTGTGGGCCTAGGCACCAGCCGCCGTGTGGCCATTCCTCATAAGCACCTCAGCCACTAGAGGAATATACTATCTAGTGAAGCTGCTATGTGTGGGCCTAGGCACCAGCCACCGTGTGGTCATTCCCTGTGAGCACTTTGGCCACTAGAGGAATATACTATCTAGTGAAGCTGCTATGTGTGGGCCTAGGCACCAGCCGCCGTGTGGCCATTCCCCATAAGCACCATATGCCATGAGGGGAATATTCTATTTAGTGAACACGGACCTCCTGCAAGCACAAAACGGATATGCTAAGATGGATGAATACTCTAACCCAGCAAACCACCTGAAATGCAACAATAGAATTAGGCAGCAAGCAGTTACAAGTATTTATTAATGCATACGGGGTGCAGGAGCTCATGAGCTTTTGCACGGACAAGATCTCCTTTTTGTGGAGCCTAACGTAGCGTTGTTAGGCAGAGGATGACCAGAAGCCCAGGGATTTTAGTGTTGAGGTAGGCACGTGGAGAGCTGCAGTTGTAGCCGCGCCGATTCTGGAGGGAGTGAGGAGAATAGCGTTCAGGGGGTAGGTCGCAGCTCAGGCAGAGATCACGCAGCTTTTGAGGAAAACCAGAAATGAAAGTAGCTCGCAAGGTGAAGTTGTTTAGAACGCATGACCAAGTTAAACGTTGCATGAGACTGTTTATAATTGGTATTTTTGAGCGGCCCTTATTGATTATGAATTTCAGTTGCCCAGACATCTGCAAATCATTCATTATTGTGAAATCCCCCAAAACCAACAGAAGGGGCTGCATCAGTAAAACTGGAGGGAATCTGAAGACTCGACATAGTGATTATAAAAGAAAGAAATACCGTCCCATTCGTCACATAGCGAGGCCCAGAACCACAGATCTGAGTGACAGCCTTCGTCTAAGACCACAGTGTCTGTTAGATCTTTAACAGAATTAGCCAATACAAGCAAGTGAGATACGGAAGAACGACCATGAGGGATGATACACATAGCGAAGTTAAGGTGGCCTATAGAGATAAAAGATCTCTTTTAGAGAGAATGGTAGCAGCAGACCAGTATTTGATAGCTTCTCTGATGCGAGACAGCTTATCTTGTGGAAGTGATGCTTGCATAAGCACACTATCAAGGGTTATACCGAGAAATTCCAAACGCGTGGAAGGCCCTACAGTTTTCTCTTCCGAAAGGGGTACACCTAGCCTCCTGGAAAAGGCTTTTGACGGTGGAGATGCTGCGAGCTGGTGGAGATGAAGAAGTCATCCAAAAGATGAAAGACAAAAGGGAGTTTGCAGGTGTTGTAAAGAATCCAGCATAATGCTTCTGACAAGGTGTCAAAATTCGAGGGCTACTACGGCAACCAAATGTCAGTTTAACAGAGAAGTCAAACTTTGAACGCCATTTAATGACGAAGAGCACCTCTTGCTGGACAGTTCCTGCAGAGCAGTTCTTGGACAGAGGGAGGACGTGTGGGAGAAGGATTTATGATATTCATAAAAGAGAGAGCCACTGTAGGAAGGAGCAAGGTCTGAGATTATAGCCAAGTAGGTGTCAAGCCCTTCCCTGCGTTGTGGATAAACTTCACATATGGTGCCTCTAAAGACACCGAAGAAGATGTTGAATTCTGCCAAAGTTAGAGTTTTCGACAATCTGGGATCGCTATCTTAGGAACTACAGAAAAATCCCCACAATCCACAAATCTTTTGTCAGCAGATTCAGAACTGCATAAAATTTATGTCGTGGCCTGTTAAAATGAGAGCAAAATGTGTATTATTATTACTATACTTTTTTTTCTTTTAATTATTATTATATTTATTTATTTCCAATATAGATACATAATTCCCAAATCATTAGGAACAGCCATTTGCGGATAAAAATTTCTCCCTTAGTCTAATTACTTTCTGCAGAATGACAAGATACCTGTTGGAATTTGATTCCTGAGGGAATCGGGAATTGCTGCTGCAGGGGCAGGAACCGAGAACCCATGGTTGGAGCTGGGACTGCAGTTCCCAGGGTCCTATGGGGTGTGACGTCAACAGGAAGCGGGGCAGCTTGAGCCGTCTGGGAGGTTGAACAGGATGGGCCCAGGATGTTTACATTACTATAGGCAGAGGAAATTGCATTGTTTTCCAGGGAATTAATTCTGATATTCATGACATTAAGTGCCGATTTCCCTTCAAGAAGAGAGGCCAGATGGATGCGTCAGCGGAGGGCCCGGGTTCGGATTGCTTCGACCTCTTGGAGGGATTTACTGCAGGTCTGGGAGAAGCAGTTTAAGAAGCTGCGCGCCTTTTGCTGGAGCTTTTTACCTTTTAGATGGAGCGCTGTTTGAATTACTGGCGCTCAAATTAAACTCTTGGGCATTGGCGGAGCTTTCTTGCATCTGCAGGTAATTAAAGAGCTCTTCGTGGTCAAGGCCGGATGGAGCTGAAATGTTGCGGGCATATAGCTCTTCCAGGATGCGGTGTACAGGCCATCCGGCAAGTCGTTTACGGGTGGTGCGGGAGCTACGGCGCGGACGAGGGGCATCCGACTCATTCTCGGAGCGAACCTCAGCGGATTGAACCTGGGTTTCGGGAATGAAGCCAGTTTTTCCCCTGAAGACCGAGACTCACTCTCCGAGTCGGAGATGGCGAGAGACATAGCGACCAACAGAACCAGAAGGTAGGATGACGATCGCATGAGCAAGGACAGATACAGGTCTACAAGAAAGCTCAAAGAACAAGCGGCAATACTGATGCAGGGCAGCAGTGGCCTTGACAGGCAGAGGGAGAGATGGGAAATTTTGCAGTTTAAATAGACCGCCAAATTGTGAGGGTGTGTTCGGTAGATGGTTGAGGAGAGTGAGGTATGTCACGTGTAGCAATGCAGCTCGAGTTGACTGCCTGAACTAGCTCGCAGGCGTCGCTCCATTTCTTCAGGATATGACTGATATGACTTTATAATGGAATATATTTTGGGGCTTTTGGTTAGAATGTCTTTTTCACACAATCAGTGGCTTGAGTATGTTTGAGTAGTCATTTTGGGGAATACGCTGATCCAGATTCCAGATTAGCTTAGCATAAAGTCTGGCATAAAGCAGGGGGAAATAGCTAGCTTGGCTCTGTCCAAAGGAAACAGTAAAGCTCACAAATTAACACGTTATATCTCGTTCGTTTAATCCGTACAAAAACCAAACTATAAAAACTACACGTAATTTTACAGGGGTTTATGTGCGGGATTATTTATTGGTCGGCGCAGTGACTTCCTGGTGTCTCCGCTACTTGCCTGTCAACCCCATGATGATGACAAGACTCCAGGAAATTAGGCTGTTTCCAGTTTCCATTTTTTTTCCCAGTCTTTATTGCTAAGCTAGGCTAACGGGCTGCTCCCTGTAGCTTCATGTTTAGCGCACAGACTTGAGAGTGGCATTGATCTTCTCATCTAACTCTCAGCAATAATAAATAATAAAATAAAAACAAATGAATAAAGAAAATATAATAAAACCAGCAAAAACTGTAGTCAATAAAATCAAGAAAAATTAGGAAAAGCTCTCAGATAATAGTATGTTTTAAGAAAAGATTTAAAAGAGGTCACTGATTCTGCTGACCTGATTTCATCAGGCAGCTTTGGGGCTCTGACTGCAAATGCTCTGTCACCTCTAGTTTTCAGCCTTGCTTCGGGAACAGATAAAAGACCTCTGCCCGAGGATCTCAGGCTACGTACTGGCTTATATGCAACTAGGAGGTCAGATTAATAGATTAGGCAGGTGAAAAGGCTGTTGCAGTAGTCTAGACGTGAGGAGATGAAGGCATATAAAATGGTCTCTGTGTCATTAAAAGATAGAATTGATCGTATTTTGGCAATATATCTAAGATGATAATAACAAGACTGCACAAGTTTTGTTGTGTGCTGCTCAAAGCTTAAATTACTGTCAAACCAAACGCCAAGATTCTTTGCAACAGGCTTGATGTGTCCCAACAGGGAACCAGCTGATGGCAGGATTTGTTTTGTTAAGTTGAGGGGGCCAATTACAACAATCTCTGTTTTGCTGGAGTTAAGCTGCAGAAAATTTTGTGACATCCAGTTTTTGATATTGCATAGGCAGTCATGTATTGAGCTCAGCATGTCAGGATCAGTGGCTCTAACGGGCAGGTAGATCTGCGTGTCATCGGCATAACAATGGAAGGAAACACCATGTCTCTGGATAATATGTCCCAAGGGAAGCATGTACAGAGAAAATAAAAATGGTCCTAACACTGACCCCTGAGGGACACCATACTTGACAGGAGCAAAAGATGACGTGGTTATTAATGGAGACATAGAACCTCCTGTTTAACAGGTATGAAGAGAACAATTTTAAGGCTGATTTTCCTACCCAGTGCCTCAGCCTGTCTAATAGAATGGTGTGATCGACCGTATCAAAGGCAGCTCTAAGGTCCAGAAGAACAAGGACTGAGCACATCCCATTATCAGCGGCCATTAAAAGGTCATTAGTCACCCTGAGCAGGGCGGTCTCAGTGCTATGATGCTTGCGAAAACCGGATTGGAATTTTTCAAAAATGTTATTGTTTTCTGCTGTTAAAAGCAATTGCTTGGACACATATTTCTCTAAAAATTTGAGATTGGTCTGTAGTTTTGAGGTAGGGTAGGATCCAGCCCAGGCTTTTTTAAAAGAGGTTGTACACATGCGGTTTTAAAATAATCTGGGACACAACCATAAGATAAAGAACTGTTAAAAACTGACAACAGACAGGGCCCGATAGATTCAATGATTTTCAGAAGACATTTTGTTGGTATTACATCAACTGGACTGGAGGACATTTTCATATGCGAAGTTATTTCTAAAAGCTCAGACAAAGACATAAGAGTAAAATGATTTAAAGTGTTCTGTAGTGGGTGGTGGATTTTAGAGTATGTGCCGATAGGGGTAACAGAAGCTCTGATGGACTCTACTTTATCAATGAAGTCAATTAAAAAATTTTCACAATCGGCGTCACTTTCCGCTGGGGCACAGGGAGGGGTCGGATTTACCAGCTGATCAACGGTCTTAAATAAGAGTCTGGGGTTATGCTGATGGGCAGAGATAAGTTGAGAGAAATATTGTGCTCTTGCATTCTTTACCATGTTATTGTAGTTGAGTAATAGCTCTTTCATAGCATTATAATGTACTTGGAGACCGGATTTCTTCCATCTCCGCTCTGCTTTCCTACGCTCAGACTTACAGTTACGAATGCTTTGGTTTATCCAAGGCTGCTTTTTTGTAGGTTTTGACCTGACTTTAAGAGGAGCAATCTTATTCAATATGGATGCGCAGACAGAGTTAAAACAGTCCGTCAATTCGTTGGTGAGATAGTGTTCAGACAGGATTGGGCTATGATAATTAAAAAGTGTACAGAACCTTGAGACACTTTGTTCATTAAAAATGTGAGAGCATGTAAAGTGGGATTGGACAGTGGTAATGCTATCTGTTTCACAGGTAAAAACTATGCATTTATGGTCAGACACACTCATGTCTTTTAATTCCATGGCGGGAACTCTCACACCCAGGGTAAAAACCAGGTCCAAGGTATGGCCACGATTATGTGTCCGTCCACAAACGTACTGTTTAAGGTTAAAAGATGTAGTGATGTTTAAAAAATCGGCAGCATGGATGTTTGAGGAGTCATCAACATGAATATTAAAATCACCACAAAGAACAATTCTATCATATTTTAAAACAAGTGTTGATAAAAATTCAGGGAGTTCTTCTAAAAAGCTGCTGATAGATTTTGGGGGACGATAGATTAAGGCAAATAAGATTGGGTGAAGACCATCTAGTTTAAACAGGAGAACTTCAAAAGAAGAAAATTCGCTACATGGTAACTGATGGCATTTGAGACGCTTCCTAAAAACACTCACAAGGCCACCACCGCGACCACTGTTCCTGGGTTTGCTAAAACAATCATATTGTGGAGGAGATAGTTCAATAAGCTGGTAGTGATCCTTAGTTTGTATCCAAGATTCAGTTAAAAACATGATATCTAAGTTGGCAGATAAAATAAAATCATTCAGGATAGAAGTTTTACTGGTAAGCGATCTCACATTAAAAAGTGCCATTTTCAGTATAATTGTGCTGGGAGCTGTAATTGATGGGGAGGCAGTAGCTGTTGGTGGGACAGTGGTACAGATGATGTACTGAAGATTGTTTTTGTTAATCTGCTTAGCGTTGCAAAGTGGACGAGGAGCCCTATTTGTTACAACAGTCTTAATAGGGAAATGAACCGGTGAAGTTGTTGGGGACAAGGAAGAACAATAGGGGGTGCTAATACCCAGGTCAGTAGATTGAGGTGGAACCACAGAAGAAGAAGAGTGGGTTTCAGATGGTAACAGTCAATCACGTGGATGAGACAGCATCTTCTAGTAACCAGACACCTCCTATGTAACCCAAAAATCAGAACTGTGATCTTTTAACCCAAGAGGTTTCTAATAACAGATATGTGCAACTAATGTTTATAAGAAAAAAAAGTATAAAATGGTCAGTGCTGTTTCTACTTTTAGAACATAATGGCCAATGTGCTGTTCCTGCTTGCCTTATCTGAACTTAAATCTTTGGACAACAACTCTTTATTATTAAAAAACAACAGAAATGCTGCCAACTTACTTTACACCAATAAAACCTCCATGTTCTACTTTTGAGATGATCCTAACACAAGTTATGCATCCGTTTCCTGTCATACATATGTATGAATAAAGACGGCATAATCGCAGATGCTCCAAACCTGCTGAGTCGTCCTTTTCTTGACAACAGCAATGAACAGAGCAGAGCTCATTTGAATTTAATCAATGGGTATTATTGACGAGGAGGTGAAGCGGGGTTAGTTGCCTCTGATGATGATGACAATGGTGGATGATGCACAGACACAGCCATAACTGACGTGTACTACACTGCTACTAAACAAACTGTGTCAATACTATGAGGGGAAAAAAACAGTATGGCCACATCTGAGTCAATGATTTCACCATATTTGAGAAAACCACCTCCACAGGAAAGAGGATGAACTCTTTTTATCTTTTAAAGCACCTTCCTTTTGATTCATCTTAACCATCTGTCTCTTTCTGCTTTGATCTCTAGCTTCTCACAATTTTCCCTCCATTATTTTTTGCCGTCTCTCTGCTCAGTTTTACTATCACCTCTGTCTCTCCACTCAAAAACAGCTTGCAAGCATTTTATAACAATTGTGGTCTATGAGGGGGACCTTTTCAAAAGGCACTGCTGTGCCACAGAGATAGCACATACCCGACCAAAACTGCATGAAAGTCAGCTATCATGTCGTACATCATGAATCTGTTCATGCTAGAAACAAGTTATACTGATATGAGAAGACTAGGAGCTATAATTTCCTAATTAATCTCTGCATTTCTTCACACACACACACACACACACACACACACTCAATGTGCCGACAATCCACCCTTTACCATGTTCAGGATTAAGCAAACATTTCTTCTATCTCAACATAAATTCTTCTCCTCGCATTTCAATTAGAACATTTGCAAGACCCCAAACCCTTGCCTCCAGTTTCAAACACACACCTCCCTCGAACAGCGTGTGCTGTTTGATCAATGCGGGCGCTGAAGATTAAACTGAACTCGCATGACCTGCTTTCTGATCTTCCACACCACTGACTCAGTTCCCCTCATGGCCTAAACTCGCTAATACCACCTATAAAAAATCTATAAGCTTTTATAAGCTCTTCCACACACTGGGTCTGTTTGAGGGAGAGCGTAATCTGCACGCCATGGTTTCATTGTATTTTGTTTTAACTTCTCTTGTCTAATGTGTTTGTTGATGCGCTCCTCCTTGTGTTGAATTCAGCTTTACTGTGTCAATAGCTCTTCAGCTGATTCAACTCGGCTCAAGGCAGAAAAGGATCTGCGCACACTGAAGTGATACAATTTGAAGAATGGGACAGATAGAGAGAGATGGGAGAGGGAGAAGGGGGGGATCAAAGCTCGCAATAATTGACGGATTAGTTTTCACAGACCATTTCCTTGGCAGTCAGGGAATGAAATAGCTGTGAACATGTTCGCTTATTGAAATAACATAATATGCCATATTAGAGTCTGCCCCTGAAGGCCAAACGTGGTAAATGCAACTACAATTGACCTTGGAGGAAGCAAACATATTGACAACAGTGGTATGGCTGAGGCATTTTAGGTTGCATGGCTGCTTGCAAAGTTTTTTTTTTTGTGTGTGTGTTTGTTGCCATTATTTCATTTGCTAGTTTGTTTTGGTGCAACATTTTGGAATGAATGAATTTCAGAGTCGAGGTCAAAGTCAAATCAAGAACAGACTTTAGAAAGGGGAAGAAAAACATGTATATAGCAATAGTAAGGTGGGTTAAAAATAAATCCTGAGCAAAACAACCTTCTATTGAAAATGGCTTTAAAACCAAGCAACTCTGCCAGTCATGCATACTTATTTCACACCTAGAAAAAGGTAAAAAAAAAAAAAAAAAAAGAAGAGCAAGGCTATGTAGAGATCATTGCAGTCCTTGAGGTTAATTTAGGTCGGCTAATATATCATATGCATTCCACAACTCAGTTCATCTCATGGCAGTGTTACTAGAAGCACTCTGATGTTAAATAAAGAAAAGACACTCAAAATGTTTTTGTAATACTTCACTTCTATTTGGCAAATTGGCAGTCGCTGTAAGTGCTAGTTTATCGCTATGTTTTTACAGGATAAAAGTGCGCACGGCTTTCGGAGAGAAATAAATTCAGCACACACACGCAGGGCTTCACAGTGGTGTGTGCATGTATTAAACATGATTGTGCAGTGGATTATTAGCTGAAAAATATCCTTGAACTAAATCGGACGTCTCTTCTATGAGCACTGCACCAATCTTCCACACACACACACACACACACAGATACACACCTCAAAATTCTGTCCTGAAAGCCTACCATATCCTTTACACACACGCACAGTGAAAGGTTTACGTCAGCATGGACTCTTGGGCCATCCCAAGCGGCTTAGCTCGCCTTCTGCGAGAAACTGAGAGAGCTGGAGATGGACGAGAGAGCCAGACCACTTTTCCCAAGAGGAAGCTAACAAAGGAGGAAGAAAAAAAACATTTCGTCCTTGCATTCGATCCCTTAAAAAAAAAAAAAAACTCCTCCCCAGTGTCAGTAAAGCTGCAACACACACAGCTTTAATCACACTTTTCTCTGTCTCATTGTGGCCTACTTGATTCCACTGCGGCACTTGACAGTGAATATGAAACCATTTCACATCGTTTATGCTGCGTCAAGTCTGTCTGAACACCTCATGAGGTCACAGTTATAATATATAATCTTGTGACAATTTAGGTTTCAGAGCCGAAGAGAAGGAAATGTTATGGTTAATAATGTTCGTAAGAGCATCGGACCCATTTGAAGATTTTATTTGAATATTTACAAGGCCAGATATCAGCAGTGGTTTTGGGATATTTTCGGCTAAAATATCAAAGGTAAATGTCAAGTTTTGATGTCATCCCCTAAAAATCAAAGAAAAATGAGTTATTTCTAGGCTCTCAACATTTTACACTCGTCTTCAACTCAACTCCCAGCTGTTGGTCCCCCTTCAATAAAACTTAAAAAGAGAAGCCTTTGACGGAGGAGGCAAAACAAGCAGAGAAGGAGAGAGCTGAGCCCGGGGGAAGAACCACTTCCTGGCGCTCACTTGTCAAACAGAGCTCCGTCAGCTGAAGGGTTTCAAGACTGACACTGAGCTGGATTTATTTCTACTGGACAAGTTTGAGTTAGAAATAAAAATGTTGTTCTTTAACCAAATTTCTGCAGCATTGAGACAGATGTGTTTTTAGTCAGTACACAGTGGCAGACATTACAGTTTTCTTTCGCCACAAAAAATGGAAATGAAGAGTTAGCTTGCAAACATTGTTAGCTAGCAACTCAAACTGAAATGAGTCTCATACTGATTTAAAATGTCACTAATATGTACTATCTAAGTACTTGTTGGGTTATTTAGTGTAACACATGTAGCAAACTAAAAAGTAGCCTTAATTTTAGCTAATTTGCTAGCTAGCTATCATGTGAATTGCAGAACTCTTTTTCGCTAACATGTAGCTCGAAAGATTTTAGCCTTGTTCGTCGGTTGAAGGGGTTCAAGACTCAAACTGAGCTGGATTCATTTCTACTTTATTGGTCCAAATTAAATATGTTGCTCTTTAGCCAAATTGTATTGTTTGTCATAGAGTACAAAGAGGTAGGAAATGTGGCAGTAGCTAAGAAATGCAGGGATAGCTTGCAAACATCAACATTAGCTAGCTAGTCCAGCTGAAATTATTCTCGCACTGATATAAAATGTAATTTATATGCAAATACTAGATATAATAGAAACAAAATAATAGCCTGATTTTTAGCCATTGTTATCACGTGAGTAAGCAGAAATATTTTATAGCATCAGCTTTGACTGGAGGTGGAAAGAAGAATGGTGGAAAAGTTCATTTTGTGCATCTCTGCTCTCTGATCCTACAAGGATTTGAGTAAAACGTTAATATTGTGATTATTTACACTCGGATGTAGTTTGTTGCATCCTAGTTAGCCGCTTTGCGCTGCTCTTCATTCTGCAGACTACCTTGCGCAAACTATCCGCTTGTGCATTTAGTCTGAAACCTTACAATGACATCACCAGAGAGTGTTGAAAAAGTAAAAAAAAAACATCAATAAAGGATATTTCATCTAGTAGCAGAAATAAAGAAATAGAAAAATTCAAGTTACTCATTTTCCCTACTGTTTTCATCTGATCTCCAGCTGGTGCCTCCACTATTGAGCAGTTCTAGCAGCTCATATCGAGCATCACGCTACACTGTGTTGCTGCAGGGCCATCTGCTGAAGACTTGGCAGTGGGTCAAATTTCACAGATATTTTCCACGCTTCACGCTGATGCTTGACAGCTATCAAACTGATGTGGTTGTCATATATGAGCCGGGGTTTGGGCTGATGAGGAAATTCCCATCAATCAGATCAGCAACAGCAGCCATACATTTTGTGCTGAGGTACATTATCTTCAATTTATACGTTAAGGGAGGCACAGAACTTGAGTGTTTGTTAATGATGGTCTTTTGGAAAACATTTTTTTGTGCATAAAGTCAAAGAACGAGGAAGAGATGTAGGCAGATGATGGGGGAGACATGACAAAAAACATCATCCATATACAATAACTTCTTTACTCCAGTTCCCACACGTATGACTCATTCAGACTGCTCAGACCTGCTCATCTCATTTGCTTTTTTAAGGATTTGCTCCAAGTTGAAACCTCCAATGACATCACTGGTAGAGTCATCAGCTCCTCCCCCTGGCACTGCGTACCTGATGATGTAATCCTGGCATCAAGGGGTTGACAGGCGGGGGCGTTGATGATATAACCACAGTGCAGGGGAAGGGCAAGATGCTTTTATGGTCATCTGAATGTGAAGACAATCTACTATGTGGCAAATGCTTATTAAATGTCACAGCGTAACACACCAACGAGGCACACATCCACACAAAATGCGGGTGAGTCATTTGTACCTGTGGCCTCCAGGAGAAGATTAAATTCTGCATTCAACCAGGCATTTAATGCAAGGTAACAAACCCCTCTCTATAATATTACGCAACAAAAAACAGAAAGAAAGCACACATAAACAAATATAATATATGGAATCAACTGACATACATATGTGAAGTAATTGGATGAAGGAATGTGTGTCGAAAGGTGTGAAGAGTGCAAATGAATGATCGAGAATGGGGGTAAATTAGTAGCGAAGTGGATCCCGTTTTTTTTTTTCTCTTGCACAGTACAATAAATCATGCTTGAGCCTTGGTTGAGGCTTTGTGTGATGTGTTGAGAAAACCAGGAAAGCCGATTGGACATGCTGTGCCTGTTCCGATCAGCTCTGCAATGCCTCGCAGCCTTAGGTGGATGGCTTTGAACATTACTCTGGGTCGTAAAGTTAACCATACCTGACATTTCCCTAGGCAAGTGTGTGTCTGTGCACGGGTGTGTTTGTTTGAGTATACAATGCAACAGTGGGCATGGAGATTAGGTTGGATAGTGAGCAACGACCAACAAAGGATAATAATAGTCCTAATATTGCTTATGAAAGGCAATATGTAGCCTGTAAACTGTAAATAATACACAAATGCACGTTAGAACCCTTAACCCTAACCTGGCACGAAAGAAACCATGCTGTTGCAACATGAGCTGGGGCCGAACAATTAATCATTTTTTTTATATCAAATTTGAAAGAGAGCAATTTTCAAAATGCAAGAGCTTGGATTTCATTATAACTTAAATAATTAACAGTGTCTTAACAAGCTGTAGTGAGTGGAAGTTTAAACCAGCGACTATTTATTTCACCAGATGTAAAGACAAGTGTCACCAGTAAATTTACTCAGCTGTATTAACTCAATTAACGTTAAATTTGGAGATGACAAAACAAACAAACATTAAAAAAAAAAGATCCTCATTTTTGCTCTCTCTTTGGTCAAAGGTGGTTTTTGGGAAGAAGAAACACCTGTTTGTATCAATTTTGATGTTCAAAGAAATAAGATAACATAACACGTAGCTAGCAGGTAGCTCGGCAGTTGTCAAATGTAAACGTCAGTCAGCTGGTGGACAGAGATGTCTGAGTCTGCCAGTTAAACTTTCAAGCATATCATCATCATCATCCAGTAAATGAGGGAAGCTAACGTTAATGTTAATGTTAGCTCAAGCAGCTACAAAGTGAAGAGCTGTTCTCTGATTTCAAAACACTGTCAATGTTACCAGCAGTTTGTCATTATTGCCATAATTGGCCAACCATACAGCTGTTATCAATAAATACTGTATAATACCACATTTGAATATATTGAGTGATGTCAAGTCTGCCTCTCTTATCACCAATATCTAATAAACGTGAGCTAAATTGGTTATTTTTTGGAATACTACGCAAGTTTACTTAGAAATTGACTTTTCTCTGACTGGACCTTGGTAGGTCCTCAGTAACAAACAACTGCATTATTTCATCTCATACTATAAACAAAATAACTTTGTGGTAATGCTTTGTACAATCACATCTTGTTTAATACTATGTAGACCACAAATACAGGCTTGTTGTTTAATTTATAGAAAATACTAGAAATGTAAATCACAAAATTAGTCAGAAAATCACAAGTAGATATCTTCCTCAAAATCTTCAGCCCTAACATGAGCCCATAATTTAACCGCTCGCCTAACGTTGGACACACACACATGCACACACACACAGATGCACACTGGTACACATGGGCCAAAACAATTAGGATTGTCTGTTGAGGGATTTTCAGCTCTAAGCTCTCTGGAGGTGAAATCTCTGCGACAGATGGGTGGACATTTTTCCATAACTGCACGCGGTTCCTTCTTTCAAAGATCCGTTTTCCCTGAGCTGCAGAGGTCATTAGCTCACTGACCAGTGACACACAGCATTATCTGCCCTTGAGGAATCCCACCATCTTAGAGGGACAAACAATGGAGTAACACACTTTTAAATTATGCATCACTTTCATTACAACGCCACATACGTTAGCGGCTGCTAACTGCCAGCTAATGGCACATTTTGAGTTGAAAGATAAAACAGGTTGTAATGCATTGCACAGCCATTAAAAGAGTGTGACATTAGGGGTGTATTATCAAGTGCTACACTTATCACATCTGCACGCATATTATCACTTCTTTCTTACTTCCACAATGAAATACTATGCCGTTATTAAACTGTTAGTAAGCAGCTGTTAAAGTGGCCGGCTCCTTAAAATATAATGTAATTGTATTTTCACCAAGGCTTCTCTTTTATGTAAAAAATTATGAGAGATTTGTTTTGATAACAAATTGAAGTACGTCATCTTTAAACACAATAAGACTTGTTGTTTTTGACATTTCTATCAGATTAATAATAATAATAAGGATGGAGCTTTGATTGTTTAATCAATTTATCTGCTTACATTAGGCAATCAGATTGAGTGATGCCAGATGACAACACTGATGACATTCCCATTTGCAACCACAACTCAGAAATATGTAGATTGCATACTAATGACACACACTCTCCTGATTGCTCATTAGGCCTACTGTTCATTTGCATGAAGAAGAAATGAAATGCATCAATCAGACGTGTGAATAATTTGCCTCGAAACATGAAGGAGGCGACTCACTGTGCAGCTCGTGTAACATGACTAACAGCAAAAACATATTCAAATGCGCCGTCACGTGGGCGTGCAATATTTACATATAAAAGATGATGTCATCCAAGGCATCTGGAAGCGTCAAGGACAAGCATGACACGTCTGTCTCTCAGTGAGTCGGCATGTTGCCCAAGTGACAGAAGACTGCCAGTTGGGAGCCATGTTTAAAAAAGGAAAAAAAAGAAATCATGGTTGAGCCAAACTTTGTCATTTTGATGGATTGGGAATCATAGAGGCAGAAGACACTGGAAAGAAACTGTTTTGCATTTTAGCCAAGTTATGAGGGAAAATGGGACAACATTTGGACTCTTCAGCCCTGTGAGGCTCCTCAGTATGTTTTGTGCAATTATTCTGTCCCTGCCCTATTCTTTAATCTAATTATTTAGCCTGTCTGTCTGTTTTTGTATCTACACTATGTAGCTTTTTACCATGTTCTCCAAAATCATCTTCCCTTCTAGTTTTGACCAAAATGTCTGGTAACCTGAAAGGTGCAGCAAGGCAGCCACAAATATACCATCAATCAAAAGCTGCTGGCTGGAACTGACAGACATAATTAGCAAATAGATCCACAGAAATCCATTTGTTTATTGTCTTTGTATTTTTACATCAAGACTTAGAGAGATAGTGTTTTGCATAGGGTTTTATGAGGATGTAAGCCTATGATCTGCTTAAAATATAACTACCTGGAAAATCAAAAGAGGGTTTGTGACTTTTGATTTACAGATGAGCATTTTCATCAGTTTTGTGTGCACAATCCTGAATTGTTTTCCTGTGTTTTATCAACCACTTATTGTAATTTTACCCCATTTGCAAAGATACTGAGTAGAGCAAACATATTTATTTATATTCTGCAGTGTAATCTAATTTAGTAATGGTGATATGTTCACTAAATTGGACCGAACCAACACCTCAGACCAACAGAGGTGTCCAGTAAACCAAAGCCTTAATTACTGTACACCCACCACATAAATGAAAAAGACAGAGAATGATCCCATATATCCCCTTACAGCTGTTCTCTTGTCCTTTTAAAACCCAAACACATAAACTAACACAATCTTTAACACACACACACACACACACACACAAACACACACACACACACACAAACACACATGGCTGGATTACCGACAAGTGGGACTGTATTTCGCCTTGCTCAACTTGTGCATGAAAACAACTAATATTCTACTAGGGAGTCAGGAATCACCCGGCAGCTACATCCTCTGAGAAATGAAGCAATTTAAAAGCACTACGCACCAAATGTGATATTCATGATTTGGATTCCAGCAGCAGCCGAGCCAAGCCACCCTGTCATAACCGAGCAGACGTGATTCCCATTCAGACCGAGGGGAGGGGAAGCGAGGTAAAGAGCAGAGGTTTGCCGGAGAGGAGGTTCCAACTCTCGAGTAATGGTGTCAGGAGGGGAAATAGAGACAGCAGGATAGGGAAAGAGCAAGAAAAGTGTAGACTGGACCAATATGTCCATTTGAATTCCTTGCATCCACCATCCACCCATCTAGTTCTCTCTCAATTCCTCCCTGTACACTATCTCCCCATCACCAAAGGGCAGACTGACAAAGTTAGCAACAAGCAGGTAAACATAGCTAAAAGCCAGATATTTCCTTAAGGCATTGGTGGAGACTAAAAAAAAAAAAAGGGAATATTGGACTTAGACTCATCTGGTGACCACAAACATGACTCCAAATTAATGCTAATGTTGCTCCGTGTCTCCTGGATGTCTAAGTAGGCAACTAATTTGCTAACAAATTCATATATCAGTGTTGGCGTTTTACAGCTTGTGCCGCTGCCCCAAGTGGCCAAATGTCTGGTTAAGTTTAGCCAACTTCTCAGTTAAGGATAGAGAATAATCGTGTCCATGGTTAAAAGAAGAACTGCTTGGTTAAGGTCAGTGAAAGATTGCGGTCATGGTTAAACAAACCAAAGTTGACTGTTGGTAAGAGATGAGTTGCAAACTGTGAGTCTCCGGTGTCAAAGCCAGACACTTTGTACAGGAGATCGTCTGCCAGGTAAATGTAAAGGAAGGTCATTTTAAGTATTTGAACCGATACTGTCGATTCATGGTGAGGGCAGTGTCGTCCAGCTAGCTTAACTTAACACAGTTAACACAGGTTAGTGTGGCTCTAAGGTTTAACCTAGTGTTGGTTGTGCATTTCTCCCGTATAGTAACACTTAAGTATATTATTTAGAGAAACGGCCCGTGATATATTGAGATAAAAGATGGCTTTAAGGTACGGATAAAGTACCTGGAGATCAAGGCTAGAGTGGCTCGCTGGTGGAGGCTGTGAAGGCAACACACGAGGCTTATTGATCTGAGAGCATCAGAACAAGGAGAGACTGCAGCATCCAGCAGGGATACTCTGTAATGTAGTAGGCCATGCATGTGTGCTATCTGTACATCCCTGTTTATTCCTGAAGGGGACGGGCACAGGCAGGAGGTGGCATACATTCTTCTCTCCGGCTGGTGCGAGGCCAGTAGGAGGAAATCGAGGGCATGGTGGGCGCAGAGGAGAGTCACGGCCAATGCGGAAAAACATGCGGGCTTGCCAGGTGGCATGTTAGGGTTCGTGTGTATTAGTGAGTGCTTTGTGTGTAAGAGCAAGAGCTTAATACATCTGCGAGAGTGTGTGGGAGGCTGGGAAGCAGCAGAGAAGCACCCAGAGCTATATGAGAACGCTGGGATTTCCACCTCAGGCAACAGGATTGCTGCCTATCAGACACGCACGCGCCTCTATGCACACAAACACACCACCTTGCCCACGCTTTTTGTCACTCTTCTCGACTCCCTCCTGAACACATTGGTCCAACCTTTACACACTCTCATTTTAACACACACACACACACACTTGGCAGCCCCCCAAGCCGTATACAGAGAGGACAGGGTGGACTGAACGCTCCAGCCCAGCCAGGCGATGGGTTAAGTGGTGGAGAGTCTGATGGTTAGAGGATGGGACTGAATACTGATCCAGAATGCAGAGAGGTGGCTACTGTAGCATAAGCTGCTGATTACAGGAGAGGAGAACGGGGAGGTGGGGAAGGGAATGGAGATAGGATGGGATGGTGGAGAAGAAGAAATTTAAAAATACACAGTGAGTTTAGATGAAGAGACAAGTACAGTCATGGAGGGAGAAGGAGTAATGAGGTAGGTGGACAATGGTGTATCATTTGTAGGCCGGGAACAAGGAGTCAAACACTGGGAGGAAATGAGAAGCCGAAGAATGGAAGCTCAGAGTGGGAGGTGCAGTTGACAGAGAGAGGAGGAAGAAAGAAGAGTCGACAGGATTGCTGAAGGCTTCCCTCAGATCACACAGGCCCCTTAAGAATCTTTCTCAGACTGAGTAACACAATTGCAACACTCCATATTCTCTGTCTGAGAAGTTTGAGCTCCTACCAGAGCCTGCTAGGGATGGAAACAACTTTTCAACCGCATTCACGGTTTGAAAGCTGAAGGCAGCCCTGATTTGCATTCTTCAAATTATGCCACTGGATGAGATGAGGGATGCACGATGTGAGTGAGCGAGCGAGCGAGCTTTTAATTTTTCATTTAATGCTTTGCAAATGGATTCTCTGCTCCCTTTCAATCAAGCAAAAACATAGATGAGCTGGGGAAACGGTAGTTAAATTGGAAATCCAGTACATCCCAGTATTCAGGGATTATTTGTTTCCTTACTTCACTAATTAACACAATAACCTATCCATGTTATTATTGCTAGCCCCATGATACCTTGCGTGACTTTCGGTTATTTCCTTTACTGAACCAGCTCCTGTGAGAGTTAGCTGTATGCAACATGTATCTTCCCTTTTCTTAAGAGATTTTGGGGAAATATATTACGCGGGAACACAGCCTGTCCAACCTTAAACGGGATAATGTGATCATACCTCTGCCTTTCAATGACAAGGGATGGGAGGACGACCTGAAGAAGTTCCTTCAGCTAATGTACAGTAGCATATTTAGCTACCTTATTGATTGTGTTGCTACCGACCAATCTGAAAAGCTTCTATTCCATAGAAATAAAGTCTGGCACATTTACTAAAGGAGGTGAAACACAACCTTGTCAATCCCAAAGCAGACATAGAGCCAAGTCAGAGCCCCAAAGTCCCACATCACTTAGCTAACGCTAAGCTAACTTAGTTGGTTACTACCATTTGAGGCCACTTCTTCAGGTCGTCCCATTCCTCGGTAGTAGAGGGCAGAGGTATGATCACATTATACTGTTTAAAGAAAAAGTTCGACATTTTGGGAAATATGCTTATTGCTTTCTTGCTGAGAGTTAGATGAAAATAGCGATACCACTCTCATGTCTGTACGCTAAATATGAAGGTACCGCTAGCAGCCAAGCTAACTTAGCTTAGAACTAAGACTGGAAACGGGGAAAGAGCTAGTCGGATATAACTAGTTTGTTTAATCTGTACAAAAAAAATGAATTAAAAAAAACAACACACTGCTGTTTTATGTGGGGTTATATCCCGAACTCTTTCTTGGTTATGTATGGTTGAAGCTAAGTTAGCCGGCTGCTGGCAGTAGCTTCCTATTTACTGTAACAAAGACTTCAGAGTGGTATCGATCTTCTCATCTAACCCTGGGCAAGAAAGCAAATAAGCTCATTTCCCAAAATGTCAAACTTTTCCTTTAAGTTGTGAGAGGCTGTGATCCCACATCAATTATTTCCCCAAAATCTCTAAGAAACAAGAAGACGCCTGTAGCATACAGCGAACTCTCGCAGACGGCGAAGGAGTAACCAGAAGTTACAGAAGCGCATTATTCACACAAGGTATCATGGGGCTATAGGATTAACGTGGATAAATATACAGACACATATACGCACAACCCTTATTAGAAAGTCCTTGTCATTCACCCGTTAATAGAAATGTATTACTTCTCCTGCGGCACTGACAGCACAGCGATACACCATCTTGTCTGACCAGGATCAATGCCACAAGTGGATATTACAATGCTGCTTCACGTCTCCTGCCTTTCATGTATCACTGCTTTTACATTAGGGATGAGATAGCGTACAGTATGCTCTCTCTCTCTCTCGAGCTCTCTTCCTCTCTCTCACATTGTTCATCATTCTGCAGAACTGTCAGGGGGCATGGTTGGTAAATCACGAATGAACCCACTTATTGAATCCCCCCTGACATTTATTCATATTGTGTGGGTTTGTGTCTGTTTGTCCATGTCTGGGTGAATCCATGTGAAAGCAGTTGTGTTTTTTTTCTATGTATCCATTCTAATGTATACTATTCCTGACCTGTGCTGAATTATGTCTTAATGGCATGATAAATCAATCTGGATTAACAGGAACAATGCAAATGCAGCCGAGTGGAACAGACAGGGCTCAGCGCGGCGCGTTGTGTCTATCACTGTGTGCATGTGTGTGTGTGTGTGTGTGTGTGTGTGTGTGGTTCTGGCAGACGCAATTCATGTGACCTTGATAGTGGCAAGCAAAGAACAGTCAGCACCATGGACAGTTCTGAAGCACATACAGTGCAAATAAAAAGTAAAAGATTTCATGTGTTATCGTTTTACGACATTGAACCAAACGGGGATTTAATGTGGGTTTTTTTTTTACACTGATCAAAAACGTTGCGGGGATGATTCTCTGCAGCTGGTCCTGGAAGGCTTGTGAGGGTAAATGAATGCAGCAAAATACAAAGAGATCCTGGAGAAAACAAACTGATGCAGTCTGCAAGAAACCGGCGACTTCTGGGAAGATTTCTTTTTCAGCCAGACAATGACACCAAGCGTAAAGCCAAAGCTACACACAAATGGCTTCAAAACAACATTGTTACTGTCCCGGAGCGGCCAAATCAGAGTCCAGATCTCAATCCAATCGAGAAGTGGTGGAACTGAACTTGCAGTTTTGCAAAGAAGAACAGTGGAAGAGGGGTTACAAACAAGTATTTAGTGTTTTATATTGGAGATCTGTTTTCACTTTGACATTAAAGGGTATGTTTCTGTTGATCAGTGTCAAAAAAGCCACATTAAATCTACTCTGATTCAATGCTGTACGGCAATAAAACATTAAAACTTTGAAGAGGGGTGAATTCTTGTTAAAGGCACTGCATGCACACACATACGTGCATACAAACACCCATCAGTCCTACAGATGTCTCCACTGCAGAAGTCCAATTTTTAACTAGTACTCATTAAATACAATAAAGAGAGTCACTGAAGACATTTTATACAACTTAAAGTGTTATATTCACTTGACAGGAATATGTGTATTGTGATACGATATACCACCTGGATTCTACTTTGCTACTAAGTGACAGCAGGTCCTCCAAAAATTCCTTTAGGGAACAAGGGAACGTCTGGTATTTTTGCTTGAAAAATGGCTTGGACGATTAATCGATTATGACATTTTTCTTTTTGTTGGCCCCAAATGGGAATAAACAGACTAACTATGTATGACACCAGAAACATGACGCTGACTCACAACATCTATACAAGGAAGTAGATTCAAACTTGTCAAGGCTTATTAGTAACTCTGAAGAGGCTGTAAGGCTGTGATTTATAGGCAAACGCTAATGTTTTTCTGTCTTTGCTTTTATTCCCCCCAGATATGTTCCTCCCAGTGTAACATCTTTCCGCTTGTGTCTTAATGAGGAACAAGCTGTTATAGTTTATACAATCAAACCTCGATCGTATAGTAGGTGTTTTTTTGTTTTTGTTTTTTAATGTGACGATGTGAAAGTGCTGACATTTGTCTCAAAGTCAGTGATGTTCCTTTAGGAGTTGCCGCTTTGCTTGTTTTAAAACGTGTGTTTACAATGTCACCACGCTCTCAGGGCAATCGTGAAATCGCTACCTCAGCCGAGCCTAAAATACAGATGCATTTTTAAAAATAAACACTCAGCTCATTCTACATTCAAAGTGTGGAAACACAAGGTAACCTCACCGGAACGGGAAACAAATCTAAAGGGACAGGTCAAGTTGACCAAAATGTTGAGTGCATCATTTATCCAAACTTCTGTTCCATTACAAGTCACCCAAAAACAATTTATCTCCAGTGTTTAGTCCCACCCAGTAGTGACAGTCAAACCACCACTGTTAAAATGCCAGCCTGGGTCCCTTAAAATCAATATCCATTAAGCATGCAATTGATTTAACAGGGCAACAGCCGAGTGAATAATGGGAAAAAACAGGAGGAGCTTGAATTACCTGTCAGAACATTAAGCCTCAGCTTGTCAGTTAATCAAAGGCAAATCATGTGCATTCCAGCACGGGGCTCAAACAGTGTCTGTGATATGATTTTACATCTTTTTTTAAGCTACTTCATAACATTTTTGACTGTATTGTGTATTTTTCTGTGTTTATTCAACAGCTTCCCTTGAAAAGTGTTTCCAGTATTTCTGCTGGCACCCTGAGGCTACTTGGGTGAATACAGGCTATGGCTTTACATCTGATGGCCCTTGAGGATGTCACATTGTTTTCTGGCCAAACACATTTGCTATATTTAGACAAGGAAATTTGCCAGAGTACACAGCGAAAATATCCATCTTATTAGGGTCACCAAATCTACTGAGTCTTTCATGTTGGTGTTTTATGAGGCAGGAGATGAAGCCCAACAGTGGGGTGAAATAATGTCACTTGTTTGACACACTGTACAGTTTCTAGCATTTCAATAAAAGGTCATGTTTAAAAAGGCAAAAGACCACACTGTTACGGAGATTTTAAATATCCGGAAGCTGATTTACATTAAGCGCCTGTTATAGGAAGATTTTTGTTTGTTTTATCAGAAAAAATCTAATTCGAAGATTCCTCATAATTTACTGTGGATCTCTCGTTAAGATGGAGATTGTTTTTTGCAGCGCACACAGCATGAAAGCTACTTACTCCGCTTTCCTGGCCAATCCAACTGAGCGGCAGAGAGTGGTGGGAGTCTGCGGAACCAGGGACTTGCAGCAGGGGCTCCTCTTGTCTTCCCCGGCGGAGTCCGGGCTGGCTTGGCTCGCTTTGGGTGACTGCGGCGAGGTGGGGACGAGCTGCAGCTGCTGCGGGTGGTGGGAGGACGGCGCAGGAGGGATTGGGTGCTGCTGAGGCTGGGCCGATAGACCGGGAATCTGCTGCTGCTGCTGCTGCGGCGGCGGCGGCGGCGGCTGCTGCTGCTGCGCCTGCTGGCCGAGGTGAGCCGCAGCTTTGTTGCTCCCCGGGTGCTGATGGAGGTGGGCCGGCGCCTGGGGACTGGCGCTGCGGTGAGTCGGGTGGTGGTGGTGGTGGTGGTGATGTTGTGCGGGCTGCTGGACGTAGTGATGGGGGTCCCGCAACTGTCGGTTCTCTCCTATCAGGTCCTCCACCTTTCGCTCGAGTTCGTCGATGCGTTGGCGCTGCGTCTGGATCAGGCTTTGCTGGTTCTGGACGATAGTGGTGAGCTCCTTCAGGTAAAGAACGGCTTTCATTGGATTATCCAGCAGGCTCTCCATTACTGACTGTAGCTGTGGCCGCGTGCCCGGCTGTGTTGACTTCTTCTTCAGCTGTTTCTGGCGCTGCAAACCGTCGATGAGGCCTCTGCACAGTGCGTAACCGGGATGCTCTGGCGGCCGTCTGACGCCTCTACGCTCGGCTGGGGATGGGTACTCTCTCTCTCTCTCTCTCTCTCTCTCTCTCGATACTTGGTGAGGATACCAGAAATGGTGCTGATGCAAGGGGGGGATCAGCATCACCGGAGTACGGAGGCGGAGCCGTAGTGGACCTGTGATGTCAACACGCAGGAGAAACATGAAACTGTTTTTCACGTTTCACATGTAAATCCACAGTTTTTGCATCTCATAGCCCAACATGTGTTTTGGCCAGTCTCTTCCCCTGCAAGTTCCACTTCACTGACTAATTCTTAGCTAAATGAATCCCTCAAGACTTTACTTGCCTCTAAAATAATTCTCACTCTATGCAGCCGAATTAAACTGCATGCCCTGGTCACTTGTCTACTATAGCCTTTTAAGTTTATGTCAAATAGGAACATAAAGTAATCCTACAGGGCTATCCCAATCTGTGGATTCATTCTGACTGGTGTGGGGTACGGTGGCCCTGAAATCTCAAGGCACTTGAGAAAACACATGCAAATAGACAAACATCAATTTGACAGAACATGTGCAGGATTTGGGGTGGGGGACGCTGTAAAGTGAGAAAACAACCAAATACAGAAGTTTACAGGGGACACTAAAAAGTGATGACCATGCCCGGACACACCTGGCACATGTTAGTTGCCATGGTTTGTGGCTCATTACAGAATTTGATTATCTGTCAGTGGTGTTGGAAAATGAGCAACTTACACTTACACTGATTGCATGATTCAGATATTGTTTGCTGTTAATCTAGCAACTGCCGTTTGCTAATTACTAATTCAAATCTAAAACATGCGATCTGAAGGTTTAAACTAAAAAAAATTAGTTTATCCAGTGTTTTTTTCTAAATCATTCAATACCTCTCCATTTCTCATCCACTTCAAGCATTATTTTATTACAGTAAAAGCAGACGGATTTAGACTCTGTGTGGTCTTTCCTAAAATCTGGTGATATTTGCCTCTGGTGTTCTAGATGTGACTTCACCATGTGAATTAAACAAGCTAAAGCTCAGGAAGACCCTGTTCTCCATGTGAATGTGTGATGTGATTAGTATTGCTCGTGAGGCTCTTTTTGTCACACAGCAGTCTTTGTGTGTTGGATGGTAACTCTTTTTTTGTTTTTTTGATGTTGCCCTGCAGGGTTGGAAAATAATGGCATGGTGTAGAATGTAATAGCTTCCTCCTAATGCTCACTTAGCAGCACAGTATGACAATTATTTGATGAAATGTGGATTTTCTTCACGGGGTAGATGTAGGTTCTCTTTAGCATATTCACATTCACCATTTTCAGGGAGTTTCTTTTGGTATGCAAACGAATTACAAAGTTTGGGTGGAAAACTATGTCTGATCCAATTTGCAAAAAAACTCATACTGCTATCTCACCATAGCAGGAGCAAAAGAGGCTGCCTTTCAGTCTGTGCTTTGGTATCTCTGACTTTACCAAAAGGGAAATAAAAAACAAGTCGACCAGACAGATAGCATGCAAGCAGAGCAAGGAAAGGAAATGGGTTTTAGGTTTGCAGAGATGATCCCTCCTGATACAGACTAAAGTGATATCTCACTGCGAGAGTGCTCGGCTGCTCTGGTTGCTGTAGTGTGATGCTTTTCAGGTTTGCACTTTTATTCAGTGGTCGCATTGCAAATGTGCAGGAATTTATACTCGTCATTAGTCTATTGTCAAATGGATTGTTTCTATGTGTAACAGGCCTTTGTGTTTGTGTTTGACAGAATGCTTTATACTGACAAGACGATCTAAAATGAAAACTTATGTCACCTTTTGTTAAAATCTGAATTGTTTATTCATGATTGGTCTTTTTGAAATCCAAGGGGTGCCCACATTCAGCTTCAGTAAATTAGTGTTAATTAGTGTCAAAGCCTAATGAAGCAAAGGACAGTCTGCCAAATCCATCCAGAACAGGATTGACATTAATGATGGGCTGAGATTAATGCTATTTTTTATGAGAACAGAGAAAAACCTGAAATGGATTTGTATATTTATTTTGACAAAGACATTGCTAAACGTTTCATAAAACTTTTTTAAAACAGCTCAGAGGAAATATAAATATCGTATGACCTTGAGACAGTGAAATATTAGGACCACAGTGGTGAGCCAGTGTGGGTGCAGCCAGGTCCTTCCTTCCATATGGCTGCTTTACAAGCTGCATCAAGTGAAAAATGGCTTGCACACCCGACCAGCGACACATGGCTGGACGGAGACAAAAATGAGTTTTGCAGTGGGATTGTAAAAATGGAAATGGTGCCAGCAGTGACTTTGGTGCTGGGGTGACATCTGCAAGGTCCAGCCTTTCTTATTATGGACTCTCTGCAGGAAGAGGTGCAACCCACCTTTAACACCAATTACCTTACAGAGGAGTCTGAGGCCTGAGAGGGTCACACATTCTTGATCTGAAACGACAAGGACAGGGCACAATGTGATACGGATAATCAAGTTTTGTACCTCGGTTACCATGCATCTGCAGATGAGAAAGCTTTTACTGCCCTTTAAATAAGACTAAGAGTCTACAGCCATGCTAGCAGCGTTGTTAAGCTGTACTTAGGCACAACGGTGCTTTGAGCTAAATGCTAATGTCAGCATGCTAACAAGCTCACAATGACAATGCTAGCATGCAGATGTTAAGCAGGTATAATGTTTACCATCTTAGTTTAGTGGTTAGCATGCTAAGTTTTGCTAATTAGCACTAAACACAAAGTACAGCTGAGGCTGATGGGAATGTCATTGGTTTTGCAGGTATTTTGTCATAAACCAAAACACTGGACAAATTGGAATTTAGACCTTATGGTGGCGCCAGATGAAAAGTCAGGCGTTCACCAAAGTTTTTACAATTTATCCTCTGGGCACCATGAATGTTTGTACCAACTTTAATGGCAATCTATCCAACAGTTGTTGAGATATCTCACTAAAATCCCCAAACGTCAACCTCCAGCTGATGCTAGAGCAAAAGTCAGGGGATCACCAAAATCAGTAGGAGTCATCCTCTGATCACCATGAATGTCTGTACAAAATTTCATGGCTATCCATCCAATAGTTATTAAGATATTTTAGTCTGGACCGACCGACAGACCAACATTGCCATCCCTAGAGCCATGCCACTAGCATGGCTAAAAAAAAGCACACAAACATTAGGTAAAACATTTAATCACATTTAAGACCTGTACGATCTTAGAGAGATCACTGATTCAAATTCCTCACTCCTGGAAGAGAGAAGTTTGAAAGTTGGTTGGCGGTGTTAAAGCTTTGCCTCATCTTCGGATCCTCCCCCAGAACTTTTAATTTCAAAACTGTGTTATATCAATATAGGCTTACTCCCCAGAGAGCTGTTGTATCTCGGGTTTGTTGCTAAGTTGAAAGTAGACCAGCCGTATTTCTCTCTCATTATTCAGCTGTGTTTGATGCAGAGCCTAACACACACAGACTGAGTGCACTGCTGTGAACCCAAAGCAACATTCAGAGAAACAGAAAGTTGCCTTTGAATCAAAGAGTGTCTGGAACAAACAAGGACTCCTGCCTTTTGTTTTGAATAGCCATGGCATTCAGCACCTACATACATATGTGAAAAGTTTCCATTTGAAGCGATAGCTCTCATTCAGTCTCTCACTACAGCATTTAGAATGATTTCTCATTTCCCCCAATCTTCAGACTAAGCAATAAAAGAAAACTGCTCTATTCTTTAGCTCTTTTGGGTGCAGCACTTCTCATTAATATTGATAAATGGCTTGTTGCATGCATCCGACTTGACTCAGAATATGATAGATTTAATACCCTAAGATGACTCGTTGGTTATGGATGTTTTATGTGTCATCACTATCCCTTTGGCATGAAAAGTTTTAGAAAAAAAAACACAATGAAAAAGGAAAGATTTATCAAAATGAAGCTGTCATTGTCATCTTTTGCTCATGAATCTTGCCAAAGATGTCAGGGAAGTTCACGTAGTAAAAAACTGATGTAGAGGGGAAAGTTAAAACCTGATGGAAAGGAGAAAGGAATTAAACATTTTTCCAAGGACTCTGGAGCATTAATGACGAGATGCGATAAGAACAGACGACACGATAAAGCAATTAATGTCAGGTAGAGATTAATTACTTGCAATGCTACACTTCATTAGTGACACTCTGCAGCCGTGCCAGTTGAGATGAGCAAGTCAGTGAGTCATTGACACCATGAGCATCTGGTAAGAACAGCACTTTAAATGATTTCGCCAAGTGGCAACAAGGATTGTTTAGTATTTACACAGCATGCAGCTGTCTTAATATAACATTTAAAGAGCTTTTTAATTCCATTATGAATATCACAGCAGTGCTCACAATGTCAGTGCTAACATGCTGATGCTTAGCAGGTATAATGTTTACCATGTTCACTAGTTAAGTGTGTTAGCATGCTAACATTTTCTAATTAGCACAAAACACAAAGTACAGGTGAGGCTGATGGGAATGTCATTAGTTTTGCAAAAACTGGTCATAAACCAAGGCATTGGACAAATTAAAGTTTTACCTAATGATGATGAAGGAGAAGTCAGAGGATCATGAAAGTTATTATATTTCATCCTGATGGGGGACATGAATGTCAAATTTCATGGCATGAAAGGTTGCCATCATCAGTCATTAGGATTTATCCTCTATCCTCATACCTAAATGTGTGCCAGTCCCTCATGTACATGTTGAGATATTTTACTGGATAAGTGAAAACTTTGATCTGCTGTTGGAGCTTGATGTAAAGTCAAGGAGTCGCCAAAGTTATTACAATTTATCTTGAGGGGGACATGAACATTTGTACCAAAATCCGTGCCAATCCATCAAGAGGAAGTGGAGATATTTAATTGGAAAAGTGAAAACTTTTACTTGCTAGTGGCATTCGATGAAAAGTCAGGATATCACCAAAATGTTTATAATTGATCATGAAGGGAACGTGAATATCTGTACCAAATTTCGAGGCAATCCATCCAATGGTTTTCGAGACATTTGACTCAAAACCAAAAATGTCAACCTCATGGCGCTAGAAGAAAATTCACAGAATAGCAGTAGTTATTACAATAAATTATCTGGGCACCATGAATGTCTGATCCAGGCTAAAATATCTTGAAAAACTCCAGGATATAATTTCAATTTGAATATTCAATCCAATAGGAGTAAGAAAGGCCAACACTCAATGTTGAAAAAATACTGCAGACATTGCTGAGGTGAGTCCAGGTAAAAGCCATTATTCTTCATTGTTTTTCCCAAGTATCTCTACATCGAGGAAGAGATGGAGATAAAAGAGAAGCAGACGAGTAACAGAAGGAGTGTTAAGCTTTGATACAAGTGAGATGTGGGTTATGAAAAAGGGGCTGCCTCTTGTCCATCACATGCAGACTTTCATTTCAGAGGTTCGTTTCTTAATATCCCAATGGGAAAATAGCTCCAACTATGTGATTCCAAAGTGGAGAAACAGAAGAATTCAGTTTAACTTGTTTCCGGAGCTTATAAATCACAATACACTGCACAGATTCAGAAAAAGAAGGAATGAAAATATAAAAAAATTGAATTCCAGTTGTCCCTCCAAATACTGTCAATGTCACTCTTAAGGACACAGAAAAAATACAGTGAAATTCAATTCAATGAGCTGTATTCTTAGGTTGAATATAAGAGCTGACCTTTACTCCATATTTGTCTGTAGCCCTTTTGAAAGCTTCCACCTGATTAAACCAAGGGGAATCTTTAATGGCTGCATCTTGTTGACCCCTGGCCAGCTTTGGTGTCCAAAACCAATACCCATCAGCCCCCCTCTCCCTCCCTATTGGCTCAGAGGAGATCAATAATGAGAAGGGAGTGAGGCCACAGGCACCTATTGTAGATTAACTTTAACCATTAGAGGAAAAGTGTGGATGGTGCAGTGCTGGGATTAAGATGCACATTGGCTGCATATATTAAGCATCTGCAGGGTAGTGTCATTGATTGTCCCATTTTATGTGGAGCTTTTCCCATGATGAGAAATAAGGGGATATGGTGTGCTTGAGGGTCTTGATTGAGAATTTAGTAAGACACATGTTTAAGGTGGATGAATTGTGTGTGGTGAAGCAGAACACTGTTTAACACCCTAAAAAATCAGTAACAGTAACAAACTCTCATTGGGGACAGTTGGGCTTTTACCACCTTTAAAATCATATACACCTACAAGCAAGTCTCAAGCAGCAATGCTGAGCAATTCAAACAGTCTATTAAAAGGTTGTGAATACTTCATGTTGCAAGTGAGAAAAATCTGCCAATATTCTGCAGCTCCTTTATATATCGACTCACTTTCCTCTGTGATTTGTAGATTCCCTCTGGCATTGTTCAGCAAGGTAAATATACTGCATAAGGGGAACAAAGAGGGACCAAAGCCCGTCACGGGTGGGCGGGACGAGGCCTGACCTGCTGTGAACCACAGCTGAACAGCCCTGAAACAGCTTTTAATGCATGAGAAACACAAAAAAAATACTCAAATGTGGAAAGAGCCTCTCACTCTGGTCGACTTAATGTGTCGCCTCTTAGAACTCATGAAATGTTTGACCTCAGTCAAGTTTAGAAAACTCAATGTGGAGTTCATTTAAAGCAGCAACAATATTTTTTAAATTCACAATGGATCAAATGACTATGTATAATGTGAAAGCAGTCTAACATAGTGACGAACCCACAAAGATTTATTAACAGATTCTGCAGTTCCCCTCAGGTCTACGCAGTGTTTTAGCATCTTTCAGCTAATTGTTTTGGTTTTACAGCCCACAACTGTTTTGGTTCACTCTCACCACTCTCATCAACCTCATTTGCAGTAGCAGGCAGCTGTTTTAGCAAAAAAGTACACTGTATGCTACCTGCCCAGCACCAAACAGCAGACAGACAAAATTAGCAACTAGCTAGTGAACATAGTGTAGCATTTAGGAGCTAAAGAGCCAGATATTTCCCTCAGGAGTTGGTGGAGAACAAAAAAGGGGAGTAAATATTGGACTTACATTCATCAGGTGGACAGAAACACAACTTGAGATGAATGCTAATGTTGCTGCATGTTTACTGGATGTGGATGGGCAACTGTTTGCTAACAAGTTAGCCATATCATATACTACGGCTTGTTCCACTGCCCCCATGTGGCCAAAAAAATCAATCAATACTGCTAAAGATAAATCTCAAGTGGGACAGTTTGGCATTAAAGGTAACATCATTTTGACATCAGCTATTTTTTTATAGCTGAAATTCTCTGAGCACAGTCTGCTGTCCAGCAAAAAGCCCTTTTCTCAATGCATATACCAAACGTGTGCCAAATTATATTGAGATCTTCTACATAAAGCTTTAGAAGCCATTGTAATATGGATATTTGAATATTAAGGGCGTTGGTGCATCACTGCCTTATACAGATTCATTGATAAAGCTCAGCTAGAATACAAAAAATGAACAGAGTCTGGCTCATTAGGCAACTTGTAGTTTCAGTTCAAGTGAGGCGAAGTTAACCCTCAACCTTTTATTTGGGTCAAATGGATTAGTGATGAACAACAAATGTGTGTCTCCATCATTTTGTTTCCAGTCATTTCTATCTGCTGCTTGTGAATGTCTCACTGAGATTCACCCCTCACTCCGAATCCAATTAACACTTTTTGACTTAGGGGAGCACACTGCATATATTGTGTGTGTTGGTGTGTGCATGTGTGTGTGTGTGCGTGTGTGTGTGTTTCTTTCTGTTTAAATCCTTGAATCCACCAGTCTAATGCTTTAAAGCTCCTTTACTGTGTCATTACCTCCAAATATAGACTAACATTTAGAAAAGAAACAGGATTTGCCTCAAGCTGCTTATTTGTCACATCACCACAGAAAGCTGTAAACACATATTGTACAGTAGCTAGTTAGTGCAGCACAAGCCCAGAGGTCACCGAAACGGGCTTGTCGTAGCAAGGTCCCCAGTTTGCAGCCGCAAACCAACAAGGGAATGTGAAAGTGGAGAAGTAAATGAATACATTTCTCCCTGTATTTGTAGTGGATATTCTTCCCGTGCCACTAACCTACACCCCTTCTCCTCAAACTACAAAAATGAAAAAGGCTATTTTATTTGGTTCTCACTCATCAGTTCAATTATAAAAATGATGATGATTTATACAGCCAGGATGTTAGCATCTGACCTCAGACATCACTGAACTTCTATGTAACTGCACTTCAGTATCGTCTGCAGGCACTTTCCTTTTCCAAATGGCCTCATGCTCTCAGTATAGAAAGAGAATCGTGGTCATTCTGGCTCATTAAAAGGGCATAACCCTTGATCCATATGAATTTGGACATGTCATGGTGACAGCAGCACTCTTGCCAATCACCTGACTATCCATCTGGCTGCGCACCTGTTCTCATTCCCTCATCGCCTGTCATAGAGCTCCAGCCATGTCTACCGAGTTCTACCAGACTCTTTAAACTGTTCAGTATTAGCTGCCTGAGATTTAAAAGCCGCTGCTAGTCTGTGACTGGCCTGCCCTTTTCTTTGAGTTGTTTGTCTGATTCTGTCTGCCTCCAAGTTACAGACTATTAGCCTGTTATTGACCACAGTTTCTAGAAAAATTCAACCTGCTCTGCCTGAGTTTCTGCATTTGGTTCCTCTTCCCTGTTGCCAAGTACCCTGAACTGTGACGGGATATTAATAATGGGGAAGTTTATTTGCAGTTCAAATTTACAAGCAAATGATTTGTCGATTACAGGTTTAGTTTCACATGTCAATTGAAAACAATATCACTGCAGCAACATTTGTTTTTTTTCAGGGAGGTTGGAACAGGAGTGCATACAAAAAGGAACAGTATCTTAAAAAAGGCAAAATGAAATCATACATTTTTTTTGTACCATCTTAGCGCCTTTGTGAATCGGATTCTGACTCTGAATCCAATTGTGACTCTCTGTGGCACAGTGCACACTTGTCTTGCTAAAGGACATTTTGACAAGACACGTGGCCGCTTGTGTACACAACATTAGCTGCTGCAAGAAGTGAGCCTGGAGCTCCCAGTCACAGTCTGTCTAATCACCAGGCCACCCTCTGTTACTGTCAAATATATTCCAATATTGTCAACCCCCCCGAGTCCCTGCAGCAATAAATACAATGCTCGTCCTGCATGTTGAAGATTAATAACATCAATCACACTTCCTCATCAGGCCACATACGTACACACTGCAAACATTATAATCTGCTTCTGTGTTTTCTTTGCAGACCGTCATTTTTCTTTTCCTTTGGGTTATTCCATGAGTGAAATGAACTGCTGCTGTTTAGAGACATAGCAGTAATTATTTGTCAGGCTCCACTTCGTCCATGTTACAACTTGTGGAAATGTGGTTCCTTTTCTCTTCCAAGAGAAAAGAGTCACAGTCTTTAAACATGAAGGAACAGAGGGAGGGGGTCACGGCTGGTGTGAGCGGAGCAACAGGAATAGGACCAAATGCAGACAGAGGAATGGGCAGAGTGGTATGGTTCAGGGATTTATTGCCACAATGAAGGCATATACAGGCTTGCAGGCAGGTAACGATACAGGTAGGCAGGTTCAGGTCCAGGTTGAGGTTTGGGTATTGGTAGCAGAAGCTCGAAAGCAAAAACACAAGGCAAGAAAGCAGAGAGAGAGAGACAGACTGTGACAGGGGAGATTCTTTGTGTTGCATTCTTTAAGTTTAGTTTAATTTTATTTATATTGCTCAGAATCACAAATCATGGATCTGAGTGGACATTATCTGTCATTCTAAAATTAAAAGTTACCAGATCAAATATATACATTTGCTTTCCTATCAGAAACTTGGACCGATTTGTTAGAAATCTAGGAAATTGCACGAGCCAGAGAATTAAAATGAAAATTTTAAAACTGAAGACAAATCATTACACAATTTTCTGGAATTTTATTGAATTCCCATAGCTCAATACTTCCGCTTTTCAGTTACCTTTTTTAAATATTTATAGCAGTAGATGTACTGTATTACTCTGATTGTGGACTGCCACCAAGTGGCACTGACAGTGAAGCACAGTGTGTTACATCCCACAAGCAACAAAACATTTTGACACATCACACCGCACTTGAATGTGTTTGTCATCTCAACAAGTTTCATGGAAGACTCCAGCGTCATGACCTTTTCGCATTTAACAGTCACCATGTGGTGTTGACATGAACAAACTGTGGATAGCACATCTGGAACATTTGTTCTATGTGAAGGTCGCTCTCATCAGTGCCTATTTATAGATACAGAGTGTGTATCGAGACCTGGGTTGCTTTTCATTATCAGCTTGCTAAGCCTGAGTGCAAGGGCAGACAAGAGGTTATAGATCAGCTTTTCTAAACACACACACACACACACACACACAAACTGAGAAGGATGTGACTTTTCACCCTCCATATTTCCAACCATCATCAGACATTGTCATCCCGCAAATTGCGTGAGAGATGTGCATCAGCTGTTTAAACACACACACACACACACACACACATTTCCATTACCAGCCTATAAAAGCAATACACCAACTGATGTGTACTTCCAGGAATCTTGAAGCTATTGTTGGTGTTACTGTCATACTTTAAATAACAATGGCTGGGCGACAGCAGCCAGTCAACCCACTGACACACACAGAAGAAGCACATGCATGCATGCAATGTGTAGGATAACAATGCCAGTGGGTTTTGCCATCCAGATCAAGTTGTGCTTTCAAAGTCTACGAGTTATGGAGGACAACATCATGGCCAAAGATATCCGGCCCAGGTGTTCCAGAGTCTTAAGATTCACGTCTCCTGTGGTTTATATTCTATATACTTCATCAAGAACTAGCTCCTTACTTGTTTGTTCTAAATTTCTGAAGATTTATTATTATTATAAAGATTGTTAAAATCTGGTAAAAGATACTGTCTTCATCATTATTCGTGACTTTAAACATGTTCTTTCACTTCTTTTATGGCTGTGTCTGCAAGATCTATTTAAACATTATGAGGTTGAGTTTAGGTAGGAAACACCTGTTGTGCCCCCACCCGTCTTTCTCTTTTTAATCCATCATGAGTTAAGCTGCTTTCCATCCCCTTACATGCCGCACATAAACCAACGGGTGCCAGTAAAATGAAACATGATAAAGTCAAGTACAGATATGGAACATCAAGACTGTCAGTTTATTCATATCCAGTTTAATTGTCTAAAGATGTCATAACAAAACAAAACAATGCTCTTTGGTAATAAAAAAAAAAAAGGGTCTCTACTCATCCTACACTTTTAAGTGCTTTGAGTCATTGCACAGAAAATGGCCATCAAGCAAATGGAGGCACAGCTGATGTATTAGGGGTTATACATGCTTTATGACCTTATGCTTAATTCCTACAGATTTCAACTCACTTAGCCTTCCGATAAGTATTCCATAATTCTGTCTAGACAACTTCCTCTTCCCTGCTCTTAGTTGACCAGCTTCATCATTTGCAGGACTTGTCACAGAGTGTCTCACTGTCCTCCGCCGCCTGTATCGAACATCTTCTTGCGGCCCTCCATGCCCGACATGGCCTCCACGTTCTTACGCCAGTCACCCACTTCACTAGTAAGCACCTGGGGTTGAACAGAAAAATGAAAAATGTAAATTAAAACATGAAAGAAATCCAAAGGAGTTTGGAGAACCATCAGACTGACAGGCTAAACGTTTGGGAGTCTTGATACCTTGTCCTGTTTGACGTCCTCCTTCTTCACAGACTTGAGGTTGGCTCTGAGGTCCATCGAGCCCTTGTGTTTAGAGCCCAGGAGAGCTCTCATCATCTCGTCTGCTGACACCCTCACCTTCCTCAGGGCAGGTTTTTTGAACTTGCCTCCAAGGTCCTGCACCTTCAGCTTCAGCTCATGGATCTGAAAAACATGACATAAAATATATATGAAACAAAAAACACCTACAGGTAAATTCACTTTGAGCAGCTTATGCTTCTGGGAAGTTCTGACTGAAGCATTAAATTATTTTAAGGTGATTTTTGCTGGAATATGGACATACAGTACGTTCTGGTTTTGAACTAAAAGTACACATGGTTTGTGTAAGTTCAAGCAAACCTTCAACAAGTCAATGAAGGCTTTGTTCTCCAGGTTTTAATCTCTGGTTTCAAGCCAAAGAAAGAAAATATTGACTGAACTGTGCAAGGTAATAAGAAGAATATTGTTCTAGGTGCTGGAGGGTGTTCAGAGACTTACATCTTTGTTGTGTTTGCTCACTTTGGATTCACAGTCATATCTCTCCTCATCCACAACATCAATTTTTGAATGAAGCTGTTTGCATAGATTCTGAGGAAAAAAGAGGGTTTTAAACATTACTCAAACATGCGCCTACATTTTCTGCAGTAGAAAAAGTTTTCTTCTGTGGTTTATGACCCTTACTTGTAGCTCTTCCAGTGGTAATCCAGACAGTTGCAAAGGGGGCAACTTCTCTCCCAGATAGCGCACTTTCTCTTCCTCCCTCTCCTGCCTCTCCCTCTCCAAATCCTCACAGGCTCTTGTGAGGAGAAGCATCTGATTGGACAAAACAGATACCAATAAAAATTGGGCAGGAAAATCAGAGGGACTTTAGTCTGGTCAAGTACCCAGACTCCAAGTTGCAATATAGTGAATTTACATGATTATATGACAAAAACATGTCTTGGTTCTACATATATACAGTATCATAATATTAATAATATATAGCAGTGGCTACTTCTGCAGTTGCCAGGTGGTACGTGGAAAGATTGTGGAGTAGCTCAGCTGATTTGGAAAAAAGAAATTACATTTTGATTAGAAAAAAATGCACATACTGAGTCGGCTGTAACACCTGACCACTACTTGTTGCGGTTGACAGAGCATGAAAACTAGTCAGCAAGTGAGCACAGGTCTGTTAGCTAAAATGAATGGATAAACGGTTGGTATAGTTAGCTAAAAGTTGTAGATAAATGGTTGAAATAGCTAAAATTAATGGATAAACGGTTAGAATAGTTAGCTTAAAGTAGTGGATAAATGGTTGAAATAGTTAGCTAAAGTAATGGATAAACGGTTGAAATAGTTAGCTAAAAGTAGTGGATAAATGGTTGAAATAGTTAGCTAAAATTAATGGATAAACGGTTGAAATAGTTAGCTAAAATTAATGGATAAACGGTTGGAATAGTTAGCTTAAAGTAGTGGATAAATGGTTGAAATAGTTAGCTAAAAGTAGTGGATAAACGGTTGAAATAGTTAGCTAAAAGTAATGGAAAAATAGTTTGCCCAGCTTCATCCACTCAGGTAGTGGTACAAATGATCAAATTGACCTAAACTTGACAGTTCCATTGTATGAAATCAACATGGTGTAATATAATTAATATATATCCCGTTTTATATCCCACATTTGCAACATCACAGGCAGTGTTGATAACGGTACTTGAGTTCATCTGGATAAACGGTTGAAATAGTTAGCTAAAAGTAGTGGATAAACGGTTGGAATACTTAGCTAAAGGTAGTGGATAAATGGTTGAAATAGTTAGCTAAAAGTAATGGATAAACGGTTAGATTAATTAGCTACAGTCAAAGTAATGGATAAACAGTTTGCCCAGCTTCATCCACTCCAGGTAGTGGTACAAATGACCAAATTGACCTGAACTTGACAGTTCCATTGTATGAAATCAACATGGTGTAATATAATATATATTCCGTTTAAAGTCAATTCAAATGAACACATTTGCAACATGACAGGCGGTGTTGATAAAGAGGTACTTGAGTTCATCTGACAGGGCTGTGGAGGTACCAACAAAAAAGGTATATTATAACCACTCACCTTGAGGGAGAGCTTGCGGGAAGCCGAAATCTTCGACTTCGGCTGTGGAAAAAGGTATTTGTCAATATTATTATCACAATAGATGATTATATTTCAGTGATCATTAATCAAATAGTTACTGAGATTATTCAGGTTTGTAAATGGGGTACAGTTACAGAGGATTGATAAAATTAGAAGTACACCTTGCAATACAATATAAACTGCAGAACATTGAGTTGCATCAACATCTTTCAACTGAATTTGAACATTAAGAACTTTACAAAGGTTCTTTCAGGGCCTTTATATTGGAATCACTCTGAGATGCTCCTGCTTGGCTTACCAGCAGTTGTGATACATGACAAAGTCCATCAACTGTTCCATATACAGTTAAAATATGTATGGAAAGACCTGTGAGTGTCAAACTCGACAACACTTACTGCAGCCGCATGTGAAAAGATAATGCTTTATTATTAGGATGAAGTCAAGGGGAAAGCTCTCAGTGATGCTGATAACAACTCTGACAGATAACCACTGCCAGATCTTTGCCATGTGCATAAGGACAATGTGTTCTTGCTCCATGCATGGAGGATTAACACTATGGAATACAGCTGGCTCACCTTATCCCCTTTGGGATTCATCGTTTTGGGTCTGCTGGTCTCCTGAAACCGCAAACAGGGACAAATGAGGGAGATGTTGCTACAGGCAAGTGTAATTAGGTTTATATGAGAACATAAAAAGAGATACTGCTTTATCTATTTAAGTGAATACAGTTTTCCTGTAATCAAGAGCAGTATGATGTATACAAATATGAACCATGACAGTAGCATTCAGGGAGAGAGGATTACCATGAGTTTTCTTACCACACTTCAACTATAATTGCAAAAAACAAACCAAAAATGAGAGAAACAGAGATGTGTATTAGTACAGTTTAAACCACAATGTAATTTGAGCCATCAAGGCGCCACATAACAAACAGTCCTCAACATCCATGCGACAACAGGATTAAAGCAAGGACATGACAAGGACAACTCCCTCCACTATATTCAGTGTCATCTCAGAATGACTAATAACACCTCAACAGATTTGTTAAAAAGCTCTCTTATCTGACGAAACAGACAAGTAGAAGATTTGGCAAATCAAATCTTCTCATTAAGCTGACATATCTTACAAACATGCAATAATTAATTACATGTTAATACACTTGACAAATAAAGATTTTAAATGTTTTACCACTGTAAAACTAGTAAAACACTGTCCTGTTGCATATAATAGCTCTGGAAAGACCCCGTCAGACTTTCGTTAACGTAAACCAGAAAAAAAAGATTATTTTCAAAATACTATTAGAAACTAAATCAAATGTGGGAAATTAACTGACAGACTTAAATACTTAAAACACACAATAAACCCAGTGGTTGCTCTACCTGAGTATGGGTGTCTGCAGAGGTGTAGAAAGTCAAACAGTGGCTGCTGAAGGCAATGGGCAGCTTTTGATGTGAGCAGTGTGGCGCATGGACACCAGATATAACGTCTGGTCCCAGGAATGTGCTGGCATGGGACCAAGCATAAAATATCACCTCCCCTGACAGCGACAACACCGGGGGAGTGTAATAATAAATCATGAGCATTACCTTAATGGTATTGTCTTGGTATTGCCTCTTGTTGCGTGAAATAATCTTATTGTTCCCCCTTGGGAGAGTAAGAACAGAATACATCAATGCATAATAGTCACACATACTGAAACCATTGTATCTTTCACATTTAGGAGTATAACTTAAAGGGAAAATGTGCTTATTTTCTTTCTTACCAAGAGTTAATATGTAGCTGGAGCCAGACGCTGGTTAGCTTAGCTTAGCATAAAGACTGGACTGGAAGCAGGGGGAAACAGCTAGCCTTTGTACCAATTAAACTAATGAGATATAACGTGTTAATGAGTGAGCTTTAGATGTACTGGTACCCTTTGGACAGAGCCAGGCTAGCTGTTCCCACCTGTATCTAGTCTTTACAGCTAATGTTAAGCTAAATTAGCCAGCTGCTAAACAGGGCCAAGAGTTAAAAATCTAGCTGAGTAATAATGCATTTGATGTGTACAATACACACCCAAAGCCCTCACGCGTATCAAAAGCACACAATCATAATCCAAGAATAGGCCAGGCCCCTCTCCCATTATAGGCTGCTTTTAACTGTGGTAACATGAATTCAGTGACACTGTCAACACACAAGATCAGATTTGAGGAAATGATTCACTCAAATTGTTTATTGTTCATGTTCTGGGCACTTAGTCATCAAGTACAGAGGGTAATCACAAGCAGCCGTGCAGTGACTGTTAGCTCTTGTCGTTACCACTCTGATTTATCCGAGGGGAACGTGCAGTGTGACACTATCAAGGTTAAATAACAGGAATTAGCGTCTATGACATTTGATCTATTCTAATCACAGTTATTATGATAAAAATACTGGTTGGTATTTCAAAAATAACAAGATGTTGTTCCATTTTTGCCACGTTGGCTCTGAGTTCATGGGAAGAGGAGAATAGCAGGTTTAAATAGCTGCTACAGTGAAGATATACAATTTATGGTCTCAACAGTCTAATTTAAGAATATGCAAAACAGACATGGAAAAAAGATGAGACACAGTTCTTCATTCTATCCTGATCTGTTGTCACTCTTATTGTTACTCCTCTGCAATGGCTGATGTTTAGTGACTAATAAACAGACATTAATTTGAACCACAGTCTGAACAGGACAAACAAATGATATTAAATAAGGAAGAACCTGGCTTTCTTTATTTTCTTAGGAATGATCATAATTTGTTTTTTAAAGCCTACTTCCTCTGTTTTATCCAGGTTCCATTATCCAATGTCATACAGTCTTCCAAGACGAAAAGAAAAGGATTGAAAGGAAACATGTTTTAGAACACAAAAATGCCATATGGAGCAAAGGGGTTTTTGTGCATATACAAATAACATACCTATAAGAACTTGGATAAGTAGATGCATAGATGTGTGCAGGCATATACATGTATTGTCTATATACTCATTCAGATATCTTTGTAGGCCTTTTTGACCACACTTGTTCAGTTCATGGAAAACCCTTCTGCCTCTTACCACCTTCGTCCTGATTGGCCATCTCTCTTTGTCTGATAGCCTGCTTAAGTCTCTAGAATTACATGGCCAGTAACATGCGCTGACAATGGTCCTTTGAGCGAAATGTTCACCTTTTTTTATTTTACATTTTTAGCCGCTTATCCGCTGACTTTTCATCATCAGGTCAAAATTCCCACTTCCATCCAGTGAAATATCGTTTGTTCATTAAAAGGCCTGTGTTCTGTCTGACCTCCTCGCCTCAGCTGACATCTTTGTCCTGTTACATGTGTGTTTTTGTATTTACATCTGCTGTCAACAATTCCTTGGCCTGACTTGATCAAGATTTCAGAGCATGCATGCTAATGTCAGCCTGAGCTCTTGACACTTCTGGCATATCACTTAACCCCCTCGGCATCAAGTTTCTCTTCTTTCCGCTGGCTTATACTGGAATAAAGCTGATGCAAGTGCTAAGGCGTTTTTGGTAAACCGAGCATTAGCTACAAGGACATCTTCGGAGTCGCACGAAACGGGGAAGAGTCTATGCTAAACCTTTGCTCTCAGCGAGTTGTGAGGGCTTCTCAGAGATTAGAAACCACAGTGAAAGTGAACGAGAAGATTTGTCTGCAACGGGAGTAGCATGTTAAAACTTTGATAAGTGATGTCTTGTGTCTGATTGTCTCTGTCTCTGATTTATCTGCGATTTTCACCTTGAATAAATTATGGTGTCAATCCGGTGTTGGTTTCTGCCAATAATACAACGGAGGGGGAACAGGAGCTAAAGAGACAATACCCCAGTGAGCAATGAGAGGCAATGAAAGGAGGAAGACGCGGGGGGGCGCGCAACAAATGTTCTGTCATTTTGTTTTCAGTGATCCTCAGCAGGTGGAGAGCTATTTCTGATGCAACCCAACTCCCTTCTGTCTCCACACAGACACACAAAAATAAAAAAAAATAGGGAGGCCTTGGTATCGGAGAAGTGCTTGTAATGCACTTTCTACATTCACTGCCTTTCATAAATAGGTACAGTAGGTGACAGCTCACTGTGTCGCCCCATAGTACTCCTTATGTGGTCGTAAATCTGAACAATTGAACTCATTTTGAACCTTTTTGAGATGGAAAGCAAGAAAAAGGGGACATCAGCTACAGCTGAGCTATTCTGTAAGGCAGGCTGTTGATGCGTGATCTTCAAGGATTTTAGTCCATCCTCACCTGCTCTTTGAAGTGTTATTTGTTTTGTCAGTTGTCTGCTACATAATCCATCCGAACTCATTGTCATGACCCAGCCAGCTCAGGCATGATGTTGACTGTGGGGTCCGTGTTGCCATTTGAAACCACTTTGTATTTTACAGAACATGACCCCATGACAGATACTGAGGTACTTTACTTAACTATTTATGCTACTTCATACTTCTACATTTCAGTGGCAAATGTTGGACTTTTTACTCCACCACATTTATTTGAAAGCTACAGTTACTAGTTTAAAGATTAAGATTTTACACACAAAAAAATGTATAATCGATTGATAAAATATGATGCATTGTTATAGAATGCAAATGTGTCTCCACTTTGACCAGCTATAGCATTAAAATGCTGCATACATATTAAGGCATTGGTAATAGTAATAAAATAATATTAATATATTATATTAATAATATATAATAATAGACCACTCTGGGAGAGGTCATTCCACAGGAGTACTTTTACAATTGGTACATTTTGCAGAGGATACTGTACATTTCCTAAAGTATAATTTTGAATGCTGGACTTTTACTTGTAAGTATGTTTACATTGTGGTATTTCTTTTACTTAAGTAGCTGCTACTTTATACTTCACTGTATTTCAGAGGGAAATATTGTACTTTTTACTCCACTTGACAGCTGTAGTTACATTCAGAACCAATCATTAGTTTAATAAATATAAAAAGTGGTTAAAATCAGCTGCATCTCCACTAACTACAACAGTAAAATGCTACTTACACATGAATGCATCAGTAATAACAATCCAATAATGTAGGGGCCATTTTTCTGAAAACTGAAGACTTTTATTGTGTATATATTTAGTATATTTTGCTAATAATACTTTAAATGAATTGACATTTTCAACACAAGACTTTTTCTTGTAATGGAGTATTTCTAAACTGCAGTATCACTGCTGTTTTTATCCATCTTTCCACACCTCTGCACCCCTGCCTGTCTCCTCGCACTTTCTGGATCTTGTTCAGACTTCCACGGTGGCACCTTTTGTTTGGGCGCAGGGCACAGAGAGCAGCTGAGACATGACTGCAGCCAAGTGGCCTACATGGCATCCCTCTGCCCGCTGGTCTGACCTTGACGCTGCCCTCAGAGATTCCCAATAGGGTGCAGCAGGAGTAGCCAACATTTCTCAGCTACCCACACTTTTATCAGCCTATATATCCAGACAAAAGGGTGGGGTGGTGGTGGTGGTGGTGGGGGCTGTGAGATAACTGTAGAATGGTTCCTTATTATTGTGTGCTTGGCTGTCGGCATCTAAAGTGTAAAATTATTAAGGGGTGCTTTTTCTGAGTGGGGGTAGGGGAGTATGTTTTTGGAATTCTTGTATTTTTAACTATGTTTTATACATGTTTTTGTAAGTGGTGTGTATGTTTTATTTATTAAGGGTCTTTACTATTATTTTTCATGTATATTTCATGTAATTCTGTTTATCTTGCCTTGAGTTTTTAGGAGAGGTCTTTGTATACGCGTTTAGCTTTCTGCCTCTTGTTTACTTTAAATCAATGTATATCTGAGTATATAGACAAACGTGTCTTTGTATATATGTGTGTGAATGTTTTATGTACATATCATATTTCATAATAATTGTATTTTTTATGTACAAACAAATCAAAAAATAATATTTTTTTAAAAATGCAGCAATTCCTTCAATCCAAGGCATTTTTCTCCTTATACAAAAGAGAATAGAAGCAATCTTGAACCCTGAAGCATCTGCATTAGCACATAGCAATTCAACAGGAGGGCTAGTGAGGGCGAAGACAGGTCTATTTAAGAACAATGCAGCTGTATTTTAGTAGGCTGTTATACACAGAAAAGGATGCACACAAATAGCCGTGTAGGACATGTACATTTATGTCTAATATTGTTCTCAACCTAATCCTAAATTTGCCCTTAAATCTGACTCCCACAACTAGTCAATAAGTGCCAATGATTAGAGTTCCTCCCCTTTTCTATGTTTATGCTGTGTATTTAAACTGTATTGTATCATTTGATTTTAGATTTTTAGATACTGATCCTGTCGCTCCTATACAGAATTAACTATTTTTGAGGACATCTGGCCCTCGTAAAAACACTGAAGGTACCAACTTCTCACACAAAGACACATCCAGAGAGAAAGCAGAGCTGGCAGCCAAACTGAAAAGTTCAAGTTACTAAAAATGCCCTATGTGTGCCTGCACCCACTCCTGATTTTTAAAAAATATATTTTTTATGGGAAGTGAAACAACCAGAATAAAGTCTGAACATTGACTTTGTCCACACGAGGTCAGCAGAGCTTCATTTTACACTGCACTGCAGCTGCTGGTGTGAAGGAAACTCAGAATATAAAAAATAATTATATTATAGGGAAGAATGCGAGTGTGCTGCTCCTTTGTAGAACAGAAATTGGCAGAATATGTCTGTATTAAAATAAGATCATAAAGTGACTTCAGTGTGGAGTTAGGGTGTGGTTCTGTGGCCGCCAGCTGCAGCAGCGTCTCAATCAATCATCTTACTAAAAAGCCTTTTTCATTCAGTGCAGACTGAGTCCAGCAGCGGGCAGCAGCACCTCACATCACAGATCTCAGCGGGTAAGTCGAGGCCAGACACTTTGATTCTGCAGCAGCCAGTGTCAAGCCAGCTGGGATCAAAACAGGACTTTGAAGCGGTATTTTCAAAATAATACCCCTGTTAACAAATGGTTTAATTACAGCAAATTGAAAATGGGTTCTACAGTAAAAAAATAGAAAAGGAAATATGTATCCATATGGAAGAATATACAGTGAATGAGCAAATGACAAAAAGCAATGCCTTTTTTTTTTTGCCATGGATGGTTTATGAGACAAGGGCCCCTGGGCCCTCATCCATGGGGATGATGGGCATCCATTCCATACTATGGAAGGCCATTTGCACGTTGAGGCAACCCTCCTCATGAATATGTTTGAGTGCCTTGATTCAGCTGGCCACTAAAGGCACATTAAGGTGTTATTTTCTGTTGTGTTAACGAGTACAAATATTGCATGTTAACAGACAAAACTCTACATCTAACATTATTAAGAGAAGTCTGCCTTTGTTTACTTAAGTGTGAAATCTGAGACGCACTGTTTCTAAAATTACTGTTACTCTAATTATTTAGCTAGATGCCAGCGTCATACTCTGAAAACCACGCCCACCGGAAGGGGAAACAATCGGCGCCACAAAATGCAACCAAGGCCTGAAACACTAACAAAATGCCTGTAGCTAGCTAAAAATGTGTCTTTTATTTTGGAAGTAGACTTCCGATCTCACTCGTGCTATCTTTGGCGAGCTGGATGCGCCTCCCACAGCTCAAGAAGCACTTTGTCTAGGCGGAGGGGGTGTTGACAGGAGAAAGAGTGGGAGGTGGAGGGAGACTGAATTGGACTGGCCCGGTTCACTTGCACCGCAGACCCTGCAGCAGGACGAGGACAGCGGAAGCCAGAGGGGAGGACCGGAGGGCGGGGATCAAGGTGGACCGGATCGGGGAAACAGGGAGACCCCTTTCGGATTGAGATACAGCGGGACACCGGGTGGGGAGGGGGCCCGCATGATTCCTCACAATCCGCAAGCTGTAATGATGGTGGTGATGCACCGAGAGCAGAGCGGCGGATTCCTGCAGAGCCCGACACACTGCACCACAACCCCGCAACCGAGTGTGAGCTGCTGCAGGGATAGACGCTTCTGCTCCTCTCCATCAGAGCCTCACCAACACAAAACCGGATTTACAGACCGATGCTTGAGCCAAACAACCCGGTAACAGACTACCTTGCAGCTCCATTCATACTCCACCCCGTCTGCGGTATGAGACGGGGATTTGCAGCGCACGGAGAGACCAGCTTTGAACCGAGCCTGCGTTTTACTGCACCTGTTTCCATTTGCATGCACCGGTTGTTTTGATCCGTGCAGCAGACGAGAGGGGGAAAGATGTTGGTGCGATGCTACCGGGGGAAACTGTCGGTGTGGGCCGCTCTGTGCGTGCTGGTGCTCTGCTGGTTTTACATTTGCATTTTCCCCGGCTACAGACTCCCCCGCGATAAAGAAATAGTGGAAGAGGTGCTGAGGCAGGGGGAAGTATGGCAGAAGAACCAGACGGGCATCGATTTATACAGGTTCGTCTCAGGGCTCAGATTTCTGTGCTTTGATTTAAAGCAGTGTTTCCCAAAGTGCGGCACGATGCAGATGTTCCCTTTGTGTTTATGATTTTTTCCTCCCTTGCATCCACTTTAGAGCACTAAAGGGAAATAATGTTTAATACGTTATATAAAGCAACAAACATATTATCAGTAGGGGTTATTGGCACAAAGTGTTTTCAGTGCCTGTGGCCCAACATATGGGCCTAGATTGTTATGGATTCCCAATAGAAAGTAGTTTATATTAGTAAAAGTATTGCATAAAATACCTAAATCTTGCAAAAACACAACTGTAATTCTTATTTAAATCTTACACACTTGAGAATATGTGCAGACAATTCTCAGAGGCAAAGCCGATTAGGATCATGGGAGAAGGTGACGCCTGCAGAGCAGCGGACTGGGCCTGCAGGAGGATGTTGTGCTCACTTGTGATACTTTCCTCTGATGCAGCACTTGACCTTACACAGCGCTTCTTTGTCCTGTCATATTAAAACACACCTTTTTCTGGCTGTCTCTGGTCAATTTTTTATTATAGCCAGTCTCGTACAAGAATCCCAGCTGTCCTGTTGAATCCAATCTGTGTCAAAGTGTCATCACCTGAGGCCAGACTTATTTCCTTCATCCTCTCTGCACAGGAAGTTGCTGACAGAGTGCTGCGATCCACGGAGGATGTTTGCAGTGACCAAGGAGAACTCTCCGATGGGCAAGGTCCTGTGGTACGATGGCGAGTTTTACCACTCTCACACCGTCAACAATAAGACCTACCCGCTCTTCGTACAGGTATGTAGAAGAAGTAGTAATACAAGAGGTTTTAATCATATCATTAATCAAAATAGTGCCGTCTACATTGCAGTGACAGTCTATTTGTTTAGGCATCACATGCAAAAGGGTGTGAATCTTTTATTCTATTGCTCTGTGAGTGTAAAGTGTTTTCCCCTCAGAGAGTGACAACCTTGTTTGCCACAAGACATATGACTTTGAGACAGGCAGCTGTGCTCTTGGAAAGTAACTAAGACCAGATGATGGAAAACGATTTTTCTCCCACAGTGCAATACGACGCTGTTGTGGGGACTGTGGGTTTTAACATGGATCCTTGCTGATCCATAATGGAAGCGGGGAGGGGGCAGTGGAGCACCGAGACACTCTCTAAAGGAGAGAGGATTACTGGTATAGTGTTCTGCAGTGTGACGGGAGTCGATATTAAGATGTTAAGATGTGAGAAGAAGGGTCGGTTAGAGCAACAAGACACCTTAAAAGATGCTGCAAACATCAGTAAAATGCAAGAATGAAAGCTACTACACATTCCTCTTTCATTTTTATATTAATCGCCATGATATGCGTCTTTCACTTTTCCTTTAAGTCACTTTAGGACCAATAAATTAGGGGTTTTTAAAGAGACGGGATATGGAATAGTTGCAGATGAGGACAAATTTGAAGTGTTTATGTATTATTTGTATTTATTATTTTTTACATCAAATCAGGCTCCTGTTCTGTGTTTATCACTCAAGAGGATATATCCTGTCATGTTTATTTTCCACTTCAGTCTAACCTACGATATGGGCGTTTAAACCATGGGTAAAAACTGGAGGAGGATGTGCTTTTTTTGGGGGGAAGTTTCTCCCCCCCAAGTCATTTCCCCTTTCCTTTCCATGTTGGGAATGTAGCACAGTGCAAAAATGGACTTACAGTGTGTGTTTATGCCTCTGTGCATGTGTATATGTATCCAGATAAGGGCTGTTGGGCTATTTTTACATGGTTCCATGCCTGTGTGGGTGTGTGTGTGCATGTGGATGAGGGTGTTTGTATGTGTTTGTGCCTGGAAACACGTCAAAATGAGAAACAAAAATGAGAAACTCTGGTGTAAGTGCTGTTGCCGTGGTTTTTGTATCCAGGGGCGGTACATCTCGCTAATAATCAAGATTGGATCCCTATTACCGATGCCACAGATCTGCAGTTTAATATCCTGGTTCGTAAATGCGATGAATATCTGACCCTAATTTGCAGCCGTGAGCTGTGCATGTTCATTCATGAGGGATGGGGGAGGTGAGGGTGAATAAATAAACAAATGAGAATATGAAGCGAGAGTGGTCGAGCTGAACCACATGGTGGGTTGTGTTTTAATGTAATGTGTAAATTTAGTGTAACAGTTTTTGTGTACACGTGTGTATGAAGTAGAATTTACACGTTTTATGCTCTAAATTCAGAATACATTGGTTCATCCAAATTAGAGCTAACGCAATGAGTTGATTCATTGATTAGTCAATCGAGAAAATGAATCTGCAACTATCTTGATAATTAATAATTTGAGTAATTTTTCAAGCAACAATGCTGAAGATTTGCTGCTTTTCCTTGTTTTATATGATTGTAAACTAAATATTTGGGGATTTTGGACTGTTGGTCGGACAAAACAAGCAATCTGAAGACATCACCTTTGGTTTTGGGAAATTGTGATGGATATTTTTTTCCCCGTTTGATAACATTTTATTGACAAAAACGTTTAATTGATTAAAAGAGAAAATAATCGACACATTAATCGCAAATGAAAATGATTGTTAATTGTGGCCCTAATCCATATTACCATTCACTATTTGCATGTGGCTTTGAGATACTATATCTGCTGCCACCTCATTTCAGATTAGGTGAATAAGATATTTTTTTACATTTAAAAAACTCAACAGCGAGGTGTCTTCCCCAAAGCAGTGTCCTGGTTTCTTAATCTACATTATTAGGGTGGTGGCAGAATCTATGAAGCAGATGTCTCAAATCGAAAGTGAATGAATCTGAACATATTTGCATGGCTAGACCTCACTAGGGAAAATGAGGATGATAAGGTGTTTTTTTATTTTATTTTAAAAGGTTACCTTATACCCATTTTATGCAACTTTTTCTTAACTCTTTGTGTTTGTGTTGTGACATCACTGTAGTTTAAATATTCCTTGTATACACACGGGTCAAGTGGTGTTGTTTTGTTCTTGAATTATGTTTTTCTCTGTGTCAGACTCCAAGTGCATCACCCCACCCAAGGTTATGGCGACATACTGCTGCACTGTACAACTTTGTAACTTACATTACCTATTTCTAGTAGCGTGGTCACACTTCCTCTACAGTGGTTATATGTGTTTCTCAAAAGGAAGGTAACTAGTAGTTAGCTGGGATGGATGAAGCACAAGCTCACACACACACACACACACACACACACACACACATATTCTCTGCCTTCTCAACTACCAGTGCTGTGATTGCAGGTCTGAACACAGACAGCCAGCCTCACTACACCAAGCTGGCAACAGCTACAGTATCTGAGCATCTGCCAGGGAATGTGCCAATTAGGGCTTTGACAGTTAATTGCTGGTTAGTTCAATGGCTCAAACAGAGCATTCATACATACAGTTCACTGGACTGTACAGTAGATTACTATGATCTCTTCCTTTCTGATGTTCACTTCATGTAGTTCTCCTTTCTGTTGTCCCACGTAACAGAAATGGCTGGGGATAAAGGTTATGCTGTAAATAAATAAATTAAAAAGTTTGACAATTTCACATACAATTCTGTAAATTCTGACAAAATATTGTTGCTCAGTCCTAAATCTCAACACATTCACATGCATACTGAGGATCCGCTTTTCTCTCATATTATGACACCGACACTTAAAAAAACCAAACAGTTAGGCAAACAGTAGCTGGTTACAGCTTCTCAAATATGAGGTTTGCTGTTGGTCAGACAAAACAAGAATTTTGATGGGTATTGTTTCACCAATTTCTGACATTTTTATGGACTAAAACATTTATTTAAAGAATAATCAGCATATTAATCTGAAATGAAAATGATCGTTAGTTGCAGCCCTACATTATAATAAACAGCCCAAACCAAAATCTGTCATGATATTGGTAAAATATTTGGATTAACAACTTTCCAGAAATAGCTGGACCGCGTGCTACTGTAATAAGTGTCGTCCTCTCAAGTTTTAGCCCAACTTGCTGGTTCCCCTCCCCTGCTTGATGTGCTGTTAGCAGGGTATTGTCCTCTGACTCAACCCCCTGTCACGGTCTAAAAGAGACCCTGAGGCAAGGAGAGGTGTGTGTATTTCTAAGTGTGTGCACTCCAAGGGGAATAATGAGCACAATTGTTTCCGCCATCTCGCTTAATCCATGCCTCCGACTTAAATGCAGCCAAGGCAAAAAGAAAGGACATTTTTGGCTCTTGCCTCATGAAGTGTGGTATTTAAGTGTTCTCTGTAACAGCTTTAATACTATCCTATACAAGGCTTTAATTTAGATGATGATAGGGCAGTGATTCCCAACCAGGGTTACTTGTACCCCAGGGGCTACTTCTTCAGTTGCCACTGTGAATGTGGAACAATTGTAGCTCAACCAATTTGAAGAAATACAAATTTCTTAAAAAATATATCCACATATTGAGTCAGTTGCAAAACCTGAACACTACGTGTTGCGATTGAGAGTCTGTGAAAACCAATTAGCAACAGCAGAGAAGTCTGTAGTCTAAAGTCTAAACAGTTAGCTTAAAGTAATAAATAAACAGCTCAAATAATTAGCTAAAAGTATTGGAAATGGCAGAAATAGCCAGCTAAAAGTAATGGATAAACAGTGTAAATAGTTAGCTAAAACTAAGTGTAAACAGTTAGCTAAAAGTAATGGATAAATAGTATAAATAGCTAAAGCTAATGGATAAACAGTTGAAATAGTTAGCTAAAAGTAATGGATAAACAGTGTAAACAGTTAGCTAAAAGTAATGGATAAATAGTATAAATAGCTAAAGCTAATGGATAAACAGTTGAAATAGTTAGCTAAAAGTAATGGATAAACGGTGTAAACAGTTAGCTAAAGCTAATAGATAAACAGTTGAAATAGTCAGCTAAAGCTAATAGATAAACAGTTGAAATAGTTAGCTAAAAGTAATGGATAAACTGTTGAAATAGTTACTTAAAAGTAATGGATAAATAGTTTAAATAGTTAGCTAAAAGTAATGGATAAACAATGTAAACAGTTAGCTAAAGCTAATAGATAAACAGTTGAAATAGTCAGCTAAAGCTAATAGATAAACAGTTGAAATAGTTAGCTAAACATAATGGATAAACTGTTGAAATAGTTACTTAAAAGTAATGGATAAATAGTTTAAATAGTTAGCTAAAAGTAATGGATAAATATTTTAAATAGTTAACTAAAACTAATGGATAAATAGTTGAAATAGTTAGCTAAAAGTAAGGGATGAATGGTCGCAATGCCCAGCTCAGCCTCTTAAGTGGCAGTACAAATGCAAACTTAACCAACCTGAACATTGACAGTTCAACTGTATTAAAATATTGTAAAAATATCCACTTTTATATCATTAATAGTTAAATAATATATAATTCAAATGAACACCTTTGGAACATGGCATGTGGTATGAAGGGGTACTTGACAGGGCTGTGAGGGAACGTTAGATAAAAACGTTTGGGAACCACTGCAGGGACCAGGCACAAATACTGTGTAGAGACTAAAGAAAAGGCATTTACCAGGGCACAGATTTGATTATAATGGAAGGGTAAGAGAAGAGATAACAATTTTTAGGAAATATGTTTGTTTCTGTCTTTGACATGTGTTTTCTATGAGACATAATGTCAGCACATTTAGCTCAAAGTTGACATTTATTGAATAGTTGATAAGGAAAAAGTTTTTTGCTTGGCAGTACAGCATTTATGATTAAATCATTTCACCGTGTATAATATAGGCTTTGTTCTCTGAGAATATGCCATGAAATCTGTTTTATAGGCTGTATGACCTCGACCTGCTTTTGTCCACCTCCTCACTTCATATCTCCATGCTGGTTCGTCCCTCAGCACATGAGGCTGGGAAGGGAAATTAGCAGTAGGCCGAGGTCCTGCGCTTTGCTGAACACAGGGTGACTCATGCACCTGCCTCAATTATGGGATCTGAGCAGCATGTTTCCTTCTGCCCAGGACAACCCTCTGCAGCTGCCCCTGAAGAAGTGCGCGGTGGTGGGCAACGGTGGCATTCTCCGGCACAGCAAATGTGGAAGGGACATTGACCGGGCCAACTTCATCATGCGGTGAGAAAACAAGACACTCTTTGGGGCTGTGGGTGCAAGTGCGTACATGTATATGGCTTCTTCACGGCTCCTCCAAATGCGAATCAGCCGTGCCCAAGAGAGGAGTCAAACCAAAGTGATAATGAGAGCTGGTGTCGACTGTAGCCAAGAGAGAAAAACAGCGAGAGAAAAATGGGCCACTGCGAGGGGCAAGAGAGAAAAGAGGTTAGGCGTGAGTAAGCAAAATAGGAATCGACTATGATGAGGGAGGAAGAGGAGATGAGCAGAAAGGCATGAACCAGAATAAAACCATCTGTTGGTGTAAAATAAAAGGAGGACAGTAAATGATTTTGCTTCACACTACATGCTGGATAAAAAACAAAATGTGAGGTGCCTGGGACTTCACACAAGAAGAATCATTTACTTATTAATATGACATAAAGGTGTTTTTCTGTAATTAATCAAAGAGGTGCATTTTTATTGTTTTTGATAGAGGAAGAAACCATCTCTGAAGAAGCTGCAATCCTTGAGAACATGTCAGAAATGAGCAGAATGAGCTAAAGAGAGAGCTCATGTGAAATCTACAGTTGCTAAATTCAGATTAGACCTTGAGCACAAAGGAGATATGCATGACGTGCATCATTATGCATTGTCACAGCGATTACTTTGCATAAGCAGCAGCACCAGTCTATGCTCTTCTTGTCATCAAACTGGCCAGTTAGAGCTTTTTATCCTGACTGGTCAGACTGACTGTGCTTGTTAAATTTCATTGTGGTGTGATGCAAAACAAAAAATCGTGTCATTATGGGAATTGTCAGTTTATACTCTTGAAACTTGAAACTCTAGAAGCTTGAAACGCAATCCAGAGTAGCTGCTGATCCAAGCCTTTTCTGTGATCCTTATGCCATTGAGTGCCTGTGTTGGTGCACATATCGACTATATTACATTTTCTCACTTTTTTTGCATTCGACGCCTCCCCTCCTTTCTTCTGAATATTATCACTGACCTGCTTGGGAAGCCTTTTTTTCTACTGTTGCTTGTGAATTGTCAGCATGGAGCTGCACTACAGAAAACTGACAGAAACACTGAAGTAAAGAGTCGTTGCTATGGAAATTATACACTGTTTCGTCTAGTCGCATTGGTGTTAACCATATACTGTATAGAAAGATATATACAGTCTATGGTGTTAACTGGCAGGTTTCAGAATGTTGCAGACCATATTCTCTCGTCGTGAATCTTTGGTGTAAACTCAAACGCCCCCCAAGAACACCGCCCCCGTTGAGAACCGCTAATGTAAAGAAATAAACAGACTCTTGTTTCGTTCCCAGTTTGGCAGTGGTGATAAACTCCAAGACACTGCACCTAAAAGTCTTCAAATATGTCCAAAAATGTGAATTTAACGGAAAAAGAGAGCCCTCTGTTTTGTTTTTGTTTTTTGAGAGAAGCTGCCCCAAACTCTCTGCACCATTACCAGACTGTCAGTACATAATGTGCAGGGAGCACTGCTTTGAGGATGAGAGGAGCTGATGTGATTGACCATGATTGCCACCAGCCCTCAACAAACCCACTGATAACGTATAACAGACCCTGTTTTTTTTTAGGCATCTGAGCATCTCTTTGGTACAAAGTATGAAAAAATGTGTCCTCAAATGCTCCCTTGAATGCATGTCCTGCAACTTCATTGGCAAAATGATCACCTTTTAAATTAGCTTGGATGGACAGATAGCACTCTTTTGCCTCTCGGGGTCCAGGGTTTGAATCCACCAGAAGTCTGGGGAGTACAACTTTCTGTGTAGATCTGATTGGGTTTCTTCAAGGTGTTTCAGGTTTCTCCCACAGTTCAGAGACAGTTCAGATACATTCAGCCCGAATAGTGACATGTCCAGGGTTTGATCCTCACCTCACCCAATGCTTGCTGGCTCCAGCCCCTGCAACAGGATAACGGATGGAGGCATTTTGAGTGACTTGACCCAATAACTGCTATTTACTGTAAGTCCGATGAGTCCCAACCTAACCAAACGATAGTAGAGTGGTTACTGAGACAGCCGAACCTAAACTAAAATAGGCATTTATCAAAAATTTGCAAGCAAAGTGGGGGTGATAAACCCCCGAGGGAGGAAACACTGCAGCAAGGACAGGGCATATTTCAACATTCATAAAAACAAAGAATCCTTTCCAGCTGTTCTCCATTTCCTGCATCTGCTGATAACAAAAAGCTCTGATGTGACATAAGTGATAAACTACATATGAGGCTTGCAGGAGGTAATTATTCCATAATGACTGTAATTTCTTCCAGTAAACACTTTGAAATAGGAAATGTGAATTTATGGTAATTAAATTAGCATTATTACTGAAACAGAGACACTGTTTGTGTTTGTATTGTGTAAAATATGTTAACATGTTTAACCATCCATCACTGAAATACAAGGGGGTAATCACAAAGGGATACTGTCACTCCAGTTATTAAATTATTTGAAATATGGCAACCATTCTGCCAGCTTTGGCAAACCAAAAGTTGTGAAACCGCTTCTCAGCCATGTCATTCCACTTTTAATGTCTCTTCTGTCGTATTATCATTAGCTCTCAATCATTTAGCCTCTTTGCAACCATACACACAGACCCACTATTGTAATAAAATCAAATCAGGAGGTAAAAAGGCATAATGACCTAAATAAATCATGTAATTGTTTACACTATAAGTGCCTGAATAACTCATATAAATCATAATAATGGGCACCATTTCCAGTACACCGTGTATGTGGAGTGTGTGTACATGTAGAGTATGTGAAATGTTAAAATATATCATGTGTGTTTTGTTCATTTAGGTGTAACCTTCCACCACTTTCAAAGGAATATGTGGAGGACGTGGGAACCAGAACGCATCTGGTTACGGCCAACCCCAGCATCATAGAGAAAAGGTAATAATAAATAATGTTCTCAAATAATAAAACATTGCACGTTCATCACTTGTGCAGAGATATTGTCAACATACAGAGCAGAGGACATAGATAGTACAGAGTAGGTTTGAGCATCCTACTGTAGCATACATAGATGGAAAAAGCTAATGGGTTATGTTGTGGAATCAGTGTGGTGATGTGAGGAGATGTACTGTGAGATATTGATTTTTAAGAAATAATAATTAAAACTTTTACAAATAGCTTTTCAGGAAGGCATGAATGGAAAATGAAATACGCATTAGGCAAGGCAAGTATTTATGTAACACATTTCATCTACAAGACAAGTGAAAGTGCTTTACATATGACATAAAAAAGGCATTAAGACATGGTATAAAAGAAACACAAGGCGATATAAAAATACACACATGAATAGGATTTAAAAAGAGTAAATTCAATTGAATGAAGCAAATTAAACAGAAGAATTTAAAAAAAGGAGATAAAATGAGAAAAACATTGCAAGTGCAAATCATAAGCCATTTTTTCCTGGTCCTCGCGGCCTGTAAAACGTCCATTTTAGTAAATCATTCAGTGTGGAACTCAGTCCTGAAATCTTGTTACTTATCTTATCTTATCCCATTGTGTTCCTACACAGGAAACTCATTTCCTTTCTGAAGATGCAGAATAGGAAGAGGGACCAGACAGCTCTATAAATGAGTCAACCAGTCACTAGATCATGAATGACTCACACTTAGAAAAAACTCCCACTCTTTCTATTTCTCTCTCTGTCTCTCAGATTTCAGAACCTTCTGTGGTCAAGAAAAGCTTTTGTGGACAGTATGAAGGTCTACGGCTCCAGCTACATCTACATGCCAGCGTTCTCCATGAAGCCTGGCACTGACCCCTCACTGCGGGCTTATTACGCCCTGGCAGACACCTCCTCCAACCTCACCATGCTCTTTGCCAACCCAGAATTCCTGCGCACGGTGGGAAAATTCTGGAAAGCGCGCAGCGTGCACGCCAAACGCCTCTCCACAGGGCTCTTCCTGATCAGCTTGGCCTTGGGGCTGTGCGAGGAAGTGACGGCCTACGGCTTCTGGCCGTTTTCTGTCGGCCTGGACGAGCAGCTGGTCAGCCACCATTACTACGACAACATCCTGCCCTACAAATGGTTCCACGCCATGCCTGAGGAGTTTGTCCAGCTTTGGCAGCTGCACAAAAGTGGCACACTGCGCATAAGAGTGGGACGCTGCCCCCCCCAGGAAGGAGGGAGTTAGAGCTTTTTGAGGAGCGAAGTGAGAGAGCAGTCAGGTCAAGTTTAGCGGGCTACAGGAAGCAGATAAAGACATTTGGGTTTGCGAGGCGTCAGGAAGACGGCATGGCAAACATGGGTGCACGTATTTCCTCTGAGGAATCTCGGCACTACATCTGTGTCCAAACACACTCCTGCTGTTCCCGCAGCTAATCCCTAATTATCATGAGAATGTCCTCCACCCAGACCAGCAGCATCAGGGACAGAATACACACTGACACATGCAGCCATACACACACACACAATGTAAAATATTCATACATTCCCAAAACTTGCCATACCTCCTCCTCCTTGTTTCTGAGATTTGTGTGTGTGGATGGTTGTGTGTTTGTTATGGAGAGCCTCAGCTGGGACTAATAGAGGTGAAAGTGTGTGGGGTTGGATGGGTGGGGGATGTTTTTCTTTTGTGTGTGTGTGTGTGTGCTGACTACTGTATCTGACTGACATATGGGGCAGCTGGACCAAACCCCCCTCTGGGTTTTTGTTTTTAAACCGGGACAGAAGGAGTGGAGGACCAGGGGGAATAATAAAACACACTGAAAGACTGGCCAAATGCGAGGAACAAGGGAGAGATAATGGTGTCCTGGTACCTAGTAGCTTGAATAGGGCTGAAATTTAATGGAGGAAAAAAAAGACTGGGGGGGGTGAAAGCTGGCTGGTATGTGTATGAAAGGATTTCCCTCTGCTTTTCTTCAACCAAGCGCTTGATTGGCATTCTCTGGTGCCAAATAGAGCTTTAGTTCAAAGCAGGAGCCATTAGAAATGGAGTCTTAAGTACTATATACCCTAGAATGTTTAGCCAAGTTGCATTTTAACCATTCACTGAAAAGGGAAAATGAGTACACCCTGATGTCCATGTATTGTTTTTGTTTGCCAAATGTGATTTTTTTTTTGGGGGATTCATGTGAATAGTTTTTTAGGTTCCTTAGTGACCATGAAGAGAAGAGAGAAGGCATAGTGGACATATATAATCAGAAATGAACATTTGTTGCAAAAAAACATCACACATAGGTACCTCACCTCAAAGTGGACATCATCACCAACTGAGTATTTGGTACGATTCACTCACAAACAGGCTGCTTTGGTTAAAAAAAAACAAAAAACAAAAAAAAAAACAGCCTGACCCGCTTCTTTAGAGAGCAGTTACCAAATCATCTCTTGGTAACTGTACTACACTTGCCAAGTGCCAAGCCAAGGGAACAGTGGTCTCTTTGATACGCACTCTCGCACTGTCCTTGTGCTCTCAAACAGCTAGACACTGATATAAATAGAGTTAGTGACAGGAAAAGACTTGAGGACTTGATGTCACAAAGTGACATTTTAATGGGTGACTTTTTTTTTTCTTTAGATACTGGACACCTTATAGGGTAATTGTGATTTATTCATGCAATTATTGTCGTTACCATGTTGCACCAGAGTACAGGAAGAACTGAGCCTCTGTCCTGTGCTCCTTTTTATAATTGTGTCTTTTTTTTTTTTGTTGTTTTGGGACATTTTTTTCGTGCGCAAGGGAAAAATAACTCGCTCATGTAGAAGCCAACACGACAGACACGACAGTTGTGTTTTTTTTGTGTTTTTTTTTTTTTTTCCAGATGGAAAACGTACTTGATTTGAAATAGTTCTTTCTTTAAAATGTTATTTAAGAGTGATAAATGTGACCGTGCCATATTGTCAGTACTGCAGCAAAGGATGACTCTGCATGGAAGGTGCATGGAGTGTACCACAATCCTTCAACATACTCATCGGACTCGAGACATAATGGAACATGTCGATAGCTTCGTGCTTTGTGCTTTTATCCACTCCTCCTTGTCTGTTATGCTGTATGAGGTCCAGTGCCTTTTGAGATGTATTAAGGCAAGAAGATCATTCAAATGAGGGATATTTCTAATGCTCTTAAATGTGTTTGAACTTTGATTTTCTTGGCCACGCTTGGCTCTGTGGATCAGTCGGACAATATGTGATAGTGACCCCTGACAACATGTAGTATTAACTTAAAGAGAGCTACATGTTGGATGAAGTTAATGAAGTGAAACAAAATCGAATAATTTCCAGTCCAAATGCACATGTGGCTTTTCAAGACTTGATGAACACTTTGACCAATTTGTTTTACTTATTGTGAAGTTTCTTATTTTTTTTTTTTTCTCTCCTGCCCAGTATTGTGAATGAGATGTGACATAGTGTGAATTTTAAGTAAGCATGATGATTTTTAATGTGTATGTGCTTTTGGTACACAGATTTGTATCTATTTCCATTATGTTCTGATTCATGCCCTCGTTCCATCCTATCTGAGCGATAAAAGAACCACTGCAAAGCTGAGATTTCTTATCAAAAGGGAGATGAATCTGTCTTGTAAATATTGGTCTGTTAGCATATTGACCAATTAGTTTTAGATTTCCAATCCTTCTTTAAAAGTATGCTTTTTCAAACTTCAGTGAGCTCAACAGGTCCAAATACACTGCAGTTGTTGCTAACAGAAACCATCTGAATCCTGCTACAACCTGATACAGCTTATGTTCAATATTTAAAATGCTGACTCGTGACATAATACATTTTTAACGGTTTCTGTTGTTGATCTAGCGTGGAAGAACAAGTAAGAGCAATATCATCACCATCACCAATGAGGGCAGCATATCATCCGTGATATTTTACATTCCAATCACAGGTTTCATATCAAGTCTACAGTTTCCTCATTGTCATTTTGTCGCTTGTGTTTTGGGGAAATGCACTTATTTGTTTTTATTGCTGAGAGTTAGATGAGAAGACCACTCTCATGTCTGTCTGTTAAATATAAAGCTACAGCTAGCAGCCGGTTAGCGTAGCTTAGCAGAAAGACTGGAAACTGGGGGGAACAGCTAGCCTGCCAGCACCTCTAAAGCTCCCTAATTATTATGTCATATTTCTTGTGTTAAATCTGTGGGTTTTACTTGAAATTCACATTAAAAGCCAGATGGGAACAGCACATAAGCGTTATTGAAAGATTGTGTCTGTTCAATCCGCAACTGATAGGTGGATTTTTTTTATTTTCAGAAAGAGAAAGAGCTATCTGTTTCCCCATTTCCAGTCATTATGCTTAGCTTAACTGGCTTAATTCATATTTATCATGCAGATATGAGAGTAGCATCAGTCTTCTCATGTAACTCTCGAAAAGAAAGCAAATAAGTGCACGAGGTCCACGAAAAAAAAAGTGGATCAGGACAGAACTAAATAGAGCATGGCGTGTACACAATGGCAGCATTGTCGTCCATTTTCTTTCCCGTCTCAGGCCAACTGGTCACATTTATCAAGCTAAAGTGTGGCTGCAGGGTGACCAATTGGTTAGAGTCTGGTTATGGAAAAGCCACATGTTTGATCCCCATAGCATCCATATGATCGGCTGCAGTGTCCTTAAGCAAGACACTGAACTCCTGTATTCACCTCGTGATGATAATGTCCTCTACTATTTGGTCCTGTTTGTAGTAAAACAAGTTGTTCATAGTGCGGGTTTAACACAGCAGAGAGTCTCAGATGTAGAGATGTAATCGCTGGAAGCCACGTTTTTCTGTCATGTCTTCACAGAGTGTGAGGACATGGTGTATCACAAATGACATGACAAACTTAATATAAAGTGGGTCAAATAGGGAATGCAAATACATTTTGGCCTTTGTTTTAATCTGATGCAACTACTGAATGTTTAGGCAGGGAAAAAAAAAACAAGTTAAAACCACTATGTGTAGGATTTTATGAGATTATGCCATCTTTCATTTGATTCTGATGGCATACATTTTTGTTTGTAAAAAATAAGATAATCCTGGTGAACACTGGTGCGGCCTATGTGTTGGACATTACTGTCTTTTTTAATTCTACCACTAGGGGCGCAAAAGTTGTGAATTTTCAAATACTACAAACAAGTAGTTCAAGGTTAAGTATATTGACACAATTTTAGTTGTGGCGACACACAAAACTGGGTTAAAACAAATACAAATAATGACTGTTTGACTCATTTTTGATCAATACCGGCCCAGAGGGCTCAACTTTCTTACATATTTATGTATTTGATGTTACGCCAAGCTTGGTTATTTTAAACAGGTGTAAATGTGCTTTATTTGCCTTGACTGACTGAATTTGTTACACAAAGATGAAGGAAAAAAAACTTCTTTGGTGGCATTGCTATTTGCGACCCACCCCGACTGTCACCTCCTCTGCTCATTCAAGTCATCTGATGTGAACAACCCTGCCTGAGCATGTTGAAAATAAATCAGAACTGCAGTTCAAAATGGTTTAAACCAAATGTATGTGCCACCTGGATTAAACTGTGAAGGATAAATAAGAAAAAAAATGAATGAAAACAACCATATCCATATACAAGGCGAACACTGGTATCCAATAAAAGAAGGAAAATGATGTTTTCAGCTGTGTGGTTTCCTTTCTCATGATGTTGGAATGCCAGATGTTGCTCTGTGACATGTATTCATGCTCCTTTTTTAAGTGATTAGGCTTGTAGAGCAGATGTGCTTGAAATTAAGAAATTCTCATGAATATGTGCACAACGTGTTTCATGTGAAATCACTTTTTCTTTTTTCTTTTTTTTTTTGTACCATTCCTGTGTTTTCCCTCTTGTGTGGGTGCACAAGAATTTCGCTGCCCATATAGTTTATTTAGTAGTTATGAAATGTTCTGCTCCCGGGGAATGGCATAAGATAATCTCTCTGCTTGCCACAGCCCTGTCTACATGGCCTGTTTTCTGGGCCGTAAATATTTAAAGATGTGTCAGCTAAAGCTACACATCTGTCTCACAGGCCCCTGTCCCCCACTGGACCGCTCAGCTTCACATGCGCTGTATTTATGATCAAGGCCCTAATTTGTCTATCTGGTCTGAAGAGATATCTGAGAGGATGGAGCATATTAAGGATGACAGAGATTTAATTATGGAGGTTTGAGGGAAATGAATGAGTGTGTGTGTGTGTGTGTGTGTGTGTGTGTGTGTGTGTGTGTGTGAGTTTGTTTGTGGGCTGCTGCATGCAATAGGTCCTGTATTACTTGTAAAGGGATAGTTCCACCTTTAGTATACTATCTTTTTTTTCTTTTTACCCAGGATTAGACAAATTCAACTCTGAATTGACTGTAATGTCTGACAGTCTGCTGAAAGGTGAGATTAACTCATTTATTTGATGTGGAGGAAAAGTATTAGCTCAACTAAACCACATGCCGTGAATAAGAGTTTTAGCCACGCTAGCAGCATGGCAGCGTCGGCCTGTGAGTCGATCGGTCCACTTTGGTCCAGACTGAAATATATCAGCAAATACTGGATGGGTTGCCATGAAATCTTGTACAGACATTCATTTTCCCCAGAGGATGAATCCCTATGACTTTGGTGATCCTCTTGACATTTTCTCCAGCACCACCAGCTGGTTGACATTTTTGCTTTTTTGTGAAATGTTTCCACTACTATCGGAGGAAATTTGGTGCAGACATTCATGCTCCCCGCAGGATGAATTGTAATAACTTTGGTCATCCATGAATCCTTCCTCTAGCACCATCACCAGGTCAACATTTTAAACTGTCTAATATTTTGGTTCATGACCAAATACTTGCAAAACGAATGACATTCCCATCAGCCTCAACAGTAATTTGTGTGTATGCTAATTGGCAAATGTTAGCATGTAAGTATTACTTTCATTAATAGAATTGTAAAAAAAAAGAAAATATTATTTCTCACCTATTTTTAAACGCTAGGCAAGAGGTGTGGCAGTCTGAGAGCAAACAAGCCTCACTTCACTCCACTAGTGAAGTCTATTTCTCATTTCTATTTCTGGCACTACAGCAACGTACCCATAGAAAGTAGCAAATGTTAAAACTTGAGTGGGATTAAGAAACCCTCTGTCTCTCTCTCTCGCATGCACACCGTCTCTGCACCCTTGCAGCTTATAATAGCAACTCTGGACATGGATGAGTGTTTTCTCCTTTCCACAGCAGAACTCACTCGACATGTTGGAAAGTATCAAGAATCTACAAGTTCACATTACATGAACCTGAATATAAGGTTTTTGTGTGTTGTGTGATGCTTACATTTAATGAGCTAGAAGGAATTTGTGTTTATGTTACACTGAAATCCTGAATAGCCAGTCACAAAATAAATTACTTGACAGACTCGTGCCCTGTTATGAGTGGTGACTGGACAGTGAACCAACTGTAAACACTATTTTGGACAGCCAACTCACCTCCTTTAAGTCTATAATGAAAGAGGAACTGAGTAACTGTCTGGCTATGTCTTGTTTTGATTAGCTTGTCATAGCATCGCTTACTATGTGGCTCTGCTTGTCTTCAGATCCATCTTGCATCTTGACAAACTGCAGGATTCATTAAGGATTTTATAAGCAAGTCAACTGAGGCATCTACATGTATACACTCAATACGAACTCAGGCTTTTTCCATCTTTGGACTGGCCTGTGATGTCAACAGCTGCCAGCAGATATTACATATACAATGCATTAAATCCTTATCATACTTTTGTGATGTGGTTAAATTATTTAGGAAACTCCAGAGTCTCAGTGTTGAGGAACACTGATTTTATCATTAAAAGAAAAGAACCTGCACCTCCACCCACTTTGTTACTCTACTGAATCAGCCTTATACGTGGTGCAACTTCATGGTCAGCTTCAAATAAAGTGGTTTAGACTACATGACTACTGCCTCTGCTCCTCTGCCATGATTACAAACTGATGAAACTTATCTACATGTAATACATACCTTTGTTTCATGGAAACTGAATGGAGCCTCAGTCTGACCTACAACAAGAACTTAATATTATGTTTTTGTATGAACAGTATGTACTGTATAGTCCTGTGTCTAGTGTTTGTAAGCTGTCTTGTCACCTTTACACTGACAGATTCCTGTATTGTTTTAGCACCAATGTCACAACTTAATTCCAGATCATTTTCTGATTCGTCTTTCAAATATAACAGAGTAAAAGTCATGAGTTTCCAACAAGACTAAGAGTCTGCAGCCATACCAGTGGCTCTGTGAGGCTGTACTTTGAGCTAAATGCTAACGCTAGCATGGCAACATGCACACAGTGACAATGCTAACATGCTGATGTTTAGCAGGTTTAATGTTTACCATCTTAGTTTAGTGTGGTAGCAAACATTTCCTAATTAGCACTGAACACTAAGTACAGCTGAGGCTGACGGGAATGTCATTAGTTTTGCTGGTATTTGCTGGTATTTGGTACCAAAGTATTGGACAGATTAAAAATTTTGACCTGATGATGGCGCTAGAGGAAAAGTTAAATGCTTACCAAAGTGATTACAATTCATGCTGAGGGGAACATTAACGTCCGCACAAAATCTCATGGCAATCCATCCAATAGTTGTTGAGACATTTCGCTCAAAGCCACAAATGTCACCTTGACGGTGGCACTACAGGAAAAGTCAGGGGATCACCAAGGTTATTAGGATCCATCCTCTGGGGACCATGAATGTCTGTACAAAATTTAATGTAGTAAGATATTTAAGTCTGAACCGACTGACATTGCCATCCCTAGAGTCACACAGCTAGCATGGCCAAAAATCATAAACATTCATTATGAGTTAAGATACATGAAATGTACTTAAAAGTACACTAATTGAGTAAATGCTATTTGCTACTCTCTATCATCACCAAATCAGTACATTATGTAGCCTACAGCAATATGGACTGGGCCTTTCAGTGCCCGGGTCAGATGTGCTGCGGCGCTATCAAGTATCAGCAGCTCAGCAGAGGCTGAGGCAGTCTGAAGGACATCTCTGGAATAATCAATAGTGTAATGGTTGTTGCTCTATGGTAGCTGCCCACTAACATGGTGCTGGGCACATGGGCACAGACACATGCACACACATAGACACACATCATTACTCCATTTCTGCATCCAACTGCCCACGCAGATACTGTATTAGACCTTAAAACATTGGGTTTTGGAAGTGAGCCAATAGATTTCCCCTGAATTCCACCCCCTTCTAATCCAGTCCAGACTCCAAACAGCCAGAGGAAATCTCAACATCCAGCAGTTCTCCTGCTGTACTGGTATGTTGTCCCTGCTGTACTGGTATGGTTGGTGTGTCTCTAACATGCTTACTTTAACTAACAGAACTAACTTTTGTATGTGGTTGTGGTACATGTGACCTATTCTTCAACATGCATTAGCAGATGCATGAACAGGAAAAGGTTTTACTGAACTTGATGTAAATAAAATCTAAACCTCAAATGCTTAAAAAAAAAAAAACATGGAAACAACCAGACAGCAGCACATTAAAATGAGACAACCATTAAACTAAAGTAGGTACACAGGCATGCAGAGGCTGTGTCTTGTTGTGGCTGCTAAAGAAAGCAGTTGCTGTCTAGTGCAGTGAGATTGTATGCAATAAAAGCACAATATCTTTCTCTCACCGTAGATCTTTAATGCTTGCAAGCATGGGTCACCCTCCTAACGAGTGAGCCCCCAAATTGATTATACACAGCTTTTATACTTCAGTTCATAAGCACATCTTTCCTGGAACAAGTTACTTACAGGCCCGTTCAGGCGAGATGTTGCTGTCTTCTTCATCATCTTAATCTCTCTTCCTGCACATATTCCTCAAAAGTGTTATTTGACTAACTTTTGACTAACTCACTCTCCTGCCTTAGCAATTTCCCAGGTCATGCAAGCTCAAACAGCGTCATGCGTTGCTAATTGGATACATTTACACAGACACACTCAAAATGGGGACGTTACACTCTGCTATGGTCCCAGTACCATGTATGAATACATTTCTTCTTGCAGCTTATAAGCAAATGAGCATTTAATACCACAAAATCTATTACAGTCGTGAGGAGAACAAGCGGAAGAAAGCGAGGAGACACATTAAATCAATAATCGTCCAGAACTCTTAGAAGGGCAGCATTCAGACCTTCTACGTACACTGGACACAGGCCTTGACATGTAAATAGAGTAGAGATGATTTAAATTGAAATTCTGGAAGTTCAACAGTTTAAAAATGTTTAGTCTCAGAGGGAAAATGTTACAGACTACCTCGTTAATGTCATGTCATCTGAAAGTTGGTTTTGGCACCTACTGCTTAAAGCATTACTTGAATCTTTATTAAGGCCTCTGGCCAATAAACACAATGACACTCTTTTAATATTTGTAGGCCAGACGACCATCTGTATTAGACTTCTGGAGTCTGTATGCTATTAAGCATAATATCTCAGCTGCCGGATATTTCTGGTTGATGGTACACACTTTATTGATCAGGTCCAAGTTCACAAATATAGATGCATCTATACTATATTTATACTGTATTCATGTACACATAATCACATGCTGTACAACTGACAAAGGTTTTCCTCCCCTGTCGTCCTTTCCCTCCTCTTGAGTACAAGCAGTTTTAACAGAAGATGAGAGCTTATGTAAATTCATCCCTCGGTGCAAACCAATCTCACAAGCAAACCAGCTTTGTCGAGATCTGCAATGGCTGGCCAAAAGCTTCCTGTGCTTTCTGAAATGTAGATTTCTCTAAATTTCTAAGACAATAACAGCTGAGCTGTGATTAGTCTGCACAACACGTCGCCTTCGAAACAAACTGGTATCAGATAACCACAGGATTTCTGTGTTTTTTAAGAAAAGTTTTTAAGAAAGTTTTAAGAAAATTACAATTATTCAAGAAGATTGTGAAATTATTAACACCACCCCAGCTTTGATTCAAAATATAACAACAACAGCATATGCCATCACATTTTTACATTTACTGTATTTAGACTTTTGAAAACATGTCATGAAGCCATGCATGTTCAGTGTCAATAAACCTCAGGAGTAGGTTTTTCCTTCTCTATATGTCGTGTTCTATTTCCTTTAGGTCTAGAGTTTTTGATCCAAGAGCATCTATTCCCTCACAGATGTCTCATCACTTTGGCTTCCATGAATCCCTTATCTTTGCTCTGATTCATCTGCTTCACATAAACACACTGTGTGATTTTTCATTTTGACCTTTCTATAAATGCAGAAAAGTAGATCATTGAGGCTGTCTGCAAACAAGCATCTACATGTCTTTGGATCTGCTGAATATAGATCTGCTAATATGTGTTTTATTAGGTCCCTACTGATGTGTGCAGGTCTGAAAAACATTTGTCAGTAGCACAGCTGCACTGCTGATGGCTACAGCTTACTGTTACTAACTATACAAAGTATAGTTAGTGCAATTATATAGACTCTGTAATTTAACTATCAACTCAACTATCACTTAAGACATGTAGTATATCCATCATATGACATGAAAGACCATGTCACAGTGCATTTATATTAGCGTATTTATAAAATGCATATAAAAAATGTTTCATGTTGTATGAAAATGTGCCTTATTTTGTTACTTACTCTGGCGGTGTTTCCATTTTTCATGCCCCTTCATCTATATTTAATTTTCTCTTCATATGCGCGCACATGTACCCTCACACACATGCACGATGGCTTTGCCTGAGCTCTCTGGCAGCCTGTAAATGCCCAGGGGAGGCCGAGTGGGAGAGACACAAACCCAAAGAGAGGCCATTGGGACATGCAAATGCAAACATGTTTCCCCACCGGTGCCCAATGTCAGCTCTCATTACATCCAGCAGCAGGCCCCCTGGGCCAATTAGGGTGGAGGGCTGCACTTCTAACAGCTACAGGATTGGCCTGTCGCTTGTAACCCCCTCCCTAGTGTTGACATTATGGAGGAATAATAAGGGAGACTGGTGGAAGGTGAGCAGGAATGTTTCAATTAGTAAGTGGAGAGAGTTAAAGGCATTGAACAGTGCTTCGAGAGGTTCTCTGTTAGCTTTTGTAAAAACATTTTCAGTATCAAGCATCAGAAAACTCCTTACATTGCACAAACCCAGAATCTCAGGCTGCCAGTCATCCATGTACACTATCCACTATCTCCACATTTCTGTGGTAATTGCTCAGTATCATCACTCTGCTCATATTGAAGCTTCTGATTTCATGCAGATAATACAGGCATAAAGTGGGCTGGGAGGGAGGAGCAGTCGAGGGGGGTTGGGGAAATCCAAAGAGTTTGGTGGTGGTGTGCCTTTCAGATAGCTTACTGTTTTTTATCCAATTCCTTTAAGAGCTGCCTACAGTGACTGTGAGTAGGTAAAGAAATATATAAAAGAATATCCTTAAATATCCTTTTTCCAGTGTTTGTTTAATGACTGGTGGGACAAAGGCCAATGACTTCTGTGTCTCCACATGACAAATGAGGGGTTTTTGGTTAAATAAAATAATGTTTCTTCTGCTCAAAAAAGCAAAAAAAAAAATTGAATAGAGAGAAGGAAAGGAGCTATCATCTGTCGCTCTCTGTCATATAGCTCTCTCCCTGCTTGCATGCCATTTTCCCTCCATCTAATCCATAATGTATCACATAGCCAACAGGGGGGAAAGCAGAAAGCCTCTGGGATGTTTTCCAAAGAATGGAGGGTAATTTGGAGATGGCCCATCTGGTCCATTTCAATTGACTGGAAGAAGATGAGATTTAGGGGCTGCAGTACAACTTTGGCCACTTTGTAAAAGAGCTGATTTAGCAGATTAGATTCTGGGGTAATTCAAATTCAAACCAAGAGCGGTCTAACAAGGGAACCTGTGCACATAGCAAATACACAAATAAATCAGTTAAAGCTGCTATAATCAATATTTTATATTAACAATGGATCAAATGATGGTGTGTAATGTGAAAAGGGATCTCTCATAGTGACAAATCCACAGATAATTATCACTCAAATCTGCGGGTTCCCCACAGCTCTATGGAGCGTTTTAGCATCTTTTTAACTTATTGTTTTGGCTTTACAACCTGCAACTTTAATTTTTCGTTTTACTCTCACTGTTCTCACTGGCGTCGTTTCCAGATGCAGCGGGCAGCAGTTTTCAGTGAAAATGCTTTAAAAATCCACTGTACACCAACAGCCCAGCACCAAACCACAGACAGAAAAAGTTAGCAATTAGTGGGTGGACATAGCAGAGCATTTAGCAGCCAGATAATTCAATTCAACACATACTGAACTCAGTTCATGCACAAATGTTTATAATTGGTATCCATTATAGGGCGCCACTTCCCCCTTTCCACTTAGCCGTTTACGAAAGCTCAGAATGTTTATTGTCATTGTGAAATCTATACCTCATGACTGATGGTCTGGTTAACATTTAGCTGAAAGTCAATTCAAAACTTTCTATTTTACTTCCTTCTTTCTTTTCTTTTTTGACACTTTTTGTTGTTCAGTCTAAGAAAGTTCAATGTTCCTCTTGTGTAACTCTGGAGGTGAAAATGTCAGTTTGTGCTTTTGTATGAGACAGCGGGCAAAAGAAGGGGATGAGTCAAACAGGGACAGGCGCAGAGGGAGGGGTTAAAGAAGACAAAGTGATATTGCCTCTGGACCAATCAAGGTGTCCTTCTCTTTCTGGACCAATGAGACCTGAACCAGGACTGACTGTATCTGAGTAAAATGCCTGCATGGCTTGGTGCCAGGTGTGGGCAGACGCAAACAGAAAAAAAAAATCAATTTGGTTAAAAGCATTGGTCATCGGAAGTAATAGTAGTAAGCAGTATGCTTTACTTTTACAAGAGAAAAGGATTTGCAAGATGAGCAATAACCGATGAGTTTTAACACAAACACAAGTTTGGCTGGAGTCGCTGAAGTGTAAACTTCCTCAAACTAAAAAGAGCAGGACACAGCTGCTCACATTACTCTAAACTGATATCCTACCATCTTTGCTCACACACAGTGGATTTTTCTAATATAACCTGTAACCCCACATATTAATTTAGTTAGCTAATGACAATCACTGTACAGGGGAGAGGAGTTAGCGAACAATCAGTTGTTCCATACATTAAACTAGATCTGCTTTGGGGCAAGTTTATGCGACATAAAGTAGGTCTACTCCAGGGAAATGGTAGTGAATTTATAATGAAGGGAGCACTCTAAATGACTGTGAAAAACATTAACATGACAGCTCGTTGTTGATAACTACAAAAAACACAAAACAAAGCTCTTTCTTGCTCAAATGGGTCATTTGGTGCTATTACTTTCCAGGGAACCAAAACCTGGACCAAAATTACTCCGAGCTAAAGTATATTATTATGTAAAATAGTTTGTTTCAAGTGGAAGTCTGCTGCATACTTGACACATGTTTGCAGAATAGTTAATGAAATTCAGTTTTATTCGGCTGAAACCACATGATTGGGTTAAAAGGGCATCTGATGGTTCAGCAGGGAAAGGCATGTGCCATGCAACCAGAGTGTAACCAGAATATCCTTGGTTTAAATCTGGCCTCGAACCATAGTCACATGTAATCTTCTCCATTTCTCCCAGTATATCTGGACTCATTCCACCCTGTTATTCAAATTAGTGCAAAAATGGCACAGAAAGTAATCTTAAAACAACAACCCAGCTTAAGAAAACTCCACTTTATATTATATTGTGGTTATTAGAAATAATCCAGTCCTGGTTTACTCTGATGTTAAATGGAATACTGTGGCATTACAGGCTCATTTTGATATCAACAAAGCTGGCAGTGAGCAGGATCCTCATTTCTTTCCAGTGTGTAAGAACGTGGTTATCTTGTGACTTAAAAGCTAAACATGCAGTTCCTCTTAAGTCATACTAGTGTGACCTTGTTGAATACACAAGTTTCCATGTTGTGACATTTTACTGACCTTTGAACTCGTCACCATGGAATGAATCACCATTTGCATACCTGTAAGCTGAACTTTTAGCCAGCAAGGACCATATTTGCAGTTACTTTCCCTTTGACTGTAGTGCAGCCACCTGACAATCCCCCTTGCTTCTATCTTTCAGTTGGTTAAACCAGTAATTTCACATTTTGGGAAATATACTTATGTGCTATATCTTGTCCGGTTTTTGTTCAGATTAAACAAATTAGATGTTAAGTAGTGAGCTTTAGAGGTGCTGGTCGGTGTTTTTTTTTTTAACCTTTGGATTGAGGAAGGCTAGCTGTTTCCCTCTGTTTCCAGTCTTTATGTAAAAGACTTCTGGCTGTAGCTTTACCCTATAGATATGAGACTTGTATCAATCTTCTCATCTAACTTTCATCCAAAAAAATATTATTATTAGTATTTCCCAAAATTCCTATTCCTTTAAACACAGGGGCATTAATTTTACAAAAGTAAAGCAAGGAGTAATGTAAAAACATCATTTTACTGTTGAGTAATGTAATTACTTTTTCAATGAGTCTTTTTCAAGTAACTTGTCCAACACTCGTGACTGGTTTTCAGCTTTGTAACAGGGCATGAGAGTTTTCTCAAGCCATTTAGGAAGGCTTAATCCTTCAGTTTACCTGAAAAATTCAAAATCACTAAATCTGGAGATAGGTGGTTTCCTTTGGATAGCGACGATAGTGCTTTAGTCTGGTGAAAGTGACAGGCTCAGTGAGTTTGGGGCTTCTGAAAGGTTACAGCCGGCGACACTGCTGCTTGTTTGTAACTCCAGAGCTCAACAACAACCACCTGCAGAGAGCAAAGCCCCTTAATCATAATTAGAATGGAAGTGTGTATGCTTGTGTGTTTGTGTATGTGGGTGCAGGTACTATACATGAACAGCCTGTGTGCAATTTGCATTGATTGATTAATCCTTCAGCACTGTAATTTTTCTTTTTTTCGTTCCTCTCCGTGCACTGAACCTCTTTCCTCCTCCTCTTTACATTATTGTTGCTGATGCGATCACAGGTATCGACAGGGAAATTTGGACTCCCACACAAGCAGCCGTGACTCATAATGTTGGAGCTGGAAGGCTTGCGGGCAGAGTTTGGAGAATAATGGCAAGTGGGTGGAAAGACGAGTAGGTGGGTGAGCAGGCAGGGGGTCTGCATCTGACTGTGCCGAAGAGCTTTGTTCATAATTTATTTGTTTTCTCCCCCTCTCTCCCCTTCTCTTTCTTGTCATCCTTTGTGGGAGGAGCAATGGGAATAAGTGCATGCGTTCATGTGTGTGTGTGTGTGTGTGTGTGTTTGTGTGCAGAGGTTGCAGTCTTGCGAGCGCCAGCTAGGTCTGTTCCAGGATATTTATAACTCTCATTAGACACATCCCGCTAGAGCCAGGGTCACAGCACAGAGAGGGTGAACATTAAGAGAGACTACATTCGTCTCACACCAGCAAAACACACACACACACACACACACACACACACACACAGAGAGAGAGAGGCACCTGATTTGAGTCTGTACCCACTACAAACACAGGAACAGAATGTACAATAGGGCACTGTTAGTATCTACCTTGAACTACCAAAATCTTTTACCCACAATTCCTATTTGCAGAATTAGAAGCTTCCTCCAAACCCATATTTGAAGCCAGTTTTGTCATGTTAGCAGATGCACACATAAAGGCACTGTCTGAGCTGATCATCTGTTCAATCTTTCTGGTTGAGAGATCCCAGCATGCATTTGGTGCAGCAGGTGGCCAGTGGGCGTAGGGAGTGGGGGAGCCTGCTGCGACCAAAACGACATGATGGAGTGAATGGAACAAAACTTCATTGTGCACACACACGTACACACCCACGCGAGGTGGTGGAGTAAATCCTGAAACTGACACAAAGGGTGCTGATGATGTCCCTCTGCCTCTACGCTGAAGGATGGAGATACTTTCCTGGGCTGATCATTATGTTGGCATGGCAACAGGTACCAAACCCCCGGAGAAAAGGTCTTTTTCACTGGATACATATTGGTCCTGGCACAATAAACTGTAGATCAAATCTGTACAGACAAATCTCAAAATAGAGAAGAGAAGATTAATCTGACAATTATTTTCTCTCTTAATCGAGCATTTAGTCTGTAAAATGCCAGAAAACATTGAAAGAGAAGAGCTGAGAATTTAAAAATACCTTAATTAAACTACAACAATGTATATAATATATGCTAATTTCTTCCATTAAGCTATGAAAATTTAAACGTGCATATTTTCACTCGAGAGAAGAGACAACGAGGTGATCTTCAGTGAAACCTAGCAAATATGAAATGAAAGATCTTTCTTCTTGAAATAATATGTTATATTTATGGTCTCTGATGTCAGAAGATGTACATTCATGTAATTAACCATAGCAGTGACTCAAAGACTAGGGGATAAAGTGTCTCTTTAGACTGTAAACCTGCAAATCCAGTTTTCGATATGATGAACAGTAAGCAATCTCTGTAAAACCCCTTGGCTTGTAGCCTATGCCTTGCCAAATAAAACAGGTAGCTATGTGAATAATTGTGAACCTATAGAATTTAAAAGCACTTGTGAATGTCTAATGATAAAATTCAATCATAAAAAAATATTTTTAAAAAACATCTAGCATTGAAAGAACAAGAGCCATCCTAGCAGCTCTGTGAGGCTCTGCTTAGGCATAGTGGTGCTTCGAGCTAAATGTTAACATGATCTGATGTATAGTGGGTATAACGTTTCATATCTCATATTTATTGTGTATCAACTTGTTCCAGCTGTTCATTGAAGTTAGGCTACAATGATTTTAACACTGAGCGAGATATTAAAACAAAATACTCATGTTTTATGGTATGTATGCTATGTGTTTTATGGCTACACCATTCCATCAAATGGAAATATTCTTGATGTCTTGTGCATCATTTTAGACACAAAATTCAGCCTGAACCCGGCTGAAGGTCTGTGGGTGCTGAGGGGCTGTCTAATTACATTATAAGTGCTTATGCTGGACTGGAAAACTCACCACAAATCACTCAGTCAGTCTTCCTGAGTCCTGGTCCCGACTTCCAGGCTAGCATATCCTATAAATCATTCATTTTAATATCCAGATGACCTTTCTAGTCTGTAGATAAACAGGACTAAATAGGCTACCTGAGACCAGTGAGGACATCCATCCTCTGGAAAAGAAAGTGAGATTTGCGTGAGCACGATGGAAGCTTACAGACAGACAGAAACAAAATCAACAAAATGATTAGATTATTTTGTGGCATTTTTATTGTGTGGGACTTGGTCTTAGAGCACGTACGTCAAGCAGGTTGCAAAATGTCCAGTTGAATTTAGGGCGTCAGCAGTCAACTGTCCATATCTTGGACACACACATGCAGAGTCAGATCATATGATACAAATGTATGCTTGATGATGATGCAGTGAGTGATATGTTTTTAGGGTGTGCAGTTGGCATCATCTCTCTCTCTTTTTCCCTTTCCTTATCTCTCTCTCTCTCTCTCTCTCTCTCTCCACAGAGCCACTGCACTGCGGAGGAAACCTGAACTGTGCCCAGCTCCTGTGAATATCACTCACACACAGCTCCTTCCCAGCCCTGCACACAAACCAGCCCATGCAAACGCCCACATACAGGCCTACATGCATCCTACAAACACTGTGCAAACAAAAAAAAAAAAAAAAGCACCCTATCTAAGATCGCTGTAGATTTAAGAAATCAGATGTTATTTTCCCTCAAAGCTGTACTTCCATGCCAGTAATGAACACAATTAAAACATTTTGCTTCTTGTTTTGCCTAGTGTTTTATTGATTTCAGAGGGTCAATTAAAACTAAAGAAGTACTTTTTTTTAAATTGCTTTTTGGATGGGCAATTTAGGTACAACATTTTTTCAGCTGTTGATGAGCTATCAACTTATTGTTTTCTAGCAGCCAAAGGGCTACATAATTCCCTCAGGAGTTGGTGGAGACCAAAAATGTGTGTGTGTGTGTGTGTGTGTGTGTGTGGGAATGAGAGAGTGTGTGTTTGTGGTGTGCACACGATGCATGTCTGTTTGGGTGACAGGTTGATGCGTGTTTCACCTCTTGTGTGTAATTACTATTTACTATATCATAAACTGTATGAATGACCTGTATAATACAAAGACCAGTTACTGGGCATACCGCATAACCGCAAGGTCGCCGGTTCGATTCCAGCCTCTCTCTCACGCCTTTCCTGTCCGCCTCTTCACTCAAACAAAACCAAAAGCAAAAAATTTCAAGATTTTAGATACAAAACATGATCAACTAATTAGATATGCGCCATTGCTATGGATACAATTTTTTTTTTAAAAACTTACAAAATCTTACATTTAAATGCATCAGTAACAATAATCCAATCAAATAATGTATGTGATAATATGGTCAAAATCACTTAATGCAGCTTGAAGTAATAACAAAAGCTGCAACAAAGGTGGCCCTTATTAGGCTGAATGCCAAATAGAAGCATTTGATAATCATAAAAGAGGATGGGCAATCTGCACTTTGATATGCAAGTTTTCAAAGGAACATGAGAGAACTACCAGGGTTCAAAAGAGGCTAACTCATTTGTGTCCTTGTTGCAGGTGCATATGGCAAAATAATAATAATAATAATGCAGAATTACTTCATATGTCGAGGGGAACAGCCAAAGAAAGCATGACTTTATTGCCAAACATACAAAGTATGTTTTCAAATATGAAAAAAAAATATGTGGCGGTTTTCATTTACTTCAAATTTTAAGTTATCCTAAAGGTGTTTGCCATCTTGTCAAGCCCCTGAGTTTTATTCATTCTATTTGAAATAATTTAAATTGTGGTTATCATTAAAGGCATTTTGAAAACTAAAGCCACTGCTTAAACGTCAAGCAATGTAATCTATTTCATTTTTTAAAAATCATCTAATGGTTTTACATTCTTCTACTTGATGGCTGAACCACATTATGAAAAGACATTAATAATCTACCACAGCTGAACCTCTCAGTATACTGCTGCTGATGTATACCACAGACCTGTGGTCCCACAACTTCCTTCTGAGTACATTACACTAATTCACTCTCCAGTACGAATGATTAACACAAAACCCAGAGAAATTGCAGCTGTCACTGTGTCTCTGTCTCTAAGCTGTTTATGAGGGCAGGTTTCCCTGGATGTATTATTCAGAGTACAGTGTTTCAAGATTCTTATGCAACACTGTTTGGATTACTGTGAAATCTGCCATGGAGAACCTTCTAAGCCGAGACAAGGAGCAAAAAGGAGTGGGGCCAGAAGCAGAACTACAGATTTTAGTCACTAACTTTCAATATAGCTGAACCTTGCAGTTTGACGTCAGAGAATGTGTGTGTGTGAACATGAGCAAGAAAGGCAACTTGTCTGCTGTGTGTACTGAGATGCTCTGTGAACAGCACCAAGCTACCCAAGCCAATGTTCAGACCAGAAATGGGAGTGAGCGTGTAGCAGGCAGTGTGTGTTGTGTTGGGGCTGCTCAGAGATATACTCTGAATCTTTGCGATAGATATTCATATTTTTGGCTGTTTGCTTACCGCTGAGCACAGGGTCAGCTTCAAAACAACAGTGAATAGTACTCAGCATCTTGCTCAAGATATCATCTGTCGTTTGCTGGTCAAATCGTAGCCTTAGCAACAGTAACCAAGCACAGCAGGCCTATCTAGCTTTCTCCAAATGCGGAAGCGGTGGGGCTTTGATAAGAGCAATATTCAGTATCCGAAGAGTTTGGAGAGTGGTGTCTTTTTTATAATCACCTTTTCAACATAAAAAATACAAGAACGAAAATGTAATAAGTAGAATAAATTGTGTGTTTATCTGCTCTAACTGCTGCAAACTTTAGCATCCGAGGCTAACTAGCATAGAGTTAGAGGTAACTATTTCCAAAGGCAAGGGGAATGTCATTAGCTAACTGTATTATTATGTGGGATCACAGGTTACCTTTCGAAAATACCTGTTCAGAACTGAAACTCAAACGTACCTGGGTTACAAGCTGTTTCTTTATTCTTTATGTCTAGATCACCAGCTGTTGAGGATGCTAACTTTTGCCTGTAACTTTAGCCTCCATCTTCTGGCATTATATCACGTATGTAGCCATCATGTGCATATTTAAGACCCTTTTAGATGCTTGACGGTCTAAAACAAATCAGCTGGAAACATTAAAAACTCAACTGGAGACATCTTTCAACCAACTCACAAATATAGTGTTAGCAATAGTGTATACTAGCTAGCGACAATTGGTAAAATCTGCTAGCTACAGTCGTTATTTATGCCGATAGAATCCATGGTTGTCGGCTTTACAGCTTGATAGGCATAGCAACAGTAACTGGGGGGGGGGGGCTTAGCAATGTCGCTAAGCTACATGGACGGCGTTTATGCCCTATTTTGACAGAATAAATCAATAGCGCACGCAAATAAGATAATATAGTAGAATTATTGAATCAATATATGTTGCTACACTGGCATAGATACACATGTTGCATGCTACATAGACATAATAGGCAAAATCAATATATAATGCTACATTTAAGGAATAAATAGCTTTCACGTTACAATGTTGACTAAATAATTAAATATAAATCCACGACAAAATTGCTTCGACCGTGTTGTGATAGATTATTTCATCAGATACTGGCTTGACCTTCGAGGGTTGATTTCTGGAAGCAGTGGCGAGCGCTCGGTGAACAGAGTGACAAGAAGCAGGGTCAGAAAGTCCCAAACTTTAATGAATCACACAGAATATTTATAATCAGAAGCACACACACACACACACACACACACGCTGGCGCAGATACATTTCAGGAGAAGCACCTGGAAACAAAGAGGCAGTTATAATATGTCAAGGTTACAAAAAGATGGGATGAGTAGGGAGAAAAGCAGATTGTACAAATATAGATAAAAAAGCTAAGGTGAGGGAACAGGGAGTGATGAGAACTGAGAGGGAGAGTTTTTCCCAACAGACCAGACGTTTTTACACAGTTTTATTTATTTTATTTTATTTGGATGCATTTCCTGTCCTGACAGTGGAGCTGATTTAAGAGCGGAGCCTGCACTGTAAGCGTCCCCACAGAGGCGACCTGCAGGCAGAAACCTCTCCAAGATGCATTTCATGTTGGAGTCTGCCATCCAGTGGAACACATGCATATAACTTCCCTGGAGATTCTGTCAGCTATTGAAAAATCACTTTAATATTCCTGTAATACACAACTACACTCACTGTGATTTAATTGGGCTGTTTCCTCAATCATATCACTGTAAACATCCCTGTGGGATGTAGCAATTGTGTTGTTTTGTTCCCTGATTTGTTCCCTAATGGCATCATTTTGAATTACAATATTATAATTCCACAATATTATAATTTCCACAAGCTGGCATTATGTACTATATTATGTTCTTGAGTTACTCAATAAAGAAAAGAGACCACATAGAGGATTCTGCCTTAAAATGTCTTGAAATACAAGGAGTTATATTCCTGTCTAGGCTGAATGGCAACTTTATGTTGTAATTGTGTGTTATTTAACCTATAATACATTTTTCATTTTTCAGCACATTTTTTCCAGATCACAACAGTTTTTCTGTATAATCAAATGGCTGACTTGGTACTGCTCCACCAACAAATCAAAGCTGTTGTCATTAATGTGCTGTACTTAGTATGGATGCACTTACAGAGCATTGCTGATTCATCTTCTGTTGAAAAATATGTAAAACAAACTATCCTTTTAGTGACTAAAGACAAGAAAAACAAACAACTCTGCCCTATCAGTGTCTCTCCATGATGAGTGCAAGATAACTGCACTTAACATTTGAAAAGGTCAGTGCGCTTTTCAAACCACCTACCATTTTGCCGGCCATTACTGTATAAAAAGCTTTTCACTCCATTTATACAGAAGGGGACTGGTAAACATCCAGACATATATTTTCAGACTGTTCCATTTAGACTGAGGACTGAAGGTTACAGCATTTGATGATAAAATTGCAGGATTATAGGGCAGACATAACAATAAAAGTGTCAAATATAAGCAAAATACCTATATAAACAAAATTGAATCCAGTAAACCCTGCTACTATGAAAATGATGAAATAGAATTTCATAATACAGTATAGAGTTGCACTTAATTAATATGTTGATAACTTGTTTACGAATTTATTGGTTTGTTTCTATATGTTTCTGTATTTATTCATGTGATTTCTTATTTTTTCATAATGTGTTATTTATTAGATTTTTACCGAGTTGGGTATAAATCACAGTAACAATATATTGTACGAGTATGGAAACCCAAAGTGTTCAAAATAAATAAATAAGACATTATGAAATAAAAATTCATACAAATAAATACATACACTATATAGCATAACCATGGCATTTTTTAAAACTCAACTCAGTGTTATGAAATGTTATTACATTTTTGTTTCTTGTCACAGTAACAGTTTAGCGCAGGTTATATTTATTTCTTTGTTACATTTTTATTTAAAAATGTCTATTTACAAACTATTTTACAACAGAATTTTTTGCCAACAACTGTTTTTTTTTTCATAATGCCACTTTTCATCACAACGTATGTTTGTCATTTGTCTGGAGTGGCATGAGGACCATCACTGGCTTCAGGCCGGTCGGCAGAGGAACTGATGGTGGTGTGGACAGGGCCAATGAACTCAATCTGTTTTTCAACAGATTTGATACAGCGGCCTCTGCCCTGCCCCCACTGACTCTTCTGTTATCTGCCATGCAGCACCCTCACCTCCACTACCCCCTCCTCCCCGTCCCTGCTGCTCCCCACCCTCTGGTGAGGGTCCTACTCCTCCCCCCACTGGCTCCCCCACCAGCTGCCCTCTGCAGCACGATGGCTCCACTCCTCCCCCATTGTAAACTTCCACGATGAGCTTCACAGCTGACCAGGTGAGCAGACAGCTGAGGAGACTTCACTCAGGAAAGGCTGCAGGCCCTGATGGTGTCAGCCCCGGGGTGCTCAAGGCCTGCGCCCTCCAGCTTGGTGGAGTACTTCAGAAGGTCTTCAATATGAGCCTGAATCTTCAAAGGGTCCCCGTGATGTGGAAGATGTCCTGCCTCGTTCCTGTGCCTAAGACGCCACGTCCCAGTGGATCGAAGGACTACAGACCGGTGGCTCTGACCTCCCACATCATGAAGACCCTGGAGAGACTGGTCCTGGAACAGCTCCGGCCCATGGTCAATTCACACTTGGACCCCTTACAGTTCGCTTACCAGCCCCGACTTGGAGTAGAGGACGCCATCATCTACCTGCTTAACCGTGTCTATGCTCACCTGGACAAACCAGCGAGCACTGTGAGGGTCATGTTCTTTGACTTCTCCAGTGCATTCGACACCATCAGGCCGGATCTACTGGGTGAGAAGCTGACAGCAATGCAGGTAGATGCCCCACTGGTGTCCTGGATCGTTGACTACCTGACTGGAAGACCACAGTACGTGCGCCTACAGCACTGTGTGTCGGACAGGGTGGTCAGCAACACCGGGGCCCCACAAGGGACAGTCCTCTCTCCCTTCCTCTTCACCATTTACACCACTGATTTCAACTACCAGACAGAGCCCTGCCATCTTCAGAAGTTTTCTGATGACTGGACTGTGGTTGGATGTATCAGCAACGGTGAGGAGGCTGAGTACAGGACAGTGGTGAGAAACTTTGTCACATGGTGCAAGGATAATTACCTGAAACTAAATGTGACAAAGAGTCAGTGTGGACATTGTGGAGGCCTACAAGTACCTGGGAGTGCACACTGACAATAAACTGGACTGGTCTACAAACAGCTGCAACCGTTTGCTGGGGCAGCAGGCTGAGAGTGGCGGATTCCAACAGATTCAACAAACTGATCAGAAAGGCCAGTGATGTTGTTGGGGTGGAGCTGGACTCTCTGACAGCGGTGTCAGAGAGGAGGATGCAGTCTAAAATACGTAGCATCCTTGACAACACCTCCCACCCACTCCACAATGTGCTGGTCAAACTCAGGAGCACTATCAGAGCGCCACAGGAAGTCATTCCTGCCTGTGGCGATCAAACTTTATAACTCCTCCCTCAGAGTGTCAGACACCTGAGCAGAACTCATTACGGACTCATGATGTGCAATAACGTATTCATAACTATGTGCAATAACGTATTCACAGTATTCATAACTATGTGCAATAACTTCTTCATTACAATGTGCAATAACCTTGTCTTTATTATAGCATTTTTTTCTTATTTGTACTTATTGTATTTTACACTTATATTTTATGTCTATTTATATTTCATTTATTTATTTCCTTTCTACTAGTACTTCTCTATACATGTGAGTGACTGTAACCGCATAATTTCCCCTGAGGGGATCAATAAAGTATTCTGATTCTGATTCTGATTCAAGACGAACAGGTCACAGCCAATTATGTGACTGGCTTGGAGCGAGTAATTTGGACAAATGTTTGCGAAATAAAAATAGGCTTTGAAAAAGGATATATTTAAATGAAAACGATTGGATTATTTCATAATTTCATGCTTATATTATATATTTGTCTCCATTCATTAATGTGATAATTTTAATTTCATAATGTTTTATTTATTTATCTAATTCTGAACACTTTGGGTCTCCTTAGTATCGATTAGGGTTTCGCATGTCTCATTCCACACCACTAGGTGGCAGCACCGCCATGCAGCTCTAACCGTTAGTATCGGAAAGCAAAGGATTGTGGGTGATTTCTATGATATAACGCAACGTGGGGCATACGTTGTAACGTACTTTCCATTGGGAGGAACATCGAGTTAGACGTGTTGTCTGAGCTCCGAATATTTAGGATATAAGTGTTCTAGTTTGTAGTATTTCAGTTTAAAGAGAGCAGTTTGATAGAAAAGGCTATTCTGAACTTTTTTTTAACTCAGAAGAAGACGCTGTTAGTTTGCTCTACAGAGAGAAGAAACGAAAGCCGCCAACTCCGGAGTCGACATTTTTGTTTTCTTTAGTTATTTTTTGGTCGGAGATGTGTGTAGAAACAATGGATGCCAGATCGAAACACCTAAAAAACGACTTTCAGCGTAAAGTCTTGAAACCTGGATCTACGTTGAGGTGGAGACAGCTCCGTGTCTCCACAGAGCAGGACGAGGCCCTCAAATACTGTCGAGCCCGCGCGGTGAGGGCGACCATCCGAAAACACCTCCGCCGGGAGCAGAGGCGGACACAGCTGGCTAAACTCGCCAAAATGCTGGGAGACATGGGCAAGAAAGAGAAAAAGGAGTCCATGTATGAGGAAAGTCCCGCTGCGGCCTGTATGCACCGTCGCCAACCAGGTGCAATGGCGCCGGAAAACACCACGCAGTACCTGATGAGTAATGTGTATGAAGACATGAAGACAAACAACGTCCAGACGGTTCCAGTTTCACATGAAACATCTGCACACTTGTATGGTGAATCTCTTTCGCCCATGAGTGTGTACAACGCACTGGACTCTGGTTATGAGAGCTGTCTGGCCTTTCAGCAGCGGGACTTTGAGGAAGCGTTTGACCAGTTTTGGTAAACCGGAATGAACTGGTCTACGTGGCCTTGTGAAACAGGTCCGGTGCCCTTTCCAGCAGTGACTTTCCAATAAAGACAAATACAAAGGTGTGACGTTACATTGTGAATATTTTACATGAGTATGATGTATCTTGCTATGTTTATGTAGCCCATGTTGTGTGATTTCTATGTCGCATGATTCATGGTTGGGCTTTATTTGTCTCACAGCGGCGCACTGGACGGTGCCCGCCCAGTAGGGAGCGCCCCTGAGCCCTGCGTGGCGCCGCCCAGAGGAACGAATCAAACGCACCTCAGCTCTGGCCTGGCCACGGATTGTGAAATCCAGGTAAACCCGGGCAGGTATTGTTTCACTGTATTGTCATTGATGGCACTAGATTGTGATGCGATGTTGGGGCTGAAAAAGTGCTTTCCACAGTCACTGTTGTCTGAGCGTTTTCCAGGTCACCCCTGCCAGGACAAATGGCTCTGCTGTGAGAGAGGAGCAGGAGACCACGGAGGTCGGTCTTCACGTGACTGACATAAGGTGACATTTAAAACCCACTGGTTATCTTGATTGTGGTCACGAAGATTAAAGTCCACAGGATGTCAAGTGTGATAATCCTGGAGACATTTGTTCCACTTAAGGCTAAAGTTAGTGTGAAATTGTATTTAAACTGTAAAATTGACTGATTCTGAGTACGGAGTTTTACTGATTTTGTTCAATAAATGCAATTTTGTTAAATGTGAAATTGACTATTTGTGTTACTGTTTTTTTTATTATTTAATATTAATGATAAAATTTGCAGGAGAAACGATTCTAAAGCATAAGTCAAAGAACCTCGAACTATAAGCATAATCCTACATGTATGACTACATATATGGAGGGTTGGGGTTTTCATCATGTCTCAATTCCTTTTAGAAGATAATAGACTTGGTATTGCCATACAATAATAGTTTGCTCTTTTTAATCCAAGCTCCTGATCACACCACGTTTTCCTGATGCCTCTACATTTTATAATGGTAATATGCTCTCAATTACTTTGTCTTTTAGACTCAAACCATCGCGAATGGTACATGAAGTTCAGGGGCTTAACATAATTCCCTGCGTAGATCCATACAACTTTTAACCTGTTCATCTGTTAAATTGGGTTATATGGGGAAAAAATGTCAGGCGGGGCCTTAGAAGGAAACCCTGTGTAAATTTCTTAATAACCCTATTGACAGCATAACATATGGGATATGTAGTGGCTATTGCTTTAGTACAAAAGTCATCTATGCGCATCAGTATCAAAAGATTAAATTGCATCAGTAGCACTACAGCAGACTACTAGTGATGCAATTTAAAGGAAGTTATGGTATAAGTGAGTCACCAGAGTGTTGCAAAAAAAACCCAACCCTTGTGCTGACCAAGAAAACCCTTAAAATATCCTTGTTACACCAAGCTCTGCTCATGTTGGGTTCTGGTGTGTTCATAATTAAAAAGTAATACTTAAAGCTACCACATGGTGGCAGTAGTGTCCAACAAATCTGGAGACCAAAGAGGGGAGAACTCATGCAGGTCATTCAGAGTTGGTGTCAGAGAGGGAGGTGTTGATTGTTGGTGGTCCACTTTTAGATCATGTTGCATGGCATTTGTTTCAGTGAGGGCCACACGGCTGCACTTTTAGATGAAGTCTTATGCCAGCAGGCTGGCAGGGACGAACGACTCAAGTTACAAGTGCGGCAACTGAATGAGATTAAAACCTTCCATAGTTCAAAGGCAATCTCTGTTTAAAACTGTTAAATTTACTGTATGAAGCTTGGTTAATCTATATCTGATAGGAGGGGTTTTAATGGAGAAACTGTTGTGGCGTCTCTGAGGAGCTCTAAAAACAGCTCACCAAAGGTTCCATGTCTTTTTAAGGGAGAAACGCGGTGGGGAAATGGCTGCAGTGCGGTTATCTTGATTCTCTTTCAATCTCTGCCTGTCTGATTCAGAGGCTGATAGCTCTGAGAAATGGCCACAGTTGTTGCTGTGGAGTGACGCATTGGCTTCACCTTCTCTTATTGCTGCTGGGCCCAGGTCCACTGTTTGCTGCCTAGATTCAGTGCCTGTCAATCTAAAAAACTCACCCTGTGGTCCAACTGCCAAGTGTGATGGTCAGCAATTACACCTAAAGGTGCACTGTGTGTGTGTGTGTGTGGGGGGAGAGAATTGGACAGGACTCCTGCTGGCTGATTAATGGATACTCCTGTGGGCTGCCACAGCATCAATCCATTTGTGATTGGTGCAGTGCTGGGTACAGGTCCAGGTATTAGCTTGTCTCAGTTCTGTGTCCACCTGGTCATTCGAAACAATAGTTTATTCTCTCTGAAACTTCACTGCACAATCTACTTAAGTTATATTTGATTTGGTAACACTTTATTTTACGAGTCTCATAGTTTCCTGTGATGTCGTAGAAAGGAACCGATATGTAAGTGTAAATTCACGTGATGATTTTTTTTGTTACAGTATGTATAAGGAAAACTAAAAATGTTCAATCGGTACACTTCCAATTAATTGCTAGCATAGCCTAGAGAGTGTTTTACACTGCAAAAATTAGAAATTTGTCTGCAGGCATGCATGTATACAATTCAACATATATGAAGAATAAAGTGTCCAATAATAAAGGAATGTGTTGTTGGGATTGAATGGAGTAGTTCTTTAATACAAAACTAAAATACAGAAATCTATACATGGTTTGTACAAAGTCTTTAAAGTTTGGAAAATGCTTAATTTTAACCGTTAGCAAGGTTAGGAATATTCTTGAATTTGAATATACTCCTTGAAAAATGCTTGGTTTTCAACATAATCTGGTGTTTCATCTACACAATCACCCATGGAAACCAAAAATATTTTAGTATTTGGAATTAAACGATCCTGTTATATTTGTTTGTCGTCTCTGGCATTTATAGTAACAATTAAAGGCGTCAAAGTCTGGACATTTTTGCTTTAGGTACCTTGAAAGTGCTTGAAAAGTTCTTGAATTTTACTCTTAAAAAGCTGTCTGAACCTCTATGCAATCTGTACTAAATTACATAGTTCTTTACCTGAAATTATTAGAAGGTTGTGGACCTATTTGACAATTCCAGATATTGTAAATTAGAAAAACAAAAAACTTCATAAAATATAGAAATATATATGATTAAAATATGTGGCAATACAGGACAGCAGTCCCAATCCTCGACTGACAGGAGGGTTACCATGTTGCTCTCACTGTGTAGTTTTAAGTCAGGACATAGCTACCATTAAGGACACTAATTAAAAAAAGTGGCTACCAACTTTTTTCACTTGTGACCCCTTTTGAAAATAGCTGTGCCTACTCTGGACCCTTGTCACGTTTAAAATGTGAGTTGTTTGCACTTCCACAAAGAGAGGTTTCTCCTCCAAACTTCTCAGAGGGTTTAATTTACATAACTGCATGAGGCCCAAAGAGGTAAAAAAAATATCTCCAAAGATCAGAGAATATCCCAAAAAATGAATACAGATTTGTGTTGCAGAACTTTATTGGGGCGTCCTGCATGGCTTAGGAGGAGGACGCCGACCATGAACCACAACATCCTATGGAGTCTGACTGGGGACCTTTTGTCTCTTTCCCTTGTTTCCTGTCTTCACTCTCCTGTCACTTTCTAATAAAGGCATGAAATGTATCAGGACTTCAGTATTATAAAAACCCTGGCCCGACCTTGGTGACAAAGTAGATCAACCTTTTGACCACATATGAAGCGTTTAAGGTCCCATTTGGCTGCAGGCATTCCCTGACCTGAAGAGCCCTTGAACGCCTGTGACACTGAATCCCTAGCAGCCCCAGCACATGCTGACCTCTGCCCTCCCTCTCAAGGGGATGAGTGAAAAGGAAATTTCTCTACAGAGATCATTATGTGTCTTATTATTTTCTTTCCAGAAAGAGTCATTGTCAGCAGTTGTCTATCCCCACTGGGAGGAAGTTTGGGTACTTGGCTCCACACGGAGAGAGAGGGCAACCGGCCAAGAGCTGGGATTTGGCTCTGACGGGGCTTTGGACACAGCCTCCTTTTTAATTGGAGCTGTTAAAAGAATCTGGTGTGTGAGTGAATGCGTTTGTGTGAGTTCGAGCCCTACTTAAAGTGTGAAAACGCATCAAGGATAAATGTCAGGCTACAGTATGTGTGGAGGGAATTAAGGGGTAATCTTCCTCCTCAAGTCCTTCTCTGCACCCCACATGAAGGCGAAAATACTGAGCCGACAGCCTCTGATGACTATCTGTCTGTGCTGACGTGTGTTTCGGTGTAAACTTAATGACCCACCCCGGAGAAATCAGATTAGAAAAGTTCTTCACATGAATCAAAACAAAGGAAACAGCAGCAATTTAATTCGCTCCCATGAGAAGGAATTCTGGTGGAGATCCTTTGTTGAGAGAAGTGACTAACTAAAGTCTAAATATTTTGGCATTTTTCCACTCGTGGGTGGAACTTCAAAGTGATTTCTAACAGGAATATGGGGAGTGGTGGGGGTGGGATGTAGGTGACTAATTGGTATGCTGAATGATTAGCATAGCATATGAAGAGCATATCCCTGTCATGTAAACGCTTTGGTGAATTGGGCATCAATAGGCTTAGCACCCTGGCTTAAGCACCCTGATTTAAATATCTTTGGCTGGCACTGGGAAATAGAGGCAAATTAAATTTGATGACTATCTAAATACTATTATGACTATTTACTATTTAAATCTATGGATTAACCTGTTGTGGAACCATTTTAATCCCTTCAGATGTCTCCTCAGGTGGAACTAAAACTGACCAGAGTGTTTAAACATTTTCCTGTACAGTAGATGGCAGCAGAAAGATTGTCATAGCAGCCATCTTGTGGTTAACAGGCAGACAGGATCTTTCTTTTCACAGAGCTGGATGATGAGTGTTTGAATCTCTCTGGTTGAGTTCTCATCATCTGACACATGGCTCTCCCACCATTTAAATTCTTTACACAGTTTAGTCTGATACAGTTAATTTAACTGCACTAAACAACATATATGTTTTGTTTCTATACCAGGAGTAATGTTAATTAATACATCTTTTATTTTGTAAGGAACCCACAGCATAAAGGTGAGATCCTATTGTCACAGGACAGCAGTATTTAAGTTATTTATTTCGTAAATGTGGCATGATTGTGGCTGTTGTTTTATGTGAATGACTGATGTCAAATTGCTCCTGTTGGGGACAATACAGATTGATTTTTTGTTTAATATGTGTACATTGTGACATGGGATAATAGCAAGACAGCTGTGGAAGTTAAATTTCATTTTGTTTATTTATTTATTTCATTTTTGGCCCATGATGGACACCCAATTGATTTACACATTACACAACTGCAGTGCCCCAGTTAAATTTTAAGCTCTGAACCCGAACAAAGGTATGCTATGAACAAAAGCTAAATATTTATTTGTTGTGTTTGCACATTGCACTCATCCATTGCAACTGTAAAGGTGTCTGGGGGAGGGGGGGAGGGAGGGGGAATGAGGGGAGGTCATGTCTTGTTCAAGGACACTTAGGTGGTCATGTTAACCTGCTGACAGTCAGGATGACCACACAGTATCACCTACAAACACTCATATTTGCCATTGCCCTCAGGGAACACCTGACTCTGACCTATAGTATGGGTGCACATAGAAACACTCACACAACACACACAACAGTTTTTTGTAAAAGTGCATAGCCACACCACTCACTTTTTATCCTGAATGAAGGACACAGTGTGCAGGTATATTCTAGTTGTCCTTCCTGTTTAAGCCTCAGGATACAGTAGCATGTACGTCATTGTCCTTTACCCCTTCTAACAGGAGTTTTTATTTTTTTAACTTTCATTTGTCCGCGATAGGTGTTTGCTGAGCATTAATGCTCCTGTCCAGACTTGTAGACTTGAATTCACACCGTCCTTTGCTGAGATTTGTAGTGTGCATCATGATCTATTTTGTGCAATATACCCTTAAAGGAGAATTACCCTGAAAATGAATCGTAAGTTATAACTATGGATTCCCTACGTTTAGTGTACAAAAATGTAATCGTTTCAACTTCTTCTTACAACTTCTTCAGTACAATCATATGAGCTTAGTGTGCGGTTATCTTCTCTTCAATATCTTCTGAATTTAACAAGCGTAGAAACAGAGAACAAGATATAGTCATTTAACAAGCAGGCCTATGGCTACAAGGTATTTAACTGTCCATTACCAGGGAACGTTAGCTTAGGCCTAGCGACTGGCTGCCTGCTGCACTCCAGAGAAGTACCGTCCTCAACTGAAGGCATACCAACTGAATGTAGGCTAAGCTAATGGTGGTTAGCTAGCAGTTAAAAAGACATGCAAATAAGACAACTTTTGAGTTACAGAGAGATGCTTTTTTTTTTTGGCTACAAGCTAACCAACTCCCCACACATCCCTCCCCTGCAAGCTAACGTGTCCCATGTGTAGCACGTACATCGTTGTCCATTACTCCCTCTAACAGGAGTTTTGTTTTTTTGACTTTTCTTTGTCAAGGGTAGGTGTTCACTTGGCATTAATGCTCTTTTCCAGGAACACCTGGCGGCACACAAACACAGTAACACACATTCACACCTGGAAAAAGCCCAGTGTGATCAGTTAGTCATTGAGCAGCTCTAGTGGAGCAGTTTGAGGTTACAAGTCACGCTCAAAGGCACCATAGGGGTGGTAATGAGGAAGGGCAAAGTGCTGCTCTTTCCATTTCCAGACCGATTCTCCTGTGGTCACAAGCTAAACTGGTGACTTCTTCACCAATTTATTGTGCTGAAATTTCCAGTTTCCGGTCTCCATCTCCCTGTGATTATAAGAGTTATTAATATAAGACAGTGTGCTGGTCCGAAACCCACTTTAGCCACCCGTTAGAGGTTCGTATTGTGACCCAAATAGAGAAAACTAGCCGTGCCCAGCCCAGGGTGAGCATTTCATGTCAACCACACACACTGAAATACACTCAGACAAGCACACACTCGCACAAAAAGAAAAAATAGGGCAAGGAGAAGGGGGCATTGACGTTACCCTGCGCACCCTTTGGGAATTAACCCCCCTGCTATACTGGCTCATTAGTCAAAATAGTCTGAGGCGAAGAACTGAGGGATGTTTGTGCCACATCTATTTCCGTCCTCATCTCCCCATTTTGCTTTGCTTCTCTGCAGAGACTGAGCCGAGGACGTTAATGGCCGTTGACCCAGCAGTTTCAGGGAAATGGGCAGGTAGAGGAGTGTGTGTGTGTGTGTGTGTGTGTGTGTGTGTGTGTGTGTGTGTGTGTGTGTGTGCGTGTGACACTGACACTGTGTCCAGGGGTGGTATTTGCCACATGTGGGGATAGTCCTCTAACTGTGTCAAGGACATAAACAGACAAACCTGGTATATCCAGAGAGTGGGAGAAGACCTGATTCAATCACACCACTCATACACAAGCACACACACTCCAGAGTGAAGCTCAAACATTGCTCTCAAAAGTAAATAATCGTTTTGCTGTTCCACTGAGCACAAACAGAGCTCTGGCCTCTTTTAATCTGCTCTCCTCTCAGTGCTTCTTCATGGGCGTTGTAGTAAATACCAAGTTGCTTTGTAGACCAAGAGTTGTGTACACTAGAGGAACAAAACAGGAGGAAAATGCAAACAGGATTCATGCAGTTTCTCTGCTCATACATTACCATTTAAACCATGTACTGTATTTTTGGTATTTTTGACCACTGCATGATGGTACATACAAATACACACAGCTGGCATCTTTCCTCAATTTGATCAGTCCTGTGTTAATTTGTGAGCACAGCGCAAATGGCGAGTGTGACTCATCCATTCTCACACCCACACACACTGGACTGTCAATCTTGTTTGATACTTTACCGACAGCATTGTAGCCTGAGTGCTGGATTCTCATGTCAGACCTCGTTTCATAACAGGTTGGCAGGTCAGAGGCACAGACTGTCAGTCATGGCTGCTGATTGGTGGATGACAGTGAGGAGGCGTGGCCACATACTGTTTTCTGCTTATAGACCTATGGTTCAGGCATGCCATTGTCCATGTCAGCTTCGGTCATTTTCTGGCTTGGTGACTTGTAGACTTAAATTTACACCGTCCATCACAGAGATTTTCAGTGTGCATCTACGAATTGGTGAACGCACTGAGCATGTTTTATTTATAGTAACATAACTTTATTTATATAGCCAAGCTGAGAAAACCAGTTGAAAGTGCTGATGTACTTAAGTACAGTACTTGAGTAATACTTAGTTACTTTCCACCACTGTCTGTATTTAACACATGAAATAGAGAACAAGATATTCTGATATTGTGGTTTAACAAGCAGCCAGCCTACAGTATTTACTGACCGCCAACAGCTAACATTAGCTTAGCCCCAGCGACTGACCGCATGCAGCAGAAGCACTAGAAGTCCTATCCTCAACTGAATACCAACCGAATGTAGGCTAAGCTAACAGTGACTAGCTGGCAGCTAAGAGGACACATCGTGCAATTTAGACAATTTTTGAGTTACACCGCGCCAAGCTAGTACGTCCCAAGCTAACGCCTCGCACAGCAGGCTGCCCTCAAACACAAAGAAAATAAATGAATATCAAACTACTGGTAAGACAGCAAACAATTCAACCCCCAACTTGTCTAAGTAACAAGGCGTTACTGGGATTAGTAACTGTACGGAATTTCAAATTGTAATCCCTTACACTACTCATTACTGAAGAAAGTAAACACATCACTGTAACGCATTACTGCCCAAGAATGTCTACATCTCAGCAGAAATAAAAAAGTGTGATTTACTACTCAGGTAAACAAGCATGTTTTCTAAAAACTAATTTCCTGACACAATGTCAAATAACTGTGGCTTCCCACACAAGGTCGACAGGGAACAATTGTTACTTTTATCCTTTTTAAATTCTAAGTTTGATTTTCAGTATGACATGCTGTTAAATCACACAGCATTTTGAAACCCTGTCTCATACTGTAAAAACTGCATTAACGTCAGTTTGTTAAGCCTGCACATTGAAAGTTTTAGGTCCGTAATGACTTAATTTCTTCTGGCTTCCCATTTCTGACATAAAAATGAATGTAGCAAGGATTAACGATGATTTTCATTAACCTTTGTCAGCACACAATAAAATGTAACAACCACAACAGGTGTCTGGCACGACCTATGTGTTCTGCAGCTGAAAATACTGCAGACAGAAAATATAAATATCTAGTTTAGAGGTAATATTACAATGCAAAATACTACTACTTAAAGATAATAATGAGTAATTTGTTGTGAGAATATAATGTCTTGCAGCTGTGCTCATTTGTTTGTATCCTCCATCCTTGAGGGATAAGAGAAGAAATCAATCTTTGACAGAAATATCATCATCATTTTGTGCATTGGGACAGTCATATTTCTCAGCGCTCCAAGTGTTAGCTATGTTTGCCCGGTGCAGCTGAGAAAAAAGTGCAGAGGAGATCAGTGACAGAGCTCTGTGAGTCTCGGTGTCCCTGTCACTGCAGAGGCAGGGGCAGCTGTGTCATTGTCAGATATTGTTGAGGGCAGCAGAGTGTAAACAACAGATGGTTGAGTTAGTACCTGAACAGCATGTCAGCTCAGCCTCAGTCGCTATCTGAGCAGCCGTGAACATTTATGAAATAACCTCTGCTTCTGAGTGGGCTCAGGTATTTTCTATGGGCTCATGAATTCATGGGTTGGTGTATGGATTATGGGTCTCATGTGGTGCCTTCGACCTCTTCCAACCTTCACTATGACATCCAATAAGGCAGAAATTACTTCCCAGTGTGCTTCAAATTACACGTCTACGGAGCTCAGTAGTTACAGATTGGTGACGATTGTGTGAGAGCAAGGAGTATGATTCCCACTGGAGCCACGTATTTGCAGAAAATGACACCCTCATGGTGCTGTAAAGTAGAGTCCATATGTGACATATGATGACGGTATGTAAACCCATAACCTTGATGGTAAAGCCAAGTTCAAATAACTTTTGACAAGAGCTTGTGGAAGAGAAATCAAATTGGCATAGCCCTTAATCACAGTTCCAGTCTCAAATGATTCAGGTCTACATTTTAATTTCAACAAAATATATGAAAAATGACACCCTCAAAGAGAGCCAAGCAAAGCAGTTAGTCATGGGATTCAATGTCTCTAAACCACCTGATTCTATTTCTGCTTAAATGTTCAAAATAATAAATCATACTTTGTTTTTGATGCATGTTGAGGTTTATATAGTATTTTCTCAGCACAACTAAAGCCTCTTTTTTATATGTTTTCCCAGTAAATGAATTACTCTCTCGCTTGAATTAACAAAGTGTAAACATTTTGGCTAATTTCAGGTCTTTTTTAAAATATTGTTCCAGGTAAAAGGGGCTGCATACTTAAAATATACTTAAACATTTTAGAAGGATGGTTAAAGGGATGTATGAGCTATAGCTGATGGAGAGGAAAGGGGTGGTGGGTCAAAGAAGCTGAAACAAACAGGAGAGGATGGTTTAACCAGGAATAAGAAGCCTTAACAGGTGATTAAAATGTGTGGTCCTGAGCCCCCAAACCTAAATTAATCAAGTTCATGATTTAGCAGTTAAGTCGTTTTTATCATCTTGCCCGGTATGGACTGAGTAAGCTGGCAATGTTGGGAATGGGAATTCGGGGAAGATTGGTTGGGTGTGATGATGAGATGAGGTTATGCAAATTTAGGATTTGGGACTGTCTTAATACTTAATACTGGTATGCACTGAGGAAGCTGGCACTGTTTTTGAAATGTTTTTGGCTTAGGGGTCGTATTGGGTGCAATGATGAGATGCAAATTTAGGACTTTGGATGGCTGGTGATAATTCAGGGAAGCCTCTTTATTATTCGTTTTTCCCAGTAAATTAATTATCTTGGGGGTTTGGCCTGAAAGCTCACGACCCCCTCAAAGAAAACTGATCAGTATTCTCTGGCGATCGGTGAATAACTTTTGATGAAAACACTTGTTTTGGAGGCATTTGAGCAGATTCCACCCGCCAGCAGCCGCTTTGTTCTGACTTTGTTGTGTGGCTGGGAAAAAATGAGGTGTAATAAGCTTGAGTCAATACAGAGCTGTGAGTTTTGGCAGGAGCTAAATAAGATGGAGGGGGATCGATATGATGAGAGAGCTAAGGACGATATAAGCCTGCCCACCCCTCCGCCCATCACCTGCTGCTGGACACGCGGCCTGTCAGCTGTTTGTCACCCAATGCACACGTGCAGCGAGGTGCAATCATAGAGACAGTGTCACACACACTTATCCACACAGAGACATCAGTCTGTCAGTGGCAACCCATCTACACAGCTTATTACTTTTTTTTCAAAGCACATGCAGTGTAGAGATGTGCACATGCATACGGTACATGGAAATGTCTATGCATAAACATGCATCTGCACTGTGAAATTATGCCGTCTGTGTGTGGACAGTAACTGCCACCCATGTCGCATGCGATCAATACACGCACATACGATCAAAAGGCAACAATAAACGCCCTAACTGTCCGATCAAATAGAAAAACCCAGCACACACTTCTGGAAGAAGATGCAAGCCTTGAGGACAAAAGCTGTGGAATCGATCATGCTTACTCTGCCTCGCCAGTGCCAGGAGTAAAAGAAGAAAATTGATTTTTGCTAAATTCTCTGCGGCGAAGGAGGACTCGTGCTGTCTTGCCGCCTTAAGATGATGTGTGAAAAATAAATGGAAAAGTGTCAGAACAGCAGCATACAAACAATCCTCCTGTACCTTGTGGATGAAGACGGACCTTCATCACCTGTAAATGAAAAAAAAGGTTCATTTATTCATGCTGTGTCTATCAGGAGGCCTGCAGCTGTTCATGAGACAGCATACATCTCACCCCTCAGTGGTACTTTTGCCCTCGGTGCTGCTCCTGTCAAAAACCGTCCACACTCGATGACTAGATCTAAATTTGTTCTGTTCTATCCTGAGACTTTTGTGGTTCCGTGAGCTCTCCCAGAAGAAATGTGTCAACTTGTCGTTCTGGATCTGTATCAAAGTCAGTCACAAATGCCTCCGCAGCCTGGATAATCTGTCACCACAAATGCAACGTTACAGTATGTATCTAAAAACATTGTTAGTCCACTCAGGCAGAAGGATAATATTGAAGAATTGTCAACAACTGGGAGAGAAACAGAACAGAAACATGACACAGAAACAGCTCAGGGACAACAGTACAAGACGTACAGCACAGTACACAAAAAACATACACATTATACTGCATGTGCACATACTATGTGTCTTCAGGCAGCATGGCAGTGTCTAAATGAATGTACAACAACTCACTTCAACATCAGAAACACTTTTTAACCTTTATTTATCCAGGGGTCATTCTCTCAATATACATGCTTTATTCAGTTACACACATTTAGACTGGAGGTAAAAATTAGTGAGATTAAAATGTGTTTTTCCGGAGAGATGGTGCAAAGAAGGCAGCATAAAAAACCATTAAAACAATATATGAAGTTCAGACAGCATACAAATAGGCCAAGAAAACTGTTACACAATGCATGAAAAAGCATAGGAATTATCCAGTAAAAGCATACAGGTATTTGAATTTCTCATTTAAATGAGGAATAAAAACATTATCTTAAAACTGTTTTTTTTAAATATTAGCTGTATATTTCAAATATGTTTTGAATTGCAAGACAGAGGAATGTTAGAGGCGAAAGAGAGGTTTTTTTTTTCTGTTTTGGGGGTGGGTTTTGTTTTGTTTTTCTTTTGCATTAACTTCATGTTATTGATAAGAAGATGAATCCGGCTGATGAAATATTTCAGACTTGGGCCAGCCGGGGATTGAACCGGTGACCTTTTTGCTGAGGGGTACACTTTGAGATAGAGGGAGAGAAACATGTTAAAAGTGCTGATACAGGTCTGCACAGGTGATTGAATTAGTGAGGCACAAGTGATTGAATCAGCAAGAGGGAGAGGCGTGGTCTTGTTCCTGAACCTTAGTTATGATAACTTCATTAGAATCATCTCTGAGTCATCTCTGCCAATTTGAGCAGTGTGCAATACTTAAATCAAGTAGTGTGTAAAGTAAATAGACACTTTGAATCTCTCTTGCTGTCTGTTTTGAGAACAACTTGAACAGTTTTGCTTACACAGGGAGGAGGCTTTAGCCAAAGGATTTTCTGCTTTTGATATCAACATCACGTCAGTAACAAAGAAGGTAAGCATTGTCTTGAATAACCAAGACTACAGGCAGGCAGGCAGCTCTGTGAGGCTTTAGGCTACTTTGCTAATGAAATGCTAATGTCAGCATGCTAACATGCTCACAATGACAATGCTAACGTGCTGGTGTTAAGCAGGTATAATGTTATCTTTATCTTTGTTATAAAACAAGAGTAGACAGCCATGCTAGCCACTTTCTGAGGCTTTGAGCTAAATGCTAACACCAGCATGCTAACATGTTCGCAATGGCAATGCTAACATGTTGATGTTCTGTTCACAATCTTAGTTTAGCGTGTTAGCATTCTAACACTTGCTAATTAGCACTGAACACAAAGTACAGCTGAGGCTGATGGGAATGTCATTGCAGATAAGTATTTTTTCGAATTAAAAATTTGACCTGAAGATGGTGCCGGAGGAAAAGTTAAGGGATCACCAAAGTTATCACAATTCATCCTGTGGGGGCCGTGAATATTTGCACAAAATCTTGTGCCAATCCATCTAGTAGATATTGAGACGTTCCACAAAAACCCAAAAATGTCAACCTCATGGTGGCACTAGAGGAAAAGTCAAGGTACCAAATGTCATGGCAAAACATCCAAATGGTTGTTGAGATATTTAATACACTGTAAGTTGGGCCTTTTTAACATGCACAGCAAACACATTTAGCTGATATTGTGTAAGGAGACCCATGAGCCAAATTATCTGTGCAGGCCTTCAGACTACACTTAACCCCAATTAATAACATGACAACTGGGTTTAAAGCCCTGGACCTGGGAAGCTTTTCTTGTCTCTTTGGCTATGCTGCCCTCTTGTTCACACGTGTGATTGCTTTGATTTGGCCAGTAATTAATTTTCTAACAGCCAGTTGTTAAAGTAGAGTCACTAGAGGATACCCTGCCTTGATTTATCACATAACGTGAAGACATTTTAATTAGTTTTAAATTGTTGCTTACTATTCTATACATTAGATGGACATATAAAAGCAAGTACTAATTGTTTTCTTTAAGGTTTTCAGCACATCATGAAATTTGTGGTGCTCTAACACATTAAATGATGTTATGAAAATTCACAGCTTGTACAATAAAGTCATGAAGTTTGGTGGCAGGCTTCAGTACTTACTTTAGTACTTTTATGACTTGGCGTGCTTCCTTTTGTAATCAGGAGCAGGTTTTCTGGCTTGAGGCTAGGTTGAGTTATGTTGAGTGGATTTCAGCTGTTTACATTTTATGTTTCCTCTGCCATTTGGTCAGATTAGGTTCAGACAGTTTATATTGTTCGCTGTGTAGTCCCCATTGTGAGCACTGGAATGTCATGTCGGTGAAAGATTGCTGATTTATTTACTCGACTTATAAACCCCTCACATCCAACACCAGGCAGCTTTAATCAACTACACGACTGATGTTTATTGAAGTCTAAACATATTAAGAAATGTGATGATAGTTAACAGATTCACGACTTGATGTTTGGATGTAATTTACAATTTATTTGGCTCATTTAGACAAGATTAAGCGTTTTCCCACCTCTGCTAGAATACATCGTCCATTGCTGATATTGCTCAGCATTGCAGCACTCTCTGTCTCTCTCACATCCCACCAGTCTGTTTCCCTTGACAACCATATCTACTGTTCATAATTATGCAAATGATATGGATCTCTGGGCCAAATAGATGCTCATAAACAACCAACCCCTTCAACTATCCCTGTGTTTGTCTATCTAAAGTGGCTATGATTACCGTTGGAGGTGGAGGCGTGAGTTTAATTGAATGTCACAACTCATTTCTTTTTCCATGTTTGCAAGAGGTCATTTTTTTAAATGAACACAACTGTACACAAGGACACGTGGGTATGTAATTCCTGTTTTAAATTTAAGCCTCCTACTCATCAAGAAATGGACAGAATTGCAAAGAGACTGACATTTTGGTCCGCTCTGCTTTTCTCTCCAACACTTTGGAAGACTCCCGTAGGATCTATTTCTGTAGCGTCTACGGACAGTGAAGTCATTTCTGGTCCGTCAATGCTAATACTTTATATCAACCACCCACCCAAACTGTTTTTTTCCACTCCAACTTCCATTTCCAGGCAGAACAAACAGTCCTTTCTTTCCTTCCATTTTTCCCTCATTCGTCCATAAGTGTAATTGCACTCTTTCCAGGAATAGAAAGGAGCTGCCACAGTCTGTCAAGGAGCCGGTGGTTAAAGTGTCCTTCAGGAGACCATTCAAACACTCTGGAGCTTCGGGTTTGTTTCTGAACAATTTGTGAAGTGGTTCACACCTCGTTTGTGTCACCTCAGTTACTTTTTCTAGCCTTGAACTCGCCACAAGTAGCTGTTTTTGGTTTTCTGAATCAGCAGCTGAATCATAATTCTTGCATAAATAACTGCTGATTTTTCCATGACAGTTGTTTAGTTTAGAGGGACTTGAATACTGTGATTTTTTTTTTTTTTTTTTTTTTTTTTTTTATAGTTATAAAAGTTCTATAATATAATGACAGATATAAGAATGCCTATTTAATACAAGAGTCATTTATACATTTAAATACAATTAATACAACAATCATTTTACTGTTAATAGCAAACATCAGTGATTTACAGTTTAAAAATGTATTTAAGTTTAAAAATGAAGATGTTGAACTTTAATATTACCAATTGTATGTACCTGTGTGAGATATGTTTTGAATCAGTAACAGGAGAGAGAGATAATAAGATGTGATTATGGGATCTGTTGGCTGTGTTTGTAAAAATAACACAAATACGTTCCTCAAACTGACTTAGGAGTCTGCATGCTTGCAGAGCAAACAATCAAATAATTGGTGTAAAAAAAAAGTAATTCAAAAGCTAAAGCTTCGTTTTTTATGTAAATGGTCAAACTACAAATACAGTGAGTTAGCTTGTAATGGGTGATCCAAAATATGTATTATACCAAACATTTTAGCACTGAATTTGTTGTCCTGCCCCATCTGGCAGTGCAAGTACAATCCTTGTGTGGTATACAGTACTGTAAACTTAAACAGCTTGTTAAGGTGGGAGAATAAGTGGTTGTTTTGTGCAGACAGCTGTGACTCACTCTAATTACGTCCAGCAGTTGCTTCTTTCATCTCTTCCAGCTTTGGTTCTGAAATTCAGTCAATTTAGTTTATCATCTAAAAGCATTTTTAAGCTGCAGCAAGGACACCTCACTCAATGCCGGCAGAAGCGGCCTTGAAAGTGTTTTCAGTGTTTTCTCTGCTGCTCGCTCTGCTTTACTTTGTCTTGTCATCATTCCTCGCCTCTACCCTCTTGTTCTGTTTCCTTCTTCTTTAACCAAATTTTCCATTTCTGTTGTCTGTCTTGTCAGTCATCCATCCCGTGTTTTTCAAAAGATGGAGAGAATGAGGGAGATGCAGTGCCTGTGTCTTGTCGAAGAGTCTTACCTTATCAGTTAATATCTGGATAAGTTAAAGGAATAGTTCGACACTTTGGGAAATACGCTCATTTCATGTCTGTCTGTTAAATATGGCGCTACCGCCAGCAGCTGGTTAGTTTATCTGTCCATCTAATAGGAAGTTACAGTCAGGAAACAGTTAGCTTACCGTAGGTAAGAAACAGGAGGAAACGGCTAGACTTGCTCTGCCCGAGGATAACAAAGTCCCCCATCGGCACCTCTTAAGCTAACTAATTAACAAGTCTTTTGTTTAATTCGTACAAAAACTGAAGTGTAAAAATGCCGATTTGCTGTTTATCTTGACTGGGAGCTGTCATTTCCTGGAGTCTCCTCTGGTTGCTTGGCAACTGCTTTCTTAGCTTAGCGATGCTTGTGCTTAGCTAAGCTAATACGCTGGGGTAACACACAGACCTCGTCTAACTCTATCAGAGAGCGAATTAGTGTATTTCCCAAAATGTCTAAATTTTCCTCTAACATGTCTTATCTAATTTGTTTAACCTGTATAAAAAACAGTGTAAAAACAGTCTGGTGGTGCTGGAAAAAACACCTATGCATTTAATTAATGGGGTAGTCATACATTTCCCCCAAAACTGTATCCTGCTGACGACATTTTCACTTAACTTTTTCTGTTTATTTATTTATTTATTGTTTTACTGTTTATTCATTTATTCAGTCTGTCACCAAGGTTTCATTTCAACCCATTGCGCTGGAGGCAACACAGTATTTCTCACAGTGCAAACCCTTATTAACACTAAGTGATGTAAAAATATTGGATGGGTAATATGGTCCGATGTGGCTCCAGTCAGAGTCAATCTGTACTGTTTGTGCTAATTGCCTTGGGTTGGCATTTACCTGCAATGTCCCTTTTTAAATTTCAGTGTACAGTATGTGTGTGTGGAGGGCAGGGGGTAGTAACATGGAGATCACACACATTGCGTAAGCCTTCACCCTCACCCTCTCTGTAAATTATCTCATCTCTGTCATTAGCCAATCTTGTGAGTCTGCCTCCCCGCCAGGCTTGCTGCTAAAATGCTAATGAAGCCCATGCACTGCAATTACAAAACACACACAAACGCAGAAACACACACCTCTCTCTCTGTCACCCATTAGGGGGCCATAACAACCCCCCGTGCTGCGCCTGGCTTAAATCAATGAACAGACTTCACTTTGGGCTGTATTAATCTGAGACATTATATTAGTCAAATTAAAATCTAATTACAAGCATTTGTTTTGGCTGTTCAAGAGGGGCGAGGGAATCGGATGGCGGAAAAGATGGGGAAAGACTGAGAGGTGAAAGCAATATCTGTTTTTTAGCTGTGGATGGCAATGACGGTGGTTCAGTCCACCACTTTGGTCCAGATGGAGATATCTCAACATCTAATAGATGGATTGGCACAAACTTTGGTACAAACATTCAAGGTTTCCAGACGATGTATCCTAAAGACATTTGTGGTTTTGTGTGAAATATTTCAACAACAACTGGATGGATTGAAATGAAATTTCGTACACACATTCATGTCCCCCTCAGGATGAATTGCAGTAACTCTGGTGATCCCTTAACTTTTCATCTAGCACCGTCACCACATCAAACTTTTAATTTGCTCAATACATTGGTTTATGTTCAAATACCTGCAAAACTAATAACGTTCCCATCAGCCACAGCTGTATTTTGTGTTTAGTGCTAATTAGCAAGTGTTAGTATGCTAACACGCTAAACTAAGATGGTGAACATGGTAAGCATGATAAACATCAACGTGTTAGCATTGCCATTGTGAGCATGTTAGCGTGCTGGTATTAGCATTTAGCCCAAAGCCTCAGAGAGCGGCCAGCATGAATGCAAAAAGTATCTTCTTTACAGTATCTTTTTTTGGGTCAAATTAAATAACTCCAATGAAATGTAGTGGCATTTCTTATTTATCGCATGTTATGGGATGAAGTGAGGAATCTGGTTCATACCTTGTATTGTTGAGACTTGAAAGTGATCCAGCTCTCTGGTCTAGCCTTTTCTCTTTCTGCCTCTTCATCTTAAACAAACACACAGACGAATTGATCCTGGATTGCACAACTCTTTATTTATTATGGGAGGGTGAGCACCATCTCCATGTGGAAAAAGATCATTTTCAGCTTGTATCTACACTTTAGACACAATCTAAAGCTTGTGATCATATGTGAGGTATAAGGTATAAGACTCATACCTCTGAGTATTTCATTTTTTGAAATTCTTGCATTTTTTGGTAGCTTAGAGACACAGAGAGAGAGAGGCAAATTACATGTGACAAAGGTCCTAGTCTGGAATCAAACTGAGGACGTCACAGCCACATGATAGGCGCCTTTAGCCAGCCCAGCCACCCACACAGGGATTATTCCTGAAAAATTTTTTTTTTTTAGATGTGGAGAGGCTAAAAATGTAGTTCAACATGGCTGGGGTTGGTGGCTGACTTAATTTATGCTGATTAATCTGTACGGCTCATAAACACATTCCTCCCAGTGCTCACTGAGTTGGGCTTTGCTAAACATCAGGATGATTCCTGTTAACAGCACATATCATATTACATTTTTAAGTGTTTGTTTCTTAATTTGTCATGTCGGCATAAATAGACACACAGCCAGCCAGGGTTTTGAGGCAGGCATGCATGTTGTTTTGTGTGAGACAGAGGGAGGAAAAAAATTCCTGTTTATATGCCGTTGCCAGGTAGAGCTCTGTAGGGATTTGGTTATGAGTGTGTGTGACTGTGCATGTATGTGTGTATTTTGGAGAAATTACTATGGGAGGCTGTGTATTTACTCTGCATGGCAAAATCATTTTGTTGACTGTGTGGAAAATCAATGACATGTCTCTTTCTCTGCCTGGCTCTGCAGAGCCCAGAGGCGGTCCACGTGGTCCACATGGTGGCGCTATGACTCAACATCAAATCTCTCTTTATCGTCCCTGACACTTGCTCCTGTTCTCACCTGATTCCCTCCTCTCTTCCACTTCTCTCCCCTCCATCGCTATCTCTTATGTCCTCTTGTGCCTCTCTCTTGTTTTCTCTCTTGTGTTGACAGAGACTGAATGTCACACCATCTGCCATGGCATGTTGCTGTGTTGGAGTCTACGAATGGGGAATGTTTTATCAGCGCTGCTCTTGGCATAGACTGCGGCCTGGCCTGGCTTGGCTTGGCTTGGTTGCCCAGGCCCTCAGCAGGCACACACACATGAACAGAAATCTATATGAGCACATGAGCTGATAGAATGTGAATTTTCTAATTTGAACTCTGAGCGGAATGAATTACATTTCGGTTTAGCCAAACCGATGGAAGGGAAGTGGACGGGGGTGGAGAGAGAAAAAGAAACGAGAGCGGGAGTTGGTTAATTCTGTCTGAGCTGGAAGCCTCAGCCCCCAGTCAGAACATGGGGGCTTGTCTCTTCTAGTTCCAGAGAGCGCAGTGAAATGCCCTGTGGAGGAGACGCATGGGCAGCAACCAAAGGAAAAGTCAGTGTGATCAGCACTCACATGCCTGTGTCGGGGTGGGGGGTATTTAATAAGGGTATTCAAATGTGTTTCGTTGTGTTTGTGTATGTGATTTGGATGTGTGTGTATGTGTGTGCAGTTAGAAGAGAAGGAGTGTAGATTGGCTCTGATTAGACTCTGCATCATAAACACACATACGTACACACGCATAGCCTACACACAGGGTTATTTTTAGCCACTGTCGCACTCCTCGCCCAACCCCTGTGCTCTGTCTCTCTCAGCACAGACCCCCATCCCCACCTCTACAGGGTAGGAGAAGGACAGCAATTCATCAGATTGTTCTCAGGGTTTCAGGATTTTTTTTTTTTTTGTACAAATATCTTCTTTTTGCTGCTTTTTTCCGTCGTCAAATCGCCGTAGGAATGAGGTGTCAGAAGGAGACAAAAGGGGGACATATTGAAGTTCTTAAAGATTAGGAAGCAGAGTAAGATGGAGAAGAGAGAGGACGAAAATCAATCCTTCTTACATCTACCCACCCTTCTCTTGGTCTCATTTTCTCCCTTCTGTACGGACTCTGACACATACACACAAAGATATTGATATGTGTGTGTCTTCCAAAGCACCTCATTGCTGTGAACATGGCTATTGAACAGTGACCGTTAATGTCCCAGTATAATCAATCACAGAGACCTGTTCTCCCCACAGCGCAGCCACTAGATATGGTGTCATCACTTCCTGGGAGATTCTTCTGTTAGTTTAACAGATTTTCGGAGCTCATTGTTATTCTGTTAATTCACACATAATATCTGCATATTTCCACCTTGCACAGTATTGATCGGCTGGTTTGAAACCTATTACTAGTGAAAATCCCCTGGAGAGTGATCCTGTCTGTGCAGTAAATTGAGACAATTTCTATTTTGGTCATAGCCTCACTTTTCTCATGTAACATGATTTAGATTGAACGATATGTTCTTGTGCTCCAATTGATTTATGCTTAAGTATTGCTAAAATTAACTGGTACCGCAGCTTTATCGAAAACTGCATCTTACATCTCACTTGTCACATGGTCAGACACATGCACATATACTGTGTATGTAGTGCCAGTGACAGCTTCCCTGAGGCACAAAGGAACTGTTGTCCCTTCTGTCTGACTTGTATAAACCATTTGCCACAGTCACACTGCAGTGTTAATATATACTGCCCTTCTGTCCTACTGCACCCCTGCTTAAAACATATGCTACCCCTTTTTTATACAGAACAAGAATGATGTATGTACAGAAAGTACAAAAACAGATACATAGTAAATAACATTAAAAATATATGTTATGGGATCTAGTGTATATACAAAATAAAGCATGGGGGGAAAAAAAGGTACTAAATATAGTAAGACAAAAATAGTCACAAAGTGAGGAGATAAAGTTGCAATAAATAATTAAATGCAAAAACTACACTGAAACAAAATGCAAATAATACAAGAACAAGAATGAGATGGTGAAATAATATGGTTAGAAGATTTAATAATTATAATGAAGGCACAGAACATACAGTTAGTAACAATGTGAGAGCAATTAAATCTTCATTACAATTATGTAACATGAATTAGAAATTACCTTGAACCACCTAAGTGAAATTAGTACTTATACGACAGATTGGCTATTATTAATTTAACAGCAGCATTATTACAAATGTATGAGACATGGCAGTATGCACTTCTGTTATTTTAATCTTGGAAAGTAACTAAGTATTTGTACTGTACTTAAGTTTGAGGAGTATTTTCATTTTTATCTTAATTTATACCTCTACTCCACTACATATCAAAAGGATATATTGTAGTTTTTAATCATTTATCCAATATCTTACTACAACATACTTTAACAACCCAAGAGTACATAAAGTAGTTGAAATGAGCTCCTCCTTAATTAGCTACAACATTAAATTGTTGCTTACACGTTGTGTGCCTCTCTATATAGATGCATGTAAGTGTTACATATATATTATGTGTATGTGTGTGTTACTTTTGATACTTTAATTACATTTTGCTGATAATACATCTGTAATTTTACTTTATTTTAAATACAGAAACAAGCTTTACTTGACACTTGTACCCTATTTTTACATTGTGATGTTGCTACTTTTAGGCTACACAAGTCTTCTTCCGCCAGAAGATTTTAATATCAGCCTAAATATTTTGTTAGATTATTGCACAAAACAAATCTACAACAACAATGTTGATAAATGTAGTGGAGTAAAAAGTACTCCACTACATTTCTACTTCTACTCCACTACATTTGAGAGGGAAATATTTCTTATTCTCTTGATCAATTGATTGGTCAATTTGGAAACTTAGAGGGTAGATAGACTCTGAAAACATTAGCGCAGTGAATTAGTTTGACTTCAGTTAATGTTACCTAGCTAACCGGAAGTGCCCCAACTTAAACTTCTTTTAATTACCTAAACTTACATCTAGCTAGTTAGCATGTGCGCATTAGCTGCCCATGTTTTGATATTGTCAACCAACGTTGCCATAATGTTGAGGTATGTTAGGCCTTTATAACCACAACAAAACCACTCAAACTCATAGCAAAGCACTTTTGTCCTTGGAGAAAGAAGTGTAAGCAGTAACTGTAGAGGACAACGACTCAACAATGTCAACAGTTGGTTAATGTTAGCTTGCTTTATTTCTAAACGTTAGCAGGTTCCAGGAACCAGCAGCAGAGGAGGCACGTGGAGCTGCAGGTTCTCACTTGAAGTGATTTGTTATGTAGTTTTCCATGATGTGCACACATTTAACAGTAAATGCTTAATGATTTATAAAATATGTTTCCTTAGAAGCCTAATTCATGGAAACCAGTAGGCTATAATTAATTGCATCATGCTGTTTCCTCATGATAATGTTAATGTCCTTGACCTTTCCCAATAACCTGTTACATCAGAAAATACATTAGGCTATATAAAGAAAATAAAATGGTTATAGCCCTCTAACTGTTTTTGGTTTGTATACATTATTCTATTAATCTATTAGGTGCAGAAAAGCAGAGACAAGAGGAGAGAGGCGGAGAGAGTGCAACAGGGTCTCAGGTGAGTGCAACTGGGTTTCAATTTTAGTGATTATAAGTGTGCTAAATTTAAGTGGATAACATCTTATGGAATACCACTTGATGTGGAAAAGTAGCTTTTATCACATCAGTGCCACTTTACCTGCAGGGCTGCAGTAAGCTGTAAAATGTGTGTTATGCAGGCTATAATGTTTTAAAATAGTAGTTTTCTAAGCTCACCAATTTAAAGAGGAAAAAAATTTAAATACAGCTTCATTTTTTGACGAATTCTGCCCTTTTATATTGCACCTTAGGCAACGTATTGACATAAGTAATCAGCTTGACAAGCTCACCAAATTGGCAAAACTGACTTTGGCATTAGTTTGAGCAAAGCTGCTGCAATTCCCAGTTTTTTGTGCTTTAGTTCAGTGGTAGCAGTGGCAGTCTCAGGATTAGATGGACTGTTTAAATGGAGTGAACATGTTGTAGTGTGGTGACCTGTGCTAGTGTGCCTGACTCTATGTGTCTGTGTTACTTTGGCGTGGCTCATTTTGGTTTTCCCCATCCATCATGGGTGTGGTCTTTATTGTGTGACACATTATGCACTGTTGCTATAGGCTTCAGGTAATTAAGCGTCACCGTATTAAACTGCAAACATATGCTCATGTTGTCAATAATGCTGTCCTACAGTCTGGCTCACTTAGAGTTTACTGACAGTTGGCACACCACATCCTGTATCCCTAAGCTGCGTATGAGTCTGTGTAGAAGCATGCATGTGTGTGTCATGTTGCCGAAAGCGCCATCTTTAGCTCACATTAACCCCTTCACCTATTGTTGTGTTACTGTATTGCTTTAGAAGCTCTTGCAGTCATTATTTGTAGTATATTTCAGTCATTTTCCAAGAGAACATTATCATGTACAAGGAAATCCGATCTCTCACTCACGGCGTACTATTATGGCTAAAAAAAGATATTTATTTTTTCTTAGTACTGAGGTCAAAACTATTTATTTATCATTTTTTTAGGAACAAAATACTTTCTATTGCACTCTGACATTTCAGATTGTGACTGTGTGAATAGACTGAATAAGAAGTGCTTGATTTGATGTACCAGAGTTGGAACGGTGAATACAAAGTAAATATCTCACCAAATCAAGTTGAATTAGTTATGGAAGTGAAAAACCATGATCACAGTTATTATGTGAGTGATTGTGCAGCCCCACTATTACTCCAGTTGGGTTAGTGGTGTCACAGAAACATGATAACTTTCTCAATTTGCAGACCAGGTGCTTTCACACCTAACCTGTTTGGTTCGGTTAAAACGAATTCTGGTGTATTTGCCCAGTTGGTTTGGGCTGGTGTGAAAGCTGTCAATTGAACTCTGGTGCTGACTAAACAACCGGACCCAGACTGCCTTAAAAGGGGGGTCTCAGTCTGCTTCCAAGCAGACGGACCAACCACGGTATTTTATTTTAAGCTATATGATAAGCGTACATAGAGGTGTGTTGTGTCCTGCTCTGTGTAATTTGGCAGTTCCTTGTTAAAAAGTATGTGAAACGTATAGCGACCACACAGTAACTATCTCCCCCCAGTAATATTATGGCAAAGGAAGCCCTTTTTTTTGTCTGTCCTTGTAGCGCTGATGACACAGGATGAAAGTTGCCAAAACAGTCCAATGAATTAGTTACCTATTAGTCAACATGGCTGCTTACAGCTCTTGGTTTGTTTGTAAAAAGCCAGTGTGAACACCAGAACTAAAAAAGTAACTATGTATAATACAAAATAAATTAAGCCACACCAGCTGTTCTTTGTTTCTCCTGCCCTGACATCCTCCACACTCCCCTCTGTTTGAATTACAACCAAGACATTCTGCAGGAAAGGTTGCTGTGATTGATAGCGCTGCATGAAGATGAGTGGATCTTGTCATTTCCTTCCATAGGTCATTAGTGCCATCGTAGACGGCAGGGACTTCAGTGAGACGAGATGGCATCACCTCAGTCATTTTTCTACCATTAACACATAAATCGAAGCCCCTTTTAGAGTTGAACCGGGTTCAAGTTGTAAGCTCTTGGTGTCATGGTGATTAGGAGTGACACTGATAGATCTGTGTGATTTTAAAGATTAAGTAAATGAGTGTATTCGAGAGGAAGAAGGTGGCCTGCAAATACTTGGTGATCCATTATTGCCCAAAAAAAACCCTGACTTTCATGTATCAGATAGTCGAGTTTGCTGCTTCTTTGATGCTGCCAGCGACGGCACACAAATGATGTGAGAGCTTTTGCCACACACTGCCACAATTACCCCAAAGTTCATTACTATCACCACATAAATCAATGTTTTGATCTCAAATCATCTTAGGTTTGAAATGTTGGTCTGTGGTGAGAACAAACAACTTTGGGAACATTACAGCGGTGTGGGAAGCCAATCTTTTATTCATGTTTCCTTCTCTGCAGCACCTGCTTACACCAGTTGGTTTAGCATGTTTTTTCTGTAAGCATTTTTGAATTCTTCCCCAAATGCTTTTTTAAAAATGGATTGAGCCTGGCTGGTATGATTAAGCCAAAATAGGAGTCTCCATTTACTCCAAATTAAAGGATAGGTTTGGATGTTTAATGATTTTAGCAGTAATACTCACATGCCATATGTTCGTTAGGAGAAAGTTATTGGTTGTTGTAATCATTTCTCCTTTCCATGCTGGCTGTGAAGTGATCTCCTCCTAACGTGACTACACTGTAAGAAAAGAGATGCTAAAATCCACCCTAAGATATTTAGTTTAATATTATAGAAGACTAAGAAAACCAGGAAATATTCACATTTTAGAAGCTTTTTAAGAATGTTTACTCAAAAAATTACTTGAACAATTAATCAAATGCAAAATAGTTGCAGATTAATTTAGTGTCGACCAACTAGTTGATTAAGTAATTGCTTTAAAGGACACAGTTTGGGGAAACAAAAAGAGGGAATTTTGTACTAATTGTGTAACTTGATTGACTTCAGACTACAGAAGTCTCACAGTTGCTCCGACTGGATTTTGAAAGATGAATTTTTGTACGAAGACTCTGGATTTTGTCCTCCATCTTTTACAGTGTAGTTGTGTTAATAAGGGATCACCTCGAGGCCAGGATGAAGAGGAGGAACCAAAAACGTCAAGAATAAACTCTTGCTAAGTATTTCTTTTGACTTAAAATGGAATTTGCCAGCAGCAGAACTAAAAAGATCCTCATTCACTCATTGCGAAAATATGTTGCTCACAACAACACACTGTACAAAAACTATTTCTTAGCAGTAGATGTAGTGTGTGTGTGTGTGTGTGTATGTGTGTGTGTGTCGTATTCTAACCTCCACCACACATGAAGGATATAACTGGAACATACTGTCAAAGGCTGTTGGCAAGAAGCTAATTTTACAGTTTGGTCTATATCTCCCACCTATGAACAGATGACCACACACACACATACCAACATCCTTAGGGAGTCAGTTCTAAGTTTGGGTGCTGCTAAGTCTTGCCAGGAAACCCTATACCCCTCATTGTCCCCGGGACGAGAGCACTTCACATATGACATTTTAAGAAAGATGGTGCTGCAGGAGGGTGGGTGATGCCGGTGTAGATATCAGAGATGTTGTTTTGTGTATGTATGTGCGTGTCAAGGCTCCTGTGTTGTGTTTAGAGGGATGTGTGGATTAATGCGTGACTGTATAAAGGGGCTTACTGTGTTCTCTGCATGTGTTTTTTAATTGAAAGTTTGCTGTATTTACTCAGTGTGAAGCTAAACACGCAGCAAGGTGTGAGGTGTTTGATGCTGCAGGGTTCAGGAAGAAAATCAAAGGGATGCGAGTACCTCATGGTGAACTCGCACTTCCTGACTGTCTGGGGGGAAGGTTGACACGGTTGGCTGCAGGGAGGGTGACATTTTGTCCAAAATAACCAATGGCCGTTGTGCTATATCTATGCTATGGGGGGTGTAGCCAGGTGAAGCCGCTTCAGATCTGCCCTTGTCAACTGAAAACTCAAAGGTCACATCAGCAGTTGTTAAAGGCTGAATGTTTGAGGTCAGCCAAAGGTCGTGTGAGTGTTTAAACAATGCATTTAAACAAAGCATTTCAGCTATGCAAACAGTGTTTCAAAGGCACTGCAAAAATGTAGATTATATAATTTTATGCTAATTCTGGCAAATTAGCTATTAAATTAGGAGACCTCTAAGGGCTTTAACTTGGCTGCCTCCTTGTATTGTGATAGTATCTTTTACCCGCATACCATTATGGGAATTGGGGAATTTCTGTAAACTCACCCCTGTTGACCTCTCGGCCATGATGCCAAAATGAATAAACATGAGAGCTCTGTTACAACAAAGGGGCGATGTTGCACACTGGATCAGCTCTCTGTCTGCGCCCAGTAAAAGCCAGCTAAACTTTTCCCACTAGTGTTATTCCAGCCATCGACTCTTTCCCATCACTGCTTCTTCTTCGACTTCTCACGTTGTCCACAGAAATGCTTCTCCCTTATTGCAGTAGTGAGATAAACACCACTGCGCTCTGTTGGCTCCACATAATCTTACCTCATAGTGTTTGATTATCGCTAATTGACAAAAGTAGATGCATAATAAATAGCAGCATCTGTAATCAAGCCTGGAGAGTAAAAGAAATACTATTAAAAAGAATTCACCTCACAGGCTTAAGCTCCTAATCAATGTGTTATTTATGTGCAGAATGATTCATGACTATACTAAAAACCTGCATACACAGGATTATATGTGCAATGATACATGTGTAAAACACCACATAAGTACATAAAGTCAATCTGAAGGAAGTCAAGACACAAATCAGAAAATAACTGCTAGTATATTTAATAAAAATGCTAACAAGTAGTTCCTGAACCAAGTACCATACAGTAGATAATATACTTTATAATAGAGTGATGGATTCATAAAAACAGATACTGAACAGTAACTAATCATTTTTTTCCCCCACTCAACCATGTCTCCTAGAAATTGCTTTTATACACTGCGAATTTGCAACAGGAAATACCTTTTGAAGGAAACATAATGCTGCTCGAATTATGTTTTTTCTGAACATAATGAGGAAAAGTTTTTAATGAACACATCTGCAACTATTTTGATAATCAATTTCAGTCATTGTTTCAAGCAAGAATGCCAAAAACACACAGACTACAGCTTCTGAAATTTGACAATTGGCTGATTTTCTTTGTCATATGTGACCGTAAATTAAACGTCTTAAGGTTATAGACTGTTAGTCAGACAACACAAGCAAATTGAAGACATTACCCTGGCCTCTGAGAAATTGTGAATGCCATTTTTCACTAAATTTTAACATTTGATAGACTAATCGAGACCGTTTCAGTCGATTAATCGAGAAAATAATTGGCAGATAAATCAATAATAAAAGTAATCGTTAGTCGCAGACCCATATCTGCTAAATGTTCACTGACAGCATATTTCACATATCATAGCAACTAAAGATTTAACTTTTTTATGGTTATATTTAGGCACTAACAACGCTTGTTTAAGATTACGGAAAGATCATCGTCTTGGTTAAATATTGAAAAAGTTGACAGTGATTTGAGACTAGACCAGACAAGTTTACTTTATTAACATTTAGCCGAAACCGCTTCTTCCCCTAACCTTAACCGAAGTGCTTTTGTTGCCTAAAACTAACCACATGCAGGAAAACGTTGCGACTGAACATAATCCAGGCTGCTACTAAATTTCCTGCTAAATGTAATTAGCAGAACGAGTTGGTAGTATATAAATGTCATTTCTAGGAGACAGGGTTGCCTTTTTTCATGCACATTGGTTACTATTTTTGTGTCCCCTCAAGTGGTGCGCTATACTGAGTTGATACTAAGAATATATCCACATCATGATTACCTTGCTTGCAAGTAGCTACTTAGTCTTAATTAGAAATGTACCATTAGTTCATTAAGGGCACAAACCAGAGCCAACAGAATCCTCAAAAAGCAATTTTAATCATTATGTTTAGAGCACATGTATATTAATATGCATATGTGATATTATTAGCTAACACAGCCACATAGATGCTCGCCAGCAAACAGCTAAATTTGTATCTACTGTACTGTGGTGTGTTGTGAGTCACAAATGTTCATGTTGGCTTCCTCCGTGCATTCATTAGCTTCATTTCTAGCAGCTGCAAAAGAGTTTTTTTTTTTTTTTTTTTTTTACCTTTTTCGGTAATGATCCAATAGCTGCTGCTCACCGTTTGAAATAAACCTTCATTAGGAATGAAAACACCTTTGGAAGAACTTGTTACCATTTTTAATTTTTCTTGACAAACAAGCTTGTTTTGCTGAGATTACAAATTCATTTGACAAATTATTTTCTTGTAATCACAATGTTGAAGAAACCAAGACTTGTTGTTTTGACTCAAATCAAGAAGAAAATCTTTACCCATGCTCTCTCTGGCCCTTTGTTTAAGCCTGCACTCAGAGGTGGTATTTATTGGGACAACAGAGAGGCTGATGTTTTGGTTGTAAGCCTTCCTCAGAGTCTGAAGTCTATGTGGCCATCAGTAGGGGGCTGATGGTCCATCTGAGCGCTCTGTGTGAGGCAGAGTCTCCCATAGCTGAGGACCGAGGGTCTAAATGAGTGTTTAGAGATGGAAGCATGGCTCACTTTGCTATTGATGAAACCAACAATACACCTAAATGCACACTGAGCACAACACACTGGCGCGCGAGGCTCTCATGTTGAGTGCTCGTCTGATTGATTGTTTGCTTGATGACAGAAAAAAAACCAATGCCAGCATATAATCACTGATCAATTTGTGTTCACTAGAAAGTAGGACGGAGGGAGAAAATACAGCTTCTTAAATGATACTTCATCACATACCGGGCGTCTGCAGCTGTCGGTCAAGGCCACGCTGAGCAGAGAGTGGTGCTTTTTACCATGGAAACAGTACACTTATTTGAATGGTCCATTCCAGCTATTTCTTGTGATGCAATATTTCTATTTTTATTTTGTTGCCTGGTATGCGTGATTTTCAGTGGCGTCAGAGTTTTGATGTCACCAAATTGACTCCCAGTCATTTTCCATTATAATTGCAGGCAATTCAACAAATAATGATTTGAAGAAGAAGAGAAAAAAAAAAGGCTTTTCTTGCCTGACTTTGAACTAGCTGAAAAAGAAATATTTTAAAAAGATTGTAGTCCTTTTGAGTGACATCCCCCAATCTGTTATTTCATGATTTATTCTATATCTTTATCAGCATGTTTATTGACATTACAGGCATTTACTATTACATATACTATACAAAATCATGTATGGAAAAACAGGGTGTCAGCAGTAGTTAAATCAAACATTACATGACTACAAATACATATTAACCAACGATAGTCCTGTTTGTCAGTAAGGACAGTTTACTTTATCTTCATCTGCAAGTAAACACACCAGTGTGTCAATATTAAGCATCAATAAATATGGATCACGCAACACAACAGCTGACTCTTTTCAATAAACGTCAAAGCGGTGGGCTTTTTTTCCCCTAAACTGTCATGTTTGTATAACATGTCATGTCTTTCAACATGTCCACTTATGAATTTCCGATGTTGAGGACAGCCACTTTGAAAAATACCTCCCAGGGGAGACGTGTTTGCTGAAACCCACCAATGATAGCTGACTAAACGCCCTTGAAAGAGAAAGAAGTCAACACTGCTTTGTCTTCAGTCACCTGAATTCACCATGACGGATTATTAGAAGGAAAAAAAAAACAGCGAACACACAGAAATGACTGCATTCCCTTTAAAGCAAAGGGGGATGAATGTGCTGCATTAGGGCTGAAGCTTTACAAAGACATCTATTGAAAAGGCAGTGCATAATTGAGTGACGGCAGCAGAGTCTAAAAAAGAAGCTCACTATGTTATTTGCCAAGGTAGCAGAGAAGCAGCATGCCCTCCAGAGAATCGGGAATAATGTACTCTCTTTATTGAGAAGATGGCTATCATTCACTCTCTGAATGCCTGGGTCATGATAAAGCGTTGTTTTGAATAGGTGCAACAAGCTTGATTTACTGTCCCATATACAGGCATAATATGGTACTTTCAAAAAAAGCACAAATGCCTTATGCTCATCAGCTCTTTTAGCCTTATTTATTCCTGCAGGAGGTTTTTGGAATGTAATTTTAAACCCATCTCAGCCTGCTGAAGGCCTTTAACATGCTTTGTTTCTACGTGCTGATATGGCGCGATTGTGACATGGAAGGCTAAAATCAATGGACGTTGTGCTTGATGGCATAAAACCCAATGCGGCTAAAACAAAAACCAACGTTCTGTTCATCAGCCAGCTCCCAAATCAATTTAATGCTGTCTGCGAAGTGATTCAGCGTTGGCTTCATTGAATATTCCATGTTATCTCTGGGAAACAAAATACCTCTCTGAGGAAACATCCCGCTTTGACTCTAAAGGCATTATCTTGTGTGCAGATACGAATACAGTACATATACTAGAAACACACACACTTACACAATTGCATTAATCTTTTGAGATTGCATGTGTAGTCTGGAGGCTCGCCTCCCGAGGGAGATGCACACTTATTAAAGAACACAAAAGAGAATAGTTTCAGCTCTGAGGGAGATGACAAAATCTCACCACTAACATGAATACTCAGCACAACAAGCACTTATTTCACTTTTTAATCATCGTCCTCATTACCATATGCAAATGAGCAGCATGTATTAACATCTGGGGTGGCTAACGACTGGGCTGTTTGGGAAGATTGGTTTGGATTGAGTTCACCGCGTTTCATTTGCCCGTGGTTCTCTGGGACACAGTCAGTCGAGTCCAGGAGGAGCATTGTCGGAAAGGATGGATTATAGTTCTGGATGAGCAAGATAATTTTCTTGTACTACTTTGAGAGATCCAACAGAGAAACGGGGTGCAGTGAATGACTTCATCATATTGCACTCATCCGCAATGAAAGCCAGTCAGGATTGGATCAGCTTAAACAGATTTTGCTATCAGAATCAGTCCTTGGTGTTAAGCAGTATATCTCTTTTTTTATCAAAGCCTTATTGTGAAGTATGATTGAGGATTCTGACAAATAGATGAATACTGTCTGCATTCAGTATTTCTAGTTTTTGTCCTCATCGTGAAGACTTGTTAAATATCATATAAAACATTCACTTTGTTCCACCTATACTTGCTTTATGTAATGATTTTAGTATAAAAAATTTAAGAAATTGCTAATAAAGTGCACCTGCACCTGTGTGTCAGCTTTAAAGGTGGAGGGGATGAAATGCAGAACATATATTGTAGCCTATTTAGCTGCCAAGCACACAATACAAGTTTATATTTTTCCCTGAAAGATTGTTATGTTTGTTGGAAATTCGATTAAATTAATATTTTCTAGAGACAGTCATGTCCCTCTCGGGCTAAACTGTAATCACGTTGGTGATCCCTTAACATTTCCTCCTGTGCCATCATCATGACATTACAGGCTGTGGCTCAGCAGGTAGAGCTCAGAGAGGGTTGTCCACTTATCACAGGGTTAGTGGTTCGATCGATGCAATGGTTCCTGTCCACCTGTTAGAGTGACCTTGGGCAAAGACACTGAACTCCAAATTGCGATGGTCAGACCTCGTGTTTGCTGCCATCGGTGTGTGAATGAGAGGCAAATTGTAAACCGCCCTGGATCAGCCTCTGCTCTACTTTGCGTTTAGCTAATTAGCAAACATTAGCATTCGAACACGCTAAACTAAAATTGTGAACATGGTAAGCATTATACCTGCTAAACATCAGCATGTTAGCATTGTTGTTGTGAGCATGTTAGCATGCCTGCATTAGCATTTACCTGCAATCAGCGATGTGCCTACAACCTCATAGAGCTGCTAGCATGGCTGTATGCTGTTTGCCTTGTTTCATCATTGATGAAAGTCTGCATTTTTTTTCATGGATAGTTTAGGCTTTAATATTTCAGTTTTTGCCCAATTTACAGAGCCTTTGGTGACATCTTCAGATTGCTTGATTTGTCTGACGTTCAGACCAAAACCCAAATGTCGTACATTACAATTTACAACAGTATAACAGAGGGAAGCAACAAGTCCTCACATTTTAGAAGCTGGAACTAGCAAGTGTTTTTGCTTGATTAATGACGTAAATCATTAATTTTTCAATTGTCCAGTAATTGTAGGATGATTAAGTAATGAATAGGTCGGCTGATCATTTCAGCACTAGTGTATTTGTTGCTCATTTCACCAAGCAGAGCATCTTGATGAAGCTATACTTCGGTTTAAACTTCTCTCTGAACGAAGAATTGATTCCTTGCATTCAGAGCAGGAAGGTTAGGACAAGGCAACCGAGTCTGCTGTGGCATTACAATCCTTAAATGAAAAACTCAGCACTGAAACACCATTCAAAACATCTATTGTTGATGTACCTTGCATTTCCAGCAGATATTTGAAAGTTAAGGGCTCTATAGGCAGAGTCGCTCATTCTTGTGAATCCAAGCTCAGAAATGTACGTCTGAGCTCAGCCAATATGGATGAGTCTACTCAACCCAATGGAGCCTGCACTCTATAAAGAGTCTCCCTAATGCTGCTTCTCATTCACTAAGTTACTGTCTCTTATGAATTAAGAGGGCTTGACCTGTACCCTTTGTTTACTGCCCTTCTCTGCAGTAACTTGGCAGAACCCTGACGTTTTGTTTTCTGTTTGTAGCAAAGACTTAATGCAAATTCATCAGTTTATAGACACTTTTTTTTTTTTTAATCATCTTTAACAGTTTAATCATCTAAATCCAGAGAAAATATCAGTGAGAGAGGAGCTCCTGAGGACCGGCAGCTGGCAATTGTAACCCTGTCAAAGTCACACTCTTTTGAATGTCACTGTCTGTGTTCATTTGCTCTATTTTCTACACAGACCATCCACCAGGGGAGTTGCTCCACATTTTATTCTTAGCATTTGTTCTCTCCAGGACCCAGCGATGATGTTCTTGATGTGAGAATACCAAAGGTTCACGGTTCATCTGTCACAGGCATCGACCTCAGACCACCCACCGCCTATCCCTAATGTCTGCTTTAATGTCAGTGGACTCCAAATTCCCCAATTTACAGAAATGCAAATGTTAGTTGTACGGCCCACAGGTAGCCACGCATGGACAGAAACTGTGCTGTGTGTGACTGAATTAGACCTACATCAGTCCTTGCTCTGTCTCTGTCATACAAATACACACACACACACACACACACACACACACACACACACACACACACACACACTTGAAGCTGCCCTGTGATGCGTGCTGCAGGTCTGTGAAGTGAGTCCATGGTAAGAGAAGCTACTGCATCCATTGATTTCTCCGATCTATTTTCCTTTCTAGCTCATCCCCACCACTGAGTGCACCGCTATTTCCTTCACAGTGTCATGGTGACATGTAAAGACACATGTGGCGTCGCTGACTTTGTGCGTTCTAGGCAGATTACCAGTCCTGAAATAGATCAAGCTTTTTGTATTTCTCTCCCCCATCACCCCTTCATTCCCATTTATCTACTGCATCCATCCCACTGTCTTACTGTCTCCCACTCTGCGTTTTTGCTATCAAATAAGATGGATTACAACAATGCTGGGTGAGATTGTGAGGAATTATGGATTTGTATCAAAGGTCACAACCGTTTTATGTCTTCTATGGATTAAACGCAGTATTGCAAATCTGCAGGGACAACACTGAGGGGGATAAAAGGAACAGCACTGTAAATTTGACCCAGACTGGCCCGTTAGATCCGATCCACAGATACTCCACACTTGTATCTGCCTCTCATAGTATATACATGCAGTACGTTGAATTAAGTGTTATTAGATTGTATCTTCACAATAAAACAGGAACTTTAGGGTACCACTTTCTAATAAGGCACCGTTAACAAAGGATTTTCTAAGTTGCAGCAAATTTTTTTATTAATCATTAATAAATCATTTACTAATGCTTCATATAAACCAACCCAAAAGTTGTTCTTTTTAATGGCTTATCACTCATCTATAAAGCATAAGTAAAATATTTATTAAGCATTAATAAACCATTTGTAACAACTTGTAACCCCTTTACAACTGGAGCCTTATTAGAAAGAGGTACCAACTTATATATATGGATATAATAAGTGATGTTTAACTTCTGCTGTCGACTAGGTTTCTATGTCCTTAACAGTCTGGGAGGTTAATACAAAAAGCTCTGTGTAAATCACTGTGTAAAGGGGCTGAATGATAATTCAATTTTATGGTTTATAGCAGTAATGATTTCAACCACATTGCCTAGACTTTTCTGTTAGTATTTCTGTTTTTAAAACAATTATCATTAACTCACTGTCTGACTTAGTGGACATGGATTGTACCTGAAGTGCCAAAGGTTCACATTTCAAGAATCAAATAGCTTAAACATTAAAACACACAAATATCACCAATAATTACAAAGTAAACTCTCCCTTTCGGCCTACATTGCTGATTTTGTTGAGAAATGTCAATACAAAGTCAACCTAGCTAACAAGCTACATGCTGTTGATGGACGTCTTTGAAAAAAGTTTGAGTTGCTCCTGCAGTTTGGTAGAAATTAATGTCATCAAAGACACATTTGAATTTTGCAAAAAAAAGGATCCTAGCTATATACCCTAAGTGGCATGGTGAGCGTCCACTAGGACATCAGGACGCCTCAATATTTAACTCATCTGAAGTTGTGTAATGTGTTTATCACCTTAACATCTGTCTCAGGGAGAAGGGGAGAGACAAGATAATGGGGGAGGGAATGAAAGGGGAAAGTGTCTCAATGGAGAGGCGTAAAAACCGAGAGGATAGGGACAGAGTTGAAGCTGAAGTGCTTGGCACTCTGACAGCTGGTATTGTCAACTTGGAGACAGCCCTCCCCACCTGCCTCCACTATGCCAAGGAAAAACTAATTACCAGCACGTCAGATCTCTAGCTAGAAGCAGCTACTGCCTTAGCTAATGTAACACTCCTTCGCCTTCGTTGCAGAACAATGCAAGAGACATGTCACGTCCTGGCAAAACACGTGTGAAAGGAAAGCATTTCCTATCACACTCATTCAGACGCAGCTTAGAGGGGAATTCAGTTTTATGGTGTGACATTTAATTGAGTCAAATTTGTGCTCTCAGCCCTTTGTTGGCCACAATTCCTGACTGACGTCCTGAAAGTAGAGTGAAGAGATTGTCTTATTATGTAATACTGAAATGGATGTGTGTGAAGCAAGAAACAGTCTCTCTCTCTCTCTCTCTGTCTGTCTGTCTGTCTGTCTGTCTGTCTCTGTGTGTGTGTGTGTGTGTGTGTGAGAGAGATGAAATGCCAAGGTAAAAGGGCTCGCTGACTCATGTTACTGCTTTGAGGTTAAATTTACTATCTCACCAGCCATGATTATGAAATGCAATTTCATCAAATATAAAACTGGGGACACTCATAATGCTGCTTTGATTCACTAAATTACTTAATCCACTGCAAAGGCCATTGTGTACACACACACACACACACACACACACACACACACACACACACACACACACACACACACACACACACACACACACAATATATCTAGGTGCCTTAATAATATCTGGCCAAAAACCTAGAGATGGAAATGTCCCTGTTTGGCTTCACCTAAGTTGCTCTTCCATGCAGCAAGTCTTCCTTTTATTGATGTTGTGGGCTTACAGACAGTTTAGAATTGCCTTTTAAAACTTTTATTAAGGGTGAAACTTGTAAGATAAGCTGGTGAAAAGTTTATACATCAATTATTTTATTAATCACTTTGTTTTGTTGGTTGTATCTCTGTGGCTACACAATAAATTTAGAAGTATTTTTTTCTACTCAATGATCATCTATGATATCAAGCGTTAGCTAACAGGCAGCATTATATCTGATTCTGGCTGACGTACAGTGCCCAAAATAAATGGATAAATAAATAAATACAAGACAAGACAAAGCTATATTATTTAAACAAGACATCTATAGCCATGCTAGCTAACATGCTGATGTTTAGCAGATATAATGTTTACCATGTTCACATCCTAGTTTAGTATGTTAGCATTCTAACATTTGCGTAGTAGTACTAAACACAAGGTACATTTGAGGCTGATGGAAAATGTCATTAGCATTAGCACAGGCTAAAATATATTGTAATATCAACATTGTTCCATTCCTTTGCTGTGCCCATAGACTGTATATAAAGATGGACGACATGACAGCTCCCTAAAAGTGAAGCCAAAACATCTCGATCGCCCCTGGTGGCTGGCTGCAGTACAGGTCATAAACCCCGCCCCCTCCATGTTAGCGGATGGGACATGGGCCAAACTGAAAAGTCAAAGTACACGTCAAATAAATTTTTCCCGAAGATGGTTTCTGTCATTTTAGGTAGTTCGGATCAGCGGATCACTACTGCACAGACTCTGGCTCCAAATGACGTCACCAGCGCAAGATGGCAGCTCCCGTATCCGGGGTATTTTGGCTTCATTTTTGTACAGTAGGAGGAAGTGGAGATGCATCGTCCATCTTTATATACACTCTATGGCTGTGCCTCATTAGCCTGAGTGACATGGTAACGTATCTTAAGGCAGCTGCATGTTACAAAGTCACCAAAGAGCCTTACCTTTATTTACGATTTCTCCATTTATGTTGCTTAATCCGAAGTGCTTCCTCACATTACTTCTCACATGGTTTGGTGTCATGATTATCTGTTTAGCGTGGCTTGCTAGTTTTCTTAATTTGGCGTAAGCAAAGAAGATTTTTTTTTTGACGCAAACAAGGAGCATTCACTGATTTATTCATTGACAGAGCTACATCACTTCCTGTCTAGTTATAATTGTACAGTCGATAAATTATGTACGACATGGAAAAAAAAAAAAGGTTTCCATCACAGATGCTGTGCTATGGCTTTGTGTGTGAAAAGGTGACCATGACAAATTGTTTTGTTCCCAATCTACGGTCTACCATCTAAGTTCACAAAGGTCTGGTCCTTGTGATGAAACCTGCTGTCACTAGGAGAGTGTGGGTGGTGTCAGTTTTAAGCATATCATCTGTCAACACACACACACGTACCGCTTCGCCTGTACTCATTTTGGCATCTGAGACCAGGGGATAATAGTGTCACTGTGTGTAAGGTAAGGCATGCGTGCGTATGGGTTCGTGTGCGATCCAAACCTGCCTCCAGGCTTCATGAGTGTGTGTGCGTTTGTGCTTGCGTGCGTGTTGTGTGCTGTTGGCAGGGGAGACAGCCAGACACATGGTACATGGCAAGTGTGTAAGCAAGTCCCAGAAACACCTGAGCCCCAGTACATGCGTGCCTGTATGAGTGCGCGCGCGTGTGTGTGTGTGTGTGTGTGTGTGTGTGTGGGTTCTCTTGTTGAAGGGTGAGCTCCTCAACGCACCACCTGTCACTGGGTGTTGATGGTTGATTGTGCTATTTTTACCAGCTTCACTCTAATTGGTCATTAGTATCCTGTCAGTTTATTCTACAGGAAATCCTCTATAGAAGTCTATTTGTTTTGGGTCAGTCTCTTCCAATTGAGGTGGTTACATGAGGCATATTTATTCTGATTGGGCTATTATTCCGATTATTAGTGGAATATTAGGGTCCATGTAAACACAGCTACTGTAGTTACCCTACCATGTGTTGCCCTGAGGTTTTTGCTGTGTGTGAGCTCACCAAGGCAAATTCCTATAAACTATGTTCAAATTGCAATACAGTATTTAAGCTTGAAACCGTCGTCATATCCAACACAAACTATACTGAGTGCAGGGAATCCAAACTGTAATTACATATTTACATCGAGTCTGTGGTGGAAAATGAATGAAAATGCAGTGTAATTCTTACACTCATAGTATTTTCAAATCACATTTGATGGTAAGATAGTAATTCTAGCATGACTGACATGCTAATTTGATATATTTATCAGTAATTAGAGCGTGGGTTTTGAAACTGTCTTTTTAGACTGATGCCGCATGATAGTTTATGTCTGTGTATTTTGCATTTTAAAGAGACTTAAAAATATATATTGTTATATATTTCCTGAAATGTCATCATCTGCTTTGATACAGAGGGCAGCTTGCATGCTGCTGTGCATAAAGCAGCTCTAAATTCTAAGAATAGACCTTAAAACCCTCCTCTGCTAAACCGGAAGCCTCTATATTTAACTCATCTAAGTCTGGTTACCATGACAAATGAGGGACATGCATCCCATATTGCATTACGAGGGCACTGTTATAGACTCCTATCTGGCCTGAAATTGGTTTGAAGATCAGATCAATAGATTCTAGACCCGGGAAGGTCATCAATATCATTACGATCAAACAATGATGATGCTATAAAGCTCTGGTGCATTAGTCATTCTTGGATGTTAGCTGTAGCTTCAGTGTCCAATAGGATTTATCCGCCTCATGACTGCTGACGCAATTTCTGTTCTCCTTATAGGCCACTGTAATTCACTTCATTACAAGGCACCACACTACAGAATATGAAGGGAAAAAACATAAATTGTTCAAAAAGTGTTTTAAACGTGCTTTGATGTCAGCTTATTCAGTCACTGCTAAAAGATCTGCCTCCAGCGACAAACTGCACGTCGCAGCCACATTGTGTGTATGCGTTTGTGTGTTTATGTGTGTGTGAAATATTATTTCTAGTGTTGGAAAGGCTATAAATATTCAGCTAATATACCCAACCACCCCACCCCCTCCCCTCAGGCTGCTGAATGAATGCTGCTGCAGCCAAGTGTTTTATATTCTGCGAGTTTTGTTCCTGATGTCGCCTTTGAACTTTAGAGGACTTCAAGAAAATCTAAACATGGACATTTGAACATAATGTGTATGTAGTATATAACAGGGGTGGAGGAAGTATTCATACCTAATACCAAAATGTAAAAATACTAAATCACAAGTAAAACATCCTGCATTCAAAAGCATACTTAAGTAAAAGTATGGAAGTATTATCAGCAAAATGTACTTCATACAGTAAAAGTAGTACTCATACTACAGAAAAACTGCATGTGAGTGTCATATTATTGGATAATTATTACTGATGCATTAATGTGTAGCATTTTAATGTTGTAGATAGTCGAGGCAGAGCTAATTGTAACTTTATATATTTATATTTGGATTTATTTTCATTTTATATGTTGCTGGGTAGTTTAACCTGTAACCACGCGTCATATTTCATAACCTGACTTTTTGTGTAAAATCTTTATTAGTAAAGTAACTAGTAACTTTACTGTAAAGTTAAGTAAAAAGTACAATATTTCCTTCTGAAATGTAGTATAGTTGAGGCATAAAGTAGCATATAAGTACTCAGGTAATGTACAAGTATGTCAAAATTGTACTTAAGCACAGTACTTGAGTAAATGTAGTTACTTAAGCTTTTTTTTGTTATTTTGATTATTACCTTTTTGATTAAAACTGGTTAAAATTTGATACAAACATCAATAACTCAAAAATATCCATGATATTTGGATTTTAAAAATACTGTTTGCAGTGATCACTGTACTCTAGCAGCAGGGCACATCATTTTGGGATGTGTGGGGACATAACATTTTAGTGAAAATCAGAAAGGCAGAAAAATCCAGGTTTTTTTTTTTTGTTGACAGTGAGCCTTATGCATACAGCAAACATATATGTATACAGGGTTTGTACAAAGTCTTAAAAATTTGGAAAATTTAACTTATGTTTTCAAGGTTAGGAATATGCTTGAATTCGAATATACTCCTTGAAAAATGCTTGATTTTCAACACAATCTGGTGTTTCATCATCGACACAATCACTCATGTAAACCAAAACTCTTTTGGTGTAGGTACCTTGAAAGTGCTTGAAAAGTGTTTTAATTTACTCTTAAAAAGCTGTACGGACCCTGTGTATCGTTTCTTCTCCAGTGCAATACATAGTGAATAAAAAAGTAGGTGATTTTACTTAAAGCTTTGAAAATAGAAAACCATTAGGCGTCTATGTCTGTCAATCTGAAAGTGTGTCTGTGTGCTTTGACCCTTGTTTGTGTCACCATCAGAGTCAGTAAAAACACATGCTGTGTTACCCTCGGGCCTCATGATAATATAAAACGGGCTTGATGTTGTACCACAATAACATGTGCTTGATTCAGTTGATCTCGAATGACTTGAGATACAAACTTGTTGCAGTGTGGGATGCAAGTATTTGTATTGTTGATAGTCCTAGAAAGTCTGGTACATATATTAAAGCATAATACCAGCTCTTGTTAATATGATGATTTTCTCAGATAAGACCAAATGACATTTACTCCTTTTGAATCTATCTGGGAAAAAGATCTTTAATGTCCTTGAGTTTTGTACAGGTCTCCAAAGGTATCGCGATCAGACTAGAAGTGCTCAGTCTTCCTTTGATTCAGCTCAAACCCGGGGAGATAAAGAGCAACGATTCAGATCGTCGGGCTGTCAGAGAGGTGCCGTAGTGGAGAACGAATTCAAGACAACTCCTGGTGTGCAGGAGGGATGATAAAAACATCACTGCAGGGGAGAGACAGTGGGTGGCTGTGGTGTGAGTGTGTGTGTCTGTGTGTGAAGGTAAGATAAATAACACAAAACATGTACTAGGATTACAGTAATCTGAGTATATTAAATTGGTCACTTTAATATGTTAGTGTAAAAATGTAAAAAATATTGGATCAAAGCGACACATTTGACTGGGAGATTATAATCATGCTTTATCTTGTGATTGTGCGTCATTGTACGCATTTTTGCAGTAATTTTAGATGATAACTGTGCTATTCAAATGAGTCTATAACCGGAGTACATTGTTCACTTAGCGTCATACTCCATGTATTTTGGAGACAAAGTAATTGAGAGAAATCAGATTATGTTAGATCAACACAAAGGATTATATTGCTGGGTCAAATCTCGAGCGGGTGCTCAGTAATCCGTAACAGATTACATTTTAAAAGGAGCCTGCACCACGCGCGGGTGGGTGTGTGGTGGAGATTGGAAACGGTTTGGAAATGAGAGCCATGTCAGTGGGGCTGCGGGAGAAGATGATCAAAATTGGTTCTGACTGTGCTCAGCTCTCACATCCACCTCCCGCCCGGCGCCTGCGTCTACTTCTTGACCATTATGAGTGTACAGGTAGGACACAGTGAGCGAGGGAGAGGCAAGCAGGGTGGGAGAAAGAGAGGAAAATCAAGAGTCTGGAGGAGAGAGGGGAAGTGTTCATACCGTGCACACACACACACTTTTGTAAGGCATATAATAAACGCTAATTGAAGCTAAGTTTACATTTGCTGTTCTGAGAATATTTTGGTGGATGTTAAACAGAAATGCTCTCTGTTTTAAGTACAAACCACCATCATTAACAGTGAATCATCTCATGTATTTGAATATGCTTGTCACTCCCAGATAGAGCAGAAACTAACAATTATTTTCATTTATCAGCTGATAAGTATTTGATTAATCAATTAATCATTTTGTCTACAAAATGTTAGAAAATAGGAAAAAAGGCACCACAAGTTGGCCAAGAGCCCAAGGTGACGTCTTCAAAATTGCTTGTTTTATTTGATCAGCAGTCATGAACCATTATTGCACGATAAAAGTCAATTAATCGATTATGAAAATTGGAGATTAACTTTCTGCCATCTGATTAATTGTTTAATTGTTCAGGGCTCACATAGGTAATCTTGGAAATCATTCTCTTTGATAGATTTCCTTTTGAATTTCCTTTCTTTTCACTTTCAATGACATGCGTCGCCTGATCATGACAAGGAGACAACCGTGTGCTTACTATTGGGTGCCATCTTTGATTTTCATGGAGCAGCATGGCTATCTGACGCACACAATTACATCAAAAAGAAGAAAATAACATAAAAAATTAGAAAAAAAGTGAAAAGCTAAAAAAGTTGTCAGTATGCTTCACACAAAGGCATTTGAAACCCCCTCCTTTCTCCACACCGTACTGACGTTGCAATTGGAGGGTCGACATCTTGACAATTTTTGTAACTTTCTGAAACCGACAATCTGACAAGCCACTTTTTGCAGCGACTGGCCAGGTGTACAGAGGAGAGGATGTACAAACACCATGAATGCCTTCAAGGAAAGGCTGTCTGAAAGTGTACGCCATTATCCCCATTGGAAAGATTTCTGCGTCTCACTCGTTTATTATGGCAGGCTTTTTGCCTTTAAGTGTGGCTATTCTGAACACAGCTATAAACACTTTTGCCTTCAGACGTGGTCAGACAACACGTAGTGCAAATTAGTTCGTTTCAAGCATACACCCCGGCCTTAACTACATCAATCATGTCCAGTTTGAGCTCGTTGACTGCAAGCTGCAACACCAGCAGTGTTTCAGGAACGCGACTACGTGCTGCAGTGTCACCAAAAAAGCTCAGCAGAAGTCATCTTTTCCTCGGTGACACATGAGAAAATGAGGCCACACTGCCTTCCAGTCTGTTTGATTGTGACTGCACATTGATGGAAGCTAATTAAGAGGAAGGGAGCAGTATGTGCACCCTCAGGCAATAATAAAGGCATCAGTAACCATGTAGGTGAAAAAAAGTATTTTATATTGTTATTGTGCAGACAGCATTCTATCATTCTGCCATTCATTTCAATGAGCACACATGGTTCATAAAAGGTTGCTACCTCTGAAATATAGCAGGGGAAGGCAGAGTGGGCTGCACGTCTGAATGCATTTTGTAACTTTGTCCACGCATGTAGGCATGAGTGTTTTTCATGGTCTTCTCTTCTGATGCTAATGCAAGTTTGCAAAGATTGTGGGCAGTTTGTGACTTAATGTGGTTTTCACATTTGATTAAAATCACATCACACTGCCCCTTCAAGGATAACACTTGCTCTGCGCGCGCACACACACACACACACACAGATTCACTGTAAGTTCAGTATGTGAATTAGTCAGTAGTGTATGTATCTAATGAGCTAAAATATAACAAGACGGGTAATTTGATAACAATAAGAAGTGGTCAAATAAACTTCAGAAACAACACACATTAGAAAATACTTGAGGAAATGCTAATAATACTTATGTTCAGACAGTTTTACATCTGAGTTGCTCCCACTCACTTAAGTGAATGCAGCGTTAGTTGCATACTCTTCTGCAAGTGCTCAACTTAGCACCGACTAATGGCAAAATATATGCGTTTGTGTTTTTGAACGGTTCATTGCACTTACAGTAAAACACTTCTGGCTGTTGCTACTTGTGTGTAAATTCAGTTTGTTCTTTCTTCTCTTTTTTTTTTTTCTCTTTCTCTATTTCTCTGTGTCCATATTTGGGCCTTATTTTAGGATGAACATGTCCTGTTCTCTAATGAGGCCAGTTTTACCAAAAGCTATACATTTGGTCTCCTATGATTGAATTCATACTCAGTTGTATGTGTGATTATGTGTGAGAAAGCGTGTGTGTGTGTGTTGCCAAGAGCAGTAAGGGCCCATTTGAGTTCACACTACACAGAGCATCAAATGGATAAATCAATTTGAAGGCTTGCGGGAAAAATAAATGTATGTTTTTTGTGTGTGTGTGTGTGTGTGTGTGTGTGGGGGGGGGGGTTATGCAAACAAAGCTGCACAAGCATATTCACATGCCCCAGTTGCTGTGTGTAATAATGCGCACGTTGCTATGCACATAACCACACTGCACACATAATTGCATTGCATGCATAGCATGTGTGCAAATGTGATCTTGTGGACATGTGGATTTATTTGCATATTGCATAGTTATGTAGCTGCCTGCATGTCGGAGGTGCAGCACCCATCATGCTCCATCACGTTGCAGGGTTAGGTGAGCGAGAAGAGGCCCATAATGGGTCATCCCTGCTACCTTAAAGGACGCCTGTCACGACGTCTCACCCTGCAGAGCTCTCATTACATTGAGTGTATGCACGTGTGTGTCCTCCTCACTGCACAAATAGACAGTCTGCTCGGCTATAATTTCATTTAATCCTTATCATCACCCTGTAGATCGCCGAGAATTTTCCGCACCGGTGAAACTGAACCATCCATCACGTCGAAACTCAGGTGACATAAGACTTGCAGGTCAGCAGGCCATTTGTTGCACTAATTGGTGTGTTGGTTATGATTTCCGACACTATCGTTGCCAAAACCTGCTGTGGAATCTGCTACAGACTGCAGTTTAACAGTTAGAGGGGTGTGTGTCAGTAAGTGATAAACTACAGTATGGCTGCAGTTCATTTTGAAAGTGCTCATAAGGAGTTACAGCACACTCACGATGCTTATGATGCAAGAATGTTTTTATTACTACTCACCGTCCACAGTTTATGAGTGATCATTTAACATTATGCTTTTACTCTTTGAAGATAATGAAATCCTATCTCTTAAAGGATACAAAAAAACCTTACAATGCTGCACGTATGAGATGACTCATTGACGTGTAATTGATTATAAAGGATTGCCAATAAGATTAAATACTTGGATGAAAACACTCATTAGTTGCAACCCTGCTTGTGAGTATCAATTTGAATGAACTAGGTTGCCATAGAAAGTTAAAATTTTCCAGAATATTTAAGGTGTGTACAGTGTATTTTGAGCTACTGTAAAATTATGCGTCTGTTTTCTATTCATACCCCAACACCAGTCGGTGTAAGATGACGCCAGTGTTAACACTGCAACCCAAGTCCCTCGCCCCGGCTCCTTCTCCTCCTCTGTAACACACAAAGTAATTACATCTCTTTCCACTACACACCCCTCCCTCGCAGACACCACACCCTCGTCTCTAGGCTCCAAATGTCAGCCTCATCAGCTCAATTATCCACTGACTTTAACAACATCCTTACATAACCCATTTAGCTCGGTGCTGTCTGAGAGCTCGGAGATGACAAACTTCCTCTGCCACCCTCACACCCAAATTATTGTTTCTACCTTTACTCACCTGCATGGAAGGGCCATTTTAACTAGATGGTGTTATATTAAATACATACATTTCAGCCATGTGCTTATTTGCTTCCACCCTACTTGAATTGCAACATCCTCTTAAAGATGCTTAAGAGGATATACTTTTATGGAGCCTGTTTACTCTGTTTGTATGTGTTTGCCTGTGTTTCTCTGCCTCCTTGTGTGGAGACATTGTCAGTCCAAAGGTCAATGAATAACTGAATCATTCCTGCGAATACATAATTGGCTTATTCATGAACTTCCCCAAATAGATCCTTCAGGGTCCTGTCACTCAAGCGTTTTCATTCAGATTTCCCTCACTGTCTTCATTTCCAGTTCTCCACTGAGCATAGCATTTTATTTATGGATCAGCGTTTTACGAAGAATAGATTTACTTTGATGAGGCAAAGCTCTGCTGGAGGAGACTTATGATCTATTTCTGTGCAACAGCACACGGGACTCACGTGCCTGGTAATAAAACGCCCCTGATGTGTGCCCTTTGTCTCAAAGAGGGAGAAAAAGCCGCACATGCATACATAATGAGGGGGAAACTATTTTGAGATGAATTTTTTTTTTTCTTTTTGCCTGTGCAATTCATTTGCCTGCTGGTGGAAAATAGATGTGAATCACTCACCATGGCTGCTCTCCAACATCCATTCACGCTACACACTCTATTCTTCTGTCCTGATTTACTCTGTCACTCTGTCGTTCAGTCATTCTGATCCTCCCTGTTTTTATCTCCTTATTTTACCCTTTTATTTCTTTCAAATGTCACCCATTTTTCTCACTACTCTAACAACAAAAACAAGAATTCACTGTATCACCGTATAGCCGATAAGTTGTACCTCCTAGATTCTGGCTATTATTCAACTCTGTCCATAGTTTCCCATGCTTCCAGATACCCTCCCTCCTTCCCTCACCCTCCTCTGCTCTTTGAGGGCACCCTGAGTAGCCTGTGTGATGTAATTGTGTATGAGAGTCATGTCACCGGGGCTGAGTAGGAGATTATAGATAGAAACGGAGTGCAGCGCCGAAGAGGAAAGTGAGGGGCAGAGGAAGGGTTCTCACCATTGCCTGTAATGTTTTTAGAACTTCGTGTCATCCTCGTTTTGCCACCTTTCAAATCAGGCTGTCGTTATTAATCTTGAATATCTGTGAAACCTGTACGTGCTTGTACGTTTTTGTTACTGCAGGACTGTAAAAAGGTATTTTTATAAAGGGTTACACAGTGCCAAAAGGCAGAGTTTAATCCAGGGCACACCACTACGACAATGACCCCCTTAAAAAGGAATAGTTTGACGTTTTGGGAAATACGCAACCAGTTTCAAATACTGTCAACTTCAGTTAGAGGGTATGTTCATCCAATTTGGTGAAATAGGCAAAGGGACGGGAAAACAGCTAGCCTGGCTCTGTCCAAAAGTTAAAAAAGATGTCTACCAGCACATCTAAAGCTCACAAATTAACACGTTATATCTCGTTTGTTTAATCTGTACAAATCTCCCAAAATGTCGAACTTTTCCTGTAAAACAAAAATGTCCCGTCACTACAGCCTCCCTGTGCACAATTGTCCCCCATAAAACTAAAAGTAGAATGAATCCTTCAGTGTAATCAAAAACAACATGTTTGTCTAATATAATATGTATTGTCATATCATTTTAATATAATATTATTAGCACTCAAGGGGTTTGTACAGTTTCCCCTGTATTGCTTATGTCCCTCCTGGATATAGCAGTGCCCCACTAGAAACTTTTTTGACACTGTCCAAGACAATTCTGAATCAAACTCCTGCAAAAGGTGTATAGTTATTATGTTAACAAGAAAAGACAGAGGCTTAGGTAGCACCATGTTTGTTACTGCCTTCACGCTGACAGGTTCGAAAATGCTCGTGCGTGCTTTTTCTGCATTACAAAGGCACAGAATCAATAAAATATACACTCGGTGAACAGAACAGAAAGTGTTCCATGTAACGCAATCCAGTATAGAAGTGCTGCAATAAACACTAGCTTTGTGAAAATAAAGATCTTTAGTTCTTTAGTTAATTTTTGTCGCTGTCAGAGAAGTCTTGACTCAAACCTAAGATACTCTTTATCATCAACGCAGGGTGATTAAAAAGTGCTTCTACAAAATTACCCCATTTATGGAAACAGAGGTGGACAAAATATTAGAAAAACCTTTTAATATATTGCAATTTATTACAATATTGTTTTTAAAAAAGGCAGTATTTATTGCTTGGCTAGTTTTCACAATACAGGAACCCATATGTGAGCTTCAGCATGAAGAGACAGAGGATATAATTTGATATTGTCATGCTCCATATATTCTCTTCTCTTTTTCCAGTCACAGCTTCCCCCTGAGTCCTAAACCGTCGCCTCTTGTCTGCTAGCTACTGTAGCACCTCCTTTAGCCTCCTGAGCATCTTCAGCTATGACACCTCTCATCCTCTGTAGCGTCTTGCTAATGAAACCAGTTAGGTTAAGGAGCTTTAGCTAATCGCTGCATTTTATTTTTTAGGTTTTATTCCTCTCCCCGTCTTCCTGAAGCTGCCTCTCCCTCGCTCTCTCTCCGGCTCCCTTGCTGAGTTTATTGCCCATTCCGGCTAAATCCACACAACCCTCTGTGCTATTGTAGATAACACAGCCTTGGCTCGGAGTCTCGGGGATCTGTCACTGCGGCATTATAGAATACATAATGTGCAGGCATGACACCAGCCTTGACACCTACTGTAGGCCTATTAAACATGGAGTGTGAGTTACACGCAGTCATTTCACGCGGGGGAAAATATTAAACCGTTTGTTAGCTGAATCTGCCTAAAGGGAGCTAATGGTTTGGGTTCATTACTGTAGTCAGCTTTGTGGTGCTTGAAGCCTGAGTAGACTCGCGTGTGGATCAACACTGTCCGCTCCCATCATCACTGTTTACTCTGCAGAGACTGTGTGTGTTTTAGCTTTTTGAGAATAAGGAATAGAAGCAGCAGCAGGCACCATGAGTCAGGTTTTGCAGCATTTGCATGACTTATCACCCAGGGGAAATTTGTTTTTTCGTTGTTGGCGCAATCTGTTGATGATTTAATGTTATTTATTTTTTATCATAATCTCAAATGGTGCATTGTGTCATGATCAACCCCCTGAATGAAAACACATTCTAAAATCTTTGATAATAACCAAGCAGAAGTTGTGTAGTGTAGGCCTTGCTGTTTTCTTTATATTTCTCAGACTCCACTGTCCGTAGTGCAGCGATGAGGCAAAGGGATTATCACTGTGGAGACTGTGAGATGCCGAGCAAGCTGGAGACTGAAGGTGCTGCCAGCTAGAAGCCTCTTTAACCTTTATCAGACTGCAGATAGCATCTCAGATAACCTTAAAAGACAGAGGGAGGGAAGGAGTAGGAGTGAGTGGGAGGGAGGAAAAGAGGAGTGAGAGGGAAGAAGGAAGGAAGGAAATACAGTAGTAAAGAGTTTGTTCCAGATTGTTGTTCTCCCTAAGGTGATGTGAAGCTTGTATAGGTAGTCTGTTCAAGGTCAATAAATGGCACATAGTGTATACTGAGAGCCAAACAATGTCCTATATAGCCCGTCCATTTTGTTGAAATCTTGTTTGTGTTTCCCTTTTTAAACCCTCACACTCTTTTATGTTTATTTTCTCTTACTCTTGCCCTTTGAGTCAGGCCGTCAATCTATCTATCTGTCTACCTATCTGTCTGTCTGTCTGCCTCCATCTCTCTCTCTCCTCCACCTCCTCATCTGTCTCTGTGCTGCACTGATAAAAAAGTGCCCGCCCTGTCTCGGAGGAGAAACCATGGAAACGCACCAGCCACGTGTTGACATCACAGCATGTTAAATATAACCGCCTCCCGTGCCACACAACTAGTTGTTCTGCCGTTGATCCTCGCCTGGCTATAAATACATGGTTTCCTTCCTATAATTGCAGCTACGACAGGCTTGTTTGGATGGAGGGAGGAATAGGAAATGCCACAGTGGAAGAAAGAGTGTGCTTTCTTCTATCTGTCCCTCACCACTGTGTGTGTGTGTGTGCGTGTGCATGTTTATGCCCTCATTTCTCATTACAGCCCAATCAAGGAGATCAGGTAGAGATTGCAAAACTCTTTGAGATGATCTCATTTAGGACAAATGCACCACAAAGTGACCGTATATAAAAACAGAGTATTCTAACAGTATTTTAACATTTTAGGTGTTAAGTTCCACATATTTGGCCAGTAGCAACACAGTTTGATGGCTCTGTGTTTAAGCACTTTAATTGTGACATGACCGTGTGTTTGTAATTTAGATTCTAGCCTGGTTAAGTGTTAGCGCCATGCTCTACCTGTGAAGATGCACGCATGCTGACTGAAGAAATAGTTACACATTTTAGGAAAAACGCTTATTTGCTTTCTTGCTGAGAGTTAGCTGAGAAGATTGATAACACTCTCACGTTTGTCAGTTAAAAGGCTACAGTCAGAAGCCTAGCTTAGCTTAGCATAAAGACTGGCAACAGGGACACGGCTAGCATGACTAAAAAATCTGCCTATCAGCGCCACTAAGGCTCACAAATTAACATGTTATATCGTGTTTGTTTAATCTGTATAAAAGCCGAAGTGTTAAAACAATAATGACTGGAATATTTCTTGCTGCTGTGACTTCCTGGAGTCCTTTCATCATGGTCAGGCAACCAAAGGAGACTCCAGGAAGTCACTGCTCCAGGTCAGGAAATAGTCCGGTACATTAGCCCCCCATAAAACCACAACTATTTACACTTGTTTTTGAACGGATTCAACAAACGCGATATACCATAGTGAGCTTTAGAGGTGCTGGGAGACAGATTTTGTTACCTTTGGATAGAGTCAGACTAGCTGTTTCTCTCTGTTTCCAGTTTTTATGCTAAGCTAAGCTAACCGGCTGCTGGTGGTAGTGTCATATTTACCGTACAAACATGAGAGTGGCGTCGACCTTCTCTAACTCTCTGCAAAAAAGTGAATAAGCGTATTTCCCAAAATGTCAAACTGTTCCTTTAAGGGATTATATTGGTTAGACAGGTTGAGAGCATCTTTTAAGGAAGCCAAACTTATTTGGGCAGAAAGAGATTATGTTTATTAAAATAGTGATTTATCCGTGTGTTGCCAAAACTGATGCCCAAACACAAAGCGACTGTCCCTTCACCTATTCTGCCAAATTGGATGAACATGCTCTCTAACTGAAGTTGACAGTCTGTCTTTGAAACTGGCCGCCTCACTTCACATCCACGTGAATAAGAGCACTGAGCCAAGAAATTAAAAAGTCTGTCGCCACCAGTTTTTTATGGCCTTTGTAGGTTGGTTGAACAGTTTCTTTTTTGATTGAGATCTACAGTATGTGGTTCAAATAATAACTGAGAGAGAGTCACACATGTCAAGACTGTGGAATATTTTCTATTATGTATTTACTGTCGGGATTATATTTTAGACAAAGCAGTTACATTGTGCAAAAGCAGTTAATTATTAGGCAAATAACTGTAAGGGCTGACACAAGCGAAACACATTTTCCTAAAGCACGTTAAAAGCAATGCAGCAGTAAGATAAAAAAAAAGAAGACTAAATTAGATTTGAAATGAGCGAAAAGTGTTTGTCTTGAGTCTGTCTGCCTGTCTTTATGTAACTGTCACTGGTGTTCATGGGAGATGCTGTGAGCAGAGAGCATTGCATGTTGTGACTCAGTCTCTTAGCAGCCACCTCATCTTCACAACCCCGCGGGTCCCCAGAGGCCGGCGCGGGGCCGTCCGACCAATCACAGGGAGATGCCACAATGACCAAAAGGCCGGTGCAGGGCTGTCGCCGGCCGAGAAATGGTTTCAGTCTAGGAAATGGACGTGTGTGTGTATCTGTGTGTGTGTGTGTGTGTCCCTTTCTATCCCATTGTCTCCTAATGCAGTTTAATCTCCCTTAAACCCAGATGATTTGTTATTTCCCCCGCTCCGCCACACACTCACGCACATGCACACACACACACACACACACGTTTAAAGACCCAAAGGTACTTCCTCAACATGCAGCCAAAGTATTTGTGTGAGTCATAGTTATATTTTAGAAAGTTTTTAGTCATGTGACCTCAGCTGATCTGGAGGAATACACCAGCACATCAAACTCACAAGGTAAAAACAAACACATTTAAGGTAAATTAAGGTCACCCTCATTGTCTTGATATCTTGATAAAACATAAATGAACATAAATCGTCATATTCCATCCATCTTCACTGAGGAGATCCTTTCTATCCTCAACCAGTTGAAACTTAAACACTTCAGTCTTATTCTGTGTAGATTCTGACATTATCTTCCTATCCTACTTATTTACAAATTCAGATTACACAAAAGTCAGGGATTTTATGTACTCACAGACTGTAATACTTCTCCCCCGTACAGTTTAAAATTGGGTTAGTTTATTCTTCTCTTGTCCGTTCCATATTTAAATAATAGTTTATTGTCAGTTTACACTGAAATTCATTTTGCATCGTTCGGCAGCTCCGTTCAAGAAATGTACACACAGATTGAACATACAGTTACACATATGACACTTTTCGTAGAAATACAAAACACATCAGGCAGTCATGACTTTTATACATATTACTTTATATCCTCTGGATGTATAAAAGAATTCTTGAGCCTGTTGTGTTTGAATGGAGGGACTTTAAATCGCCTATTGGAGGGCAGAAGTTGGTGTTCTTCCGATTTCCTCTTTCCATAGTTGTAGTGTTGGAGGATACAAGTACAAGTTTCTTGATGTAAAAAGAATAATCCAACTCCTCTGAGACCTCACTGTATCCTGTAATATCATGAAATATACAAAGCGATGGATTAAATTTAAGTTTCACATCCAACATCTCTCGATAACCAATGTTCAATGTCAAACCAAGTCTTCTGAATTTTACAACAGTCCAAGAAAGCATGGATCAATTAATATTATTCCACATTTTAAACATTTCCCTAATATACTGCTGTCATATTAATGATCCTTATCTCAGGTATAATCAATTCTATACATTATTTCATATTGGCTCAATTGCGTTTTCATTAACTGATATATTTTGTTAATGAGTCATTTAAAACTCTTAATATGTTAAATTTACTAGTGTTTTTAAATTAGAGTTGTTACAGAGGAGGAGAAAATGTTGTGTTGTTACAACATGCATGAAAGTTGGATGTCATGGATTGCTTACATTGTCATGATTTAACAGGCTAAATGCACTGACTGATGTGGATATTCACATCAAATACATGAATGTCTGAGCCTCTTGTTAAACTACTTTTTATGTATATATTTGATTATATTTTGTCCCCAAATTGTCACATTTAAACCAAAGCATGCATCTTTTAGCCTTTCTGATATATAACTCAACTAGATGCCGTGTTCTAGTACATAAATTATCTGGTAAAACATTTATCGGTTTATCAGAACAAATACAATAGAAGGATTTTCAAGTCAATCAGTAGTACATGAGTAAAAAACATTGTGTCCTTGTTAATAAAGGGCATAAACTGTATGTGTGTTGTGTATTTGCATCAGTGATGGGGAAGAAAAGGCAGATGCATTAAAAAAAACTACTTCACTACACAGAATTTCCATTTATAGCAAGTTAATCAATTTTCATTTTTTATTCATGGGTTCTTGTTTATACTTCTCTCTTGAGGTAATGTGTTTTTGTTTTGCAGCTTGGTGCCAAAAATACTTCAAAAGTAGCTTTAATAATTTTCTGCTGACTTTTCCCTCTTAAGTATAAAATGATTGAAAATAGGCCCCTTCATATCCGCGATCATTTTGAATATCAAAGCAGAATGTGTTCTACTTGAAAACTAATGACTCTACAAAGACAGCCAGTCACCAGTTAACTCAGGTAGAGACAGAATTAAGCAATGGTTGATTCATTGATGAATGAATGTAGTTTGAGAAGAGGCTTAATCCGTGTCGTACATGCTGACCTCATTCACAAGGACATGATGAGTTAAAATGGAATTGGCCAATTTTTAGAATATTTAATTAATTTTCATCATATTTAAATACATAGGTAAGAGCCATTTCTCTGGTTGAAATACTCTTCTGTGTTAAAATGAGAGAAAGAGTTTAATTTTTGACTATCCTACTGCAAGGCACAAGAGTTGGAGTTTGAAACATTGAAGGGAAACAAGACTGAGCACAGTAGCGCTTTGAGCTAATTGCTAACATCACGCTAACATAAAATCCACAGTCTTTGTTCCCTGCAAAACATATTCCAAAGTTTATCTGAGGCTGATTTGACACTTCAGCAGTCTGATTAGGCCAAATCAAGAGAATATCTTCCAAAATTGGCCTTTTTATGTACAAAATTCCCATGTTATTCCCATTATTCCTACACTGCAGCTCAACTAGGAGACACACTTTGGGGAAACGTCAAGAGGGAATTCTGTACTAAAAAGACTGACTTTGAATGATACCCAGTTTATTTGTCAAAATCAGACCGCTGAAGCCTCACGTTAACTGTAGATAAACTTTTCAATACATTTTTACACAGAACGAGGACCGTGGAGAAATTATTACAGCATGCAAAAACGAATGCAATGTACACTGGAACACCTGACTATTGTTTTAAGACAGACTTAAAAAAAATGTGAACCTATCCTTTAAGTCATCAGGATTCATTCTCTGAGTACCATGAACAAAATTTCATGGCAGTTCATCCAATAGTTGTTGAGATACTTCATTCTGGTGGCTAAAATGCTGTAACAATGGCAAGACTAAAAAGTTCTTTGTCATTCATCAACTCTCAAACACTGAAGTACCTCCTTTAATACACTGAAATTAACATTTTCATATAGAGCTTGTGGACATGGCAACCCACCATCCCGAAAGGTCACAGTGCTGATTCCCAGAAACGGTGATTTACTGAGTCTATGTGAGCAGACAGTGACTAAGCTTTGTCTTTTTGTCCCCTGTGCTTCTTTGTTTTCTTTCTTTTATCCACAGCATCCTGCGAAAAGATGACTAATACGCAGTTGGGATATAGGCCATGGGCTGCACTTAATAGAAAATTCTGTCCCCAACTTACAATATAATAGACTGGCTGCTAGATTGTACTCTGTACATCATAAAACCATAAATAGGGTTATTGTGCTTTTGATTTATGCCGTCTGACCTCTTTTATCATTTACGCTGTAGCGTGAGGGCCTGCACATACTCAAGCCTCATTATGGCGGCAACCATTTCAGAGAGATAAGCGACTACAGTCTTAATTTAGGTCAGAGGAGAGGGAAAGGAGTGCGGGGATCAAAGGTTAGGAGCAGGTTTATCTCTTGTGTGAGTTCCTGGAATTCCTTCCTTCTGAATATATACCCCCCGTTTGAGCAAGGAGGCCTTGAGCAGAAGTTTGGTGGCGCTTTATTTAGCAACCTTGACCTGCTTGAGTGATGGCTGAGGACTCTGGCAATAGGAGAGTGAGGGATTAGGCTAAGGGAGGTGGATGGATGTTAACCCCTCCGTTGTAGGCATGCACACACTCCATTAGTTTTACAAAACACGAGCCATTAGGTTTTGGCAATCACAACTCATTAAGCAAACACACCTTGCTACACCCACGCAGACACACTTTCACCTCCGCTGCATCAAAATCTAGCCAAACAGACTCTCTCTACAGCATCCTGTGCACATCTCTTACTCAGCAGGCCCATACAATCATACCTTACAGCTCAGAGGATAATTGCTCGGGGCACACCAGCAAGACATTACCTACCCAGCTTCCACTTGAGCTATTGTGGCCGGTAAATTGCATGGCGAAATTGCCTTTTGCGGGAATCTCCTATACTATCTAACCGGGCTAAGCCCTAATTCATTCTATTTAGATTATATGTGAATAGCACCCAGTGTAGGTTCCCCCGTGATCTCATGAATAAATATAAGGCGTTCTTATATGTGTGTGCATTCTGCATATTAACTCTCTGTGCATTTTCTGTCATCTAGTGTGTAGATATTTATAGCGTCACAGATTTGCATATGCATGGAGAGAGTATTTGTCAAGTTTCTATTTAGCAGCGCAACACAGAAATGTATTTTGGTGCACACAATACCGGCAAGGCAAAAAGTGTGTAAGTGTGTGTTTGTGTGTGTGTGTCTGTATGGTTGTGTGCAGAAAGTGATCTAGAGTGTTAAAGGACCTATGACCTCTCCAGTCATTCACACCTCTGGCCACTCACTCCCCCAAGATCTCTTCTCTCTATTCACAGCCATCTCCTTTGAAGCATTAATATGAGAACCCCTGCCACCTAAACATTCGTCAGTTTTTACTGAGGAGTAATTTTGCACCCTGTTTGACCCAGTTTGAGCTTCTCTGTCACCTCCTGCACGACTCTGAAAATGCAGAACAGTGGTTGTTGAGAGTTTAGGAGTATGGAAGAGGATGGGGGGCGTTTGGGCTTGTGCCAGATTTGTGAAATGACAAAAAGGAAGGAAGAGGAGTATTTTTCAACCCATGTTATTTTACAGTCATTGATCTCATTCTGAGTACCAAACACAAATTCACATTGCATTAATATTCATTTTACATGGATCTTTTTAATTTTAGAAGCACCCGTACTGACAAATTTCTGACAAGTTTCTCCCTTATGAATATGCAACCACACTGGCTTGTCATCCAGCCCCTGTCTGCCTGCTTGTTGCTATATTTGTGTACATAATGTGACTCTTGCAGGGTCTCTGTCGAGGGCCCAGACCAAGTCATTCAAATGGGATGCTAATAAAAGCCTCTCAAGCGCTCTGTCTCTTTCTTTCTCTCTTTTCTGACTCTTAGTACACACAGTACAAAAAAAGGAGCGCACAAAATCCCACCACAAATAACCGCGCACTGACATACTTCCAGAACTCCACTGGAAATTGATCTATTTTGGCGACACTGAAAGAAAAGTGGGGAGAAATATGGAAGCAGTCAACAGCCGAGCCAACCAAGTACTATAATTGATAGTTTTGACAGTTTGGCTTGTTTACCACGCTGTCAGATTTATTTATCAACATCCTCGCAGTGAAGAATGGAATACGTCTGTATATGTATCTGGCTGAAACCGTGTGAATAAAGAGCCTGGGCTTTTGGCTGCACCCAAAAGGTGAAAGCGTTACACAACTCGGACATGTGATTCCTTTCTTTTTACAACAGCGGTAGGGTCTCACACACACACACACACACACACAAGCCCAAAATATCCATCAGTCGGGCGATGAAGGTATGTAGGGAGTGTGTAAGAGCCGAAACAGAAAGACTGACATTTGTAGCCTAGGGTTTCCCCTCAGCTCACCCTTCCAGCTAACCTTTCATATACTGTAATTCCCGTCCCTCCTTCACCTTGCTTCCTCTTTCAGGTTTTTACATCACAGCGGGAGACTAGTGGGGGTTTCACCTCTTCTACAGCAGGTTTCCCCCGTCACTAATCAAGAGCCAAAGCGAAACCGGAACTTCCAGATTGTTTTCCAAAAGCACATTGACGTTTGTAATAGCACATTTACTACAGATCCATCCCTACAGCCCCCAGCTCAACAGTGTGTCATGTGGTTTACTCCATTGTCCAGGCGGGGATGGTACATTTTTAAAAACCTATTTAACTTCACTGTATATTTATTCATGTTTAGTGTCCCATAACAAACATCATTTCCCATAAGCACCAATAAAGTGTCGAGATAGTCAAGACATGCCTGTATTAATAGGACTGTTTTTTAAAAAACTATCCCAAAAGCAAAAAAAAAAAAGAGGCAAAGATAAGGAAGAATAAGACAGAAACAATTATGATGATGTATAATACACATGCTGCTGCGCTAGGCAAACCTAATGGGAGCTGTAGTTTTTTGAATGCTAAGGATTAATCGTTTGACAAATAATAATCTTCACTCATTTATTAGCTTTTTCCGGGGGCTTTTAACAACATCCCGCAGTTAATTGTTTGTCAAAATCTCATAGCAAGTGTTGTAGTTGAAGCTCATTTATCTATTCTAGTCAAAATACTTTATTTGTCCCTCAAGGGGCAATTTGAGGCAAGCTGGTTTGCAAACATAAAAACACACATATAATTCATTCATACGCACGGAAATATATCTAAAAATACAAAATATGATAGTTTAAGGGGCTTCATACATTTGAAAGAGCAAAAAAAAAAAAAAAGGAAGGACCTGTTGTATCCTGTGAGGGGAGGAGAGAATAGCCTCTATTTTGGATTGTACATAAGTGAAAATGTCCAGCTGAAAACCCCTGCTAGCTTCATGACATAATGACTTTAGCTCAATTGCAAAGGGCATGTTTATATTTCCAAGTGAGTGATAGTGGAGGGCAGAGACGGAAAGAGAGAAGGCATGCTCTCTCTCTCTCTCTTTCTCTCACCGAGGGGATTTTCCTTGTCATTGCTGCAGCTGCCTTCCTGACTGAGGGGCCCCCTCTCTTCTCTGCCCCTCCAGTTCCTTCACCCGTTCATGTCCCTAAGGTCACATGATTCTCTTTAAGATCCAACCCCTGACCTCCAGCAACCTGTCATCTCGGGTTTCCATGGAGACATATGTCACCAGGGCCAATGTGGCGTCTTGGCGGGTTATTTTTAACCGCGCGGCCACAGCCAGTGCCAGCTTAGCGCACTGGAATGGGGGCTAAAGTCAAGCTGCTGGGGGGGAAGTTTCTGGGGACGTTCAGGGGCTTCCAGAGTGGGGCTTCCCAGCTGTAGTGATATCATGCCAAGGATGTCCTAGCAGGAATGCCAATCATCCATCCACATGATCTGTTAATGCAACTTTATGTCAGCCAGTGTTGGATACATGCTGCAACCTGGAAAGTCCTTCAACAAGTAGCCCTAACAACTGGAGATGGGGGATTTTAGCCGGCTAAAAATGCTGTCTGTGTCCACTTGGTTTAGCTTGTGGTGGTGTTTCCATTTCCTTTGATAAAGCAGGTGTTAATGTTTAGGCTACAGTGTCAAAGGTTCTGTCAGACACAGTACTACAGGGGTAAAAAATTAATTTGTGTTTCAGAGTCTGTGTGTATATATTTGTCCGCTTGTGTGTGTGTGTGTGTGTGTGTGTGTGTGTGTGTGTGTGTGTGTGAGCGCCTGTTTGTAGAAGTTTATGTGTTGCTTTCATCTAAGGCTTTTAGTTTCTTCTAAGTGAAATAGTTTCCATGTGTTGTGGCTTTCCAGAATACACAGTTTTTGGCAACCCACGTGAAGACATTAGCCCATATAATTATTCCGCAGCGTGTCCGTGAAGGCACTCGGATATTTGTGATATTCTTGGTTGTTGAATGTGAGAATGGGCCTGTCCAGTGGAAACTTGGAGCCTCTTGTTTATCGGTTCCTACCTCTTGTGGTCAAGACTGAAAGAGGGAGTGAAACTTTGCTATCTTGTCAGTGGTGTGTTTGTGTCTCCGGCAGCTGTTGTGTACGGGAACATTCGTGAACACCTGCATTCGTGGCGCTTATTTTACGTCATGTTTGCACTATGTTAATGCTAGATGTTCAAGTGGTATTTGCAAATGTTTAGTAACAATTTGTTTTATCCCAATAAGGTGTCCGACAAGTTGAGTTTTCCATGCAGCAACTGACAAACACAGTAAAGCATTTGATGGTACCTCAGTAAATAATTCTGATTCACTACTTACCTGTTTTTTAAAGCAGGATAATTTTACCCAGAATTAAAATGGCAAATCAACTATTATTATATTTATTATAATATATATTATTATATTTTAGTACTTATTTAAATCGAAAATGTTAAATGCCAAGTGGAAGAGGACAAATGCAAAAGGGAGGGAGGAAAATGAAAAAAGCAAAAAGGTCAGAAGTTAAGAAACTTTTCTATTACATATTTTAATTTATGCTCTTGCATTTAATCTTTTAATTTGAGCATGTACATTGAAGCATTTCTGTTTTCCATTTCATTTTGAATTTCACTTTTCATTTTCAGATTGCCATTTGACAATATCCATTTGTCATTTCAATATCCAATTTCCTTTTTCAGTTTCCTTTTTCTGTTTACCATTTAATTATGGCCTGATTATTCTGAGTACTGAAATTGTAATAGTTAATTTGCCATTTTTCAATGTTAATCCATACTTTTTAGTCAGTCAATCATTAAATTCACTGATAAACATAATATCTTGACCACAGTCGATTAGTTCTTTAAGTCATTTATGAGGATTTGCTGCTTTTCTAACCTATTTTATATATATATATATTACATAGATTCTGCTTTAAGAACTTGTGATTGCCATTTTTCTTTTCCGTTTTTTAAAGATGTTTTGGGGGCATTTCTTTGCCTTTATTAGATTGATCACAGTGAATATGCAGACAGGTAATATGGGGAGAGCGATAGAGGGGAATGACATGCAACAAAGGTCCCAGTTGGAGCAAAAACTTTGCACAAATCCCAGGCTTTTTTTTTTTTTCTCTAATTGTGTGTTGGGCTCTGAGCTCTGCCAAAATGCGGGTGAACTACACGCAATACTGTAAGCAGCGGTCCAGGAGGTCACTGTGACACCGCAGTCGTGTAAGCAGCCTAACAAATGATGGGTTTTCACTTCCGCTGTCTGTCTTTGTCCTCCTGTGACAGAGCGTCAGACCGACACATCAACACGTGCTCACACATACAGATACACTTACATACTTTATCTCTTTTTATTCTTGACCCTCTCTCTGTCTCTTTCTTTGCATCTCTTGTCCTCTGACTCTGACTCTAACACACGTCTGCACAGATCCACAGGTCATGACCTCCCACTTCCAACAACTCGGAACAAAAAGATGGGAGAGTAAGCCAGAGGCAGAATGGCAGTTTTATTCTGCTGATGCAGAGATTTTTGGAGCATTCCTTCTGCACCCAAGGGATGTTAGCGTACTTTCTGTTTGTGAAAGCATCAGCTTTTTATACAAGGAGTTTGAAACAAAGATCCCCAAGCTGTGAATTACCGTATTTCCATCCTAAGGTGGGTTTTCAGAGTCTCTCTTGTACCAAGGCCAGACTAAAGTGCTCTGATTTGCGTGTAATCTCCCCCTTAATGGTCTAGCCCATGCCCACTGATGATGACTATGGTGATGTCAGAGCAAAAGAGCTCAAAGCGGCTTTGGCGGGGTGCAGAATGGAAGAGGGGGGTGGGGAGGCTAGAGGTTAAAGAGGTGACATGAGAAACAATCCACAATAAGAGGAAAGATAAACACACTCATATCTAAGGACACACAGTAACACTTGAGTTAAAAGGCAGACAAGCATGTGGCCACTTTGACATATCCATCACACTCTGTAGTCACTTCCTCCACTAAAGGATGGACTGCACAGAGGGATTAGGACGCACACACAGCGGGATGCCAGCGGGAAATCGTCTCACCGCAAAAGTCCTCATCAGATCAGTGCGGCGGTGCTCCTGAGATGTCGACAGGAGGTCACGTGATTGTGTGTGGTGCAGGCCGGTCTGGGACTAGCCATGATGTAATGGTCACACGCATGCCATGGCACAGCCTTATGCAGCACAGCATCACCGTAGACAGACATAGGCGGCCATTCGTCCTTGTGCACCGCGGCAGCCGCCCTCGCATTGGCTGAATAAACATTCACGGAGGGATTTCAGAGATTTGGGTAAACATCTGAGGTGCTCGACTATTGGATGGAGTGCCGTTTTACTTCTGTCATATTAACTATTTTCCTATTGGTCAAAAATTCATGTTTGGAGGGATTTAAAGAAGCTTTAGCCACTGGATGAAACGCTTTGAGAGCTCTACTCCCCTGCAGTATTAGTCTTCTTCAGGGACATGTTGAATATTGACATTAAATTAAGTCTTTACTTTCATGGAAAGAGCTGAAACCATTTCCTGGTACAGATGTCAAAATAAGTGGTTCGGCTGACAGGGCAGCACTTTGCAGCTCTACATGCCCCGATCACCAAACACAAAGAAGTTCTCAGAAAGGCAGAAAATTATCTCTGTACAAGTTCAACAATGGGGATCAGAGAATTCAAAAGAGCCATCACTGTCTGGTTATTATTGTTTGTGTAAGCGGGCATGTAAGCATCCACATCCACTGTACTAGAATGAGGAGCACCAGCATTGTTCTCATGTATATTCATATCCCTTGTGATTTTTCAGCTTTGGAGCAACGTCAATAGGCAAATGCCTTCCTTGCAATTGGCTGGAGTGGAGTTGGAGTTGTGTTCATTAGGGTAAACAAGCTGTGCTCCAGAGATAGCACTGAGGCCATTCACCCCCACCCTGGCACTGAGCTGATAGTAATACCAGCCTGCATGCACACACCGACACACAAGCATCATTCAACTCCTCTGTTCCCCGTGTACTTCAGTTCATTGTTGCACCACCAGTGAAGTAACACGACTCAAAACAGAAACAATACAAATGCCCAACAACCTCCCCGGACAGGATGACCAGAGCTCTGTGGTCGCCTCTGGCTGTCATTCTTCTTCACACTCAGTGGGTTTTTACTGATGTGTCCAACATTATGCCCTGTCTGTGCTTGTGGCCCGCCCCAAGTAATGACCTCATCTGACAGCACAGCTGCCAGTAGGCAGCAGACTGCTTATGAAACCAGGCCATTCTATCCCTAAAATTCAGGGGTTGTGCAACTGGAGTGGGAGCACAGTGTGCCTGTGTGTGAGTGCAAGTTTGTATGTGGTAGAAATGGTGTGATTATGCAACAGGGTTGATATTATAGCTGCAAATAAAATTCAGAGGAATTTTGAGCCGCGTTGTGCTGTTGAAGGACAACTCGTCATGCATGCACATACACAGACACGCACACACTTGAAAGGCTTCGACCACTTGTGAATAATAGATACAGAAGCGATGTGTCAAAGTCCTTGGAGTGGCCTGGAAACAGAGCAGATTAAATGTGCACCTGACCTCAGCCAGACCGTGTTACAACCCCACACACGCACACAGACACACACTCACATACGTATGGTCTGCAGTGATGACAACCCTCTCCCACTGACCAATAAGATAAGCGGTAGTTACCAGAGCTCAGAGGAGCAGCTTCATAACAGAAAATAGTGACTCTGTGTCTGTTTGAAGCCCACTGCGAGGAAGTTCCTTTCATTGTTTGATAAGGCAGCAGAATTAGTACAGGTAAAATCGTATTTATGCTGTGCACTGCTTCTTTACAAAAATCCGAAGGGAAATGATCGGTTCAGTGTTGCCCAAAAAAAGTACCTGTAGCTTAGGGGTTAAGATGCCAACCTTGAACGACAGTCCCAGGGACCTTTGTTGCATCTCTCTCTCCCCCTCGTTTCCTTTCGTCTCTCCACTATCTGTGATAAAGGTTTAAAATGCCCCCAAAGAAATCTTTTGATAGAAACGAAATAGGCTAGACTTGATAAGCTTTACAGCCTACTGCTTCTGTTTGTGTGTTTAGAAGCAAGTGCTGTGGTAGAGGGGAAGAATGACAGTGCAGCAAGGGAGGACTCGCACACACAGAGCAAGAGCCTGCACAGTTTGATACACTGCAGGGCAGTACAGACAAAAAAGTGCAAAGAGTGCATAAGTGCAAACGTTTCAGTCCATGCTGGACTTTCCTCAGTGCAAAATGAGGCATGCATGATGAGTCACCCTATATGTGGGTTACTCTATAGGTGCACCTAGTCCATGATCTAGGGCTTGATGGACACATGAAGCCAATCGCCAGCAGGTTAAGTCATTACAAACACATTAGAATAATATAGTTCCATGGGACTCACTGGTATGAAAAGACAATAAGATAAAGTCACAGATCTTCAGGTAGAAGATAAATCTGCGTTCACATTGGAGTAAAATTTGATCCACATGTCAATGCCACAGAATGCCAAATCCGAAAAAATAGAATGATTGCAGAGTGTCTTGCAACAGCTGATTTAGGATCAGCATGGCGGATAGCTCTTTTATGTTCATTGATGCTGAATCTAACTTGTCTCCTTGTATTTCCTACATATTGGATGCCACATTTGGTACATGCAAGAAGGTAGACGACATTACTAGAGCTGCATGTTTCATTTTTTTTTTTATTGTCTGCTCTTTTCTTGTGGTCACAAAGTTTTTGAAGTCAAAGTGTTGACCTTTTTACAGTTACAATATGCAGCACAGTTTCGACGAGGAAAGAAACCTGTGGCATTGTTCAAACGTCCCTGGTGTAAAGAAAAGAGAAAAGTGGAAGAGAGTTAAAGATCTCTTTGCCAATGTCATCAACAGATAAAATGTTCAAGTGTTTTTTCACAACATTACATGTGTCACAGCCAAGGACAGCCATGACGCCAAACATTGTGAGCCGTGCTGTGCTCAAAGTTACAATTTTCAATACGCATGCACTTGTGTTTTTACCTCAGGGGATTTATGCAATAAGGAGTTGAAGTATGATTGGACTGCCACAGAGGTTTGAACATGTAACCTTCTGACACTTCCTTTTCTTTCCTCTTAAGTATTAATTCTGTTAAATATGTAACTTTGCATTGAATCTCTTCACTGCTGTGATCAGTGAATGCTGTTCATATGTATTGATTATTTCTTTTACTCAAGTACTGCACGTTTGTTCTTTACATCTCTTAATATTTGTGCCTTTATCATCTGTGACGAACATCATTCATACCATTTTTTGGGGTGCAAATGAAGATCTGGCCATTCTGAGTCAATCTTGCCAGCCTGTTGCACCAGGAGGAGCTCGTGTTCACGTTTACCGCTGCTTCTCGTCTTTTCAGCCGAGAGCAAACATGACCTACTTGTTTATAATTGGACTCTTGAACATCCTCTACTTTCCATTCCCTTCAAACTTCTCCTCCTCCTCCTTTTTAAACAACCATGAATAATGAAGCGAGCTTTGCGTCATCATTTGTACAGGTAACAATGTTGGCATGTCAAACTAAGGCATCTGATCCTCTCTTCCAATGACATGATGGAATATGTTGGCCGGTGTTAGCTTTCACCAGGTAAGGCTGTAATATTGATGAGGAGGGTGAGGGGTTTTTTCCACTGCCTCAACTCCCAGCAGGTCCTCCTCTCGTCGGCTCGTCCCGATCATTTGATACGATGGTGTGCCGGGGCAGCGACTGGGCCGTCGGGTAGATGGTCGGGCGAGCCGGGCAAAGTGGAGTGGAGAAGGGAAGGGAGGAGCAGAGCGCGGCGGGCTGCACATTTTCCATCTGTCATGAAAGTGGAGCAGCTCATTATCGCAGAGTGCTCTCTACTGAGCTGACCTGAAAAGACAAGGAGCGTGTGTGTGCGTAGGTGTAGGTTTAAGAGAATGTACATATAGTATTAATGTGTCCTAGTCGTACCTATCGGTGTGCATGTGTGTGAAACAAATGCTACTGTACTCCTACCTCTACGCCTGTTGGTCAGTGAGTTTGATCATACATACACCTTTTTATTTTTACAATGAAGAGCCATCATTGTTGCATTTTAATCCCAGTGCATTCCTCCATCCATCATCCAGCACCAAATTGAAGTATCAAACTGACACGTTTTTACAATTGAGAGGACATTGTTTTCCTCTGTGTCCCAGCTGTCCTCCTCCACTTGGATAAATCATCACCCTCAAAAGCATATAAATAATGTAGTGCAGGCAGCAGTAATAAAGTGGCAGGAAGGTGAGCGGCGGTGATGTGAGGAGGAGCGTGATGATAGCCATAAAACTAATGGTTAAAAGAGAAAATAAAAGGTGTGGATATACCGTCTTAAATTGGTAATCTCTGCAGGGAGTGGCCTCCGGTGGTAGCTCTGTCGTTGCATCGTAAGCAAGAGCACAAGCAAGGAATAAGTGCGTTGAAGTAGTGCTTTTCATTTGAGCCTTTTCTGTATATAGTTATAATCTGAAACCCCAGTTGTCCTCATCTGTCTTTTGGTCTCAGGAGGAAAAGGTTTTTTTCTTTGGAGCCTGGTAGCAGATTTGAGATGAGGGACATTGGTCCTTTGTGTGGAAATCCACCTAGTGCCCCATGTGATGAAACTTAAACAATTTCCAAAGGGAGAGGATATAAAAGAGCTCTCTCTGTATGCTTGATCCCCGGGGTTTAATGTCCCAGTTGAGAATTCAGCATGTCAATTTGTGACTGTGCTCGAAGGCACAACAGAAGCAGTGGCTCTGATATAGGCGGGCAGACAGACTAAAAGAATAGGGGAGAGAGAGGATAGAAGCACAGCAGGGAGAGCAGGGGAGGGACATTGCGGATTGGTAATAAAGCCTCTGAGCCCAGATGTCCATCTGAATAAAAAGCTATTTCCAGTTGTTGTTATTTTCTATTTTACTTTCCTTCTACCAACAGCCACACTAACAGGCAAGTAGAGCTTTGTCAGGAAAGATCTAGACTCCGAGCATGACCAGAAAGAAAATCGCTGCCAAGCATTTGGGACTGCATCTGAAAAATTGTCCTTATTGCAGCAGAATCCAAGGTACGAGGCCGCAAACCTCAGCGAACAATTTGTAGCTCACTGTGAATCCTTCAGCAGGCTTTACCACTTGTGCCTCGACTGGAATTAACTCCCCTTCCTCGCTCAACCGTGATGATTGATTTCAAGGTCTGGCTGCAAACCTGTCCAAACTGTAGTTGGCAAAAGATTCTGCTCTCAATAGCCATTTCATAATTTGTACTCCCTCAGTTTGACAGAAAGGATACCATAGAGGGCATAATTGATTACCTGCTGTGTCCTTGTTATGTCTACAGCCTTGGAGCTGCAGGGTGGTGGATGCTGTGTCGCACTTGTAGCTATAGTGCATGGCTGCTGTATAGTTAATCAGAAAACAGGCTGTAACCTGTTTGATGATTCAAGCTTGATCCTAAAATGGAAACCGTGGAGGGCAGCGAGAATCAGAGCTGCTTTGTGAAATAATTTATCTCACAGCAGCAGCTTAAACATTAATGTTAAGATCATCAGCAAACATGCTGATGTTGTGCTGAATATTAACGTAGGGTGGACCGTGACTTTGTATTGTCTGCTGGAGACTGTCAGAGAGCATCAGTCGTTTCAGCAAATTACCAAAAATGACATATGTTTAAGTTCAAGTGTCAAAGCCTTCAAGCAGCCGTAGTAATTATGACTCAGGAGCGAAGCAGGAAGTAGTGTGGCGCTCTCATAAGAGTCCACAGAGAGAGGAGGTCAGGGTGGATGGATGGGTCAACAAAACGTCAGACTTTAGTACAGCACACCACCATTTGCTTCCTGTTTCAACGTCAGTTTCTTAACTATGACTGTCATTATTCCCTAACTGTAGAAGTTAATATTGTAATGATGATGGTCCCCGAACCTCACATTATGAAACGGTTTTTCGACCATGTCGTCCTGTCGATAGGGGGACATCAGATCAGAAAACGCTTCTATGTGTCTTTCTGGAGGGCATGGACCAACGGCTTACATTTTTTTCCTTTCATTTGGAGAACTTGTTGTCTGCTGCCACTGTTCTGTGTTGATTGATTTTCTGTAGCTCTCAATCTGCATGCTGGTTACGGCACACCTCAGGCAAATGTGTTTTCTCGCCAACAGGAAGTGAACTATAACCCAGCAAGAGGCCCGTCCTCTTTTAGTTCCTCAACCCCAAAAGACAAGAGTCATAAATTGGGACACTTTGCTATAAAAACAGCAACAGAATTTCCTGGCTCCTCTGAGTGTTTCCTAATCAATAATGCCTCTTTTTTTTATTTCTTTACAATGGCAAAGTAATTAATTCTTGGACTCTGGCCAGGAGAGATATAGGTCTCCATCTCTTTCACTCATCATATATCCCACTTATTCAATCGTTTCCTTCTTTCCCTTGCAATAAACAGGCATTACCTTTCCAAATTGCACCATCAACCTTTCATCGAGGGACAGGGAAACTGTCAACTAAGCATGCCACTGTTCCAACCTGTTTGGCCCATCTTGTGCTTATAAAGCCTGAAAGACCAAAGGTGGCAGCGCACTGACTGTGGCTTAGGGCATAGTATGTCCTCTTTCAGACAGGGCACCAGGTTCATTTTTTTGCTCAGTGGATTGTTTTCTCTCCCTTCTCTGTGGAATATGCCACAGGATTTCCCAGCAGTTACCATTTAAATATCTTATTTTAAATGCAATTGTATTACTGTTTGCTTTGCTCTCATTTTTGACAGCGCAGTGAGTGGAAGGAAATATTTTCTTAATGGTGAAAAAATGGCTGTAAAGGAGAAGAGAAGGAGTCAGACTAAGTGTGTCTGCTCACTAAATTGACTGCAGATACTTGACCTTGTCCACTCCCTCTCAAAAACCCCTGGTTGTGGTGAGACATCTATCTGGAGAGACTCGCTGTATGGGCCCTTTGAACTTTGATGAACGTCGTGGGGGATGGGATGTGAGTCAAGCCTAAGCCTGAGAGCCAAATAACCTTGTTGTGCTAATACAGTATGTCGATAAGCTTTTAAAAGCTCAAGCTCTAATCTTCATAACTTATGAAGCATTAAAAATCTACAATAAGCAAAAGATTTCTCTGCTGCGGCAAGTTAGGGTTGGTTAAGTTTTAATCTGCTAGTGAGTGTGTTTGAGTCTGCAAAACATTAACCCCAATCAGTATGGAAATAATTCTATGCTAAATTGACTAGACAGCTACAGTATGTCCTCGGCTGACCTAGTTAACCATGTGCATAATATCCCTCTGCTCCAATTGCTGTTGACTCATAGCAGGATGACGAGGCCTCCTGTATGTGAGGCAAGGGAGAAGCTGAGTCTTAATATGTGACTATGAACACCATGAACTCATTTAACTTTCCAAACCTCATTTAACTTTGCAGGAGATCCATTTTACATCAGTAGAAGTTTGATCAAAGCGCCCCCTTTGACTCCTGTGCAAGAGACTAAAGAATTTTTGATGCATATTTTGTAACATAGCATTTTAAACCTATTAAATCAAACGTCAGTAATCTGTGGGAAAAATATCTAATGGACCTCTCCAGAGGTTATGTATGATATTCATTCTTTAGTTCAGCAGTTTATGTTTATTGTACTGTAAGTACAGTATTTAACTTGTTTAGTTTATGTACTACAATACTACTTGTTATTTATTACAATCAATCACAGCCTCTCTTCTTTTACCATCTAGTTTTCTCAATTCTTTAGCAAGATCCATTATCTAAGAGTGACAAGACCAACTTTGTATGGTAGGTGTTTGAGGTTCAAACATATGAATTAAGCAAAATAATTCAGTCTGAGCAGATCCAGTTTTGTGTACTAAAAGCCATAATATAATATGCACTATTCAGTGGGGAATGTAATATGTACATGTTTCTGCTTAGCCAACAAACCCCGGAAAAAACAAGAAGAGTCTACAGCCATGCTAGCAGCTCTGTGAGGCTGTTCATTGGTGCTTTGAGCTAAATGCTAACGCCAGCATACTAACATGCTCATAATGATAATGCTAACATGCTGATGTTTAGCACGTACAATGTTTACCTTGTTCACCATCTAAGTTTAGCGTGTTAGCATGCTAACATTTGCTAATTAGCACTAAACACAAAGTACAGCTGAGGCTGATGGGAATGTCATTAGGTTTTCAGATAGTGTAGTTGTGTAAGTTAAAATTTTGACCCGAGTTGGCACTAGATGAGAAGTTAAGGGATCACCAAAGGTATTACAAATTTGTCCTGAGGGGAATGAATGTCTGAACCAATTTTCATGGCATCCGTCCAATAGTTGTCGAGACATTTCACTCAAAACCACAATTATGAACCTCATGGTGACGCAAAAGGAAAAGTCACGGGAGTCGTTAGGATGCATCCTCTGGGGAACATGAATGTTTTGTGGCAATCCATTCTAACGTTGAGATATTTCAGCCTGGCCAAAGTGGTGGACTGACCGACTGACACACTAGCGGCGAGGCGAAAACAATTTAGAAAAGCTGCTCTCTGGTAGGATGATTCAGGTAGTTGGTACGTTTTGTATTGTCCCAGGGGACGGGGTTAGCATGCATGTGTGTTGGTTGGTGGGGTAGTAAGTAGGTGTGTGTCGATGGAGTGGTGTTCATGTGCAGGGAAAGGGCTGTTTTATTGTAGAAGGTAGGGCAGATTGAACTTTGCTGTCTTACCCTTCTCGTTGTCTTGACTGCACATGAACTCCTTTGCTCACTGGTTACCCCTCTGGCTAAAAATGAGCTGTTGAACTCGAGTCCCCCAACTCTCATTCTCAAACACACACACACAAAACAAAAAACACACACTTGGTCCCTGGTAGAATCTCCACTTCCTTCCCTAATTGCCCCGGGGGCTTACTGGACCTTGGCATTCCACTCACTCAGCACTTAGAGTTTAGCCGCTCGCCTGTGTCAGGGCATAACAGGCTTGCCACCCCGTATGTCCAGACAGCGATACCGCTTCGTGGCAACACGTTAACACTTGTGCCGCCCCTGCAAGCACAGCATGATGAGCCATGGCACTGAGACAGGTAATGATGTAAGCTTCCCTGCTCCCAGTCACTCTGCCACGGCTCGTTGTTGTGATATCATTTTTCCCTCTCAGTATTTATGGATAGGTGGTGACTATGTGTAAGGCAATGTTAGCAGCTAGACCCGGGGATGATTTGAGCAGGATGAGAGGGGAGGAGAAAACAGGACTTCCTGTTCCTGAGAATAGTTTCCCTTTAATATTTAAAGGGAATGCATGTAGAGGCAGCAATTCAATTCACTGGGTTTGTTATACTTGTGCAAATTATCTGGCTGTATTGTAGCTCTATTGAAGTGCTTCTTATTCCTTGTTAGGAACCTATTCACATAGACTTTGCACTTGACCTCGAAAATGCTGTTCTAATACATAAAAGTGCCCCTGACAGCATAATGTTATAGTTAAATTCAATGTGTGCAACAATGTATGCAAGAATGTATTCACATCTATTGTATGTTCAATCTGTACAGAACTGTGCATGCAGCTGAAGCACACTGCAAACAAGAAGTCAAAGCATTAAACCATGAGTGAGTTTCACTACAATTTTAAAAACATGCCAAAAAAAAAAAAAAGGGAAAATTCAGCTTCACAAGGCTAAACTGCTCTCCAAATGAATAATCTTTACAATTTAAATGGCTCTTAGTGACAGTTGATGCTTTGACTTTAGGTTTGCTATGTTTCGTAGCCATAAATGTCTTCACTGTTCCAACACACCAGCTGTTTCAGTGGAGCAGCTCTGTAGCCAGCCGTGGACAACGGTTGTACTTGGCAGCACCCAGGTGTGAATGCGTGGAGTTGTGTGAAAATAAAAACACGGTGCAGCTGAAAACAGAGCATGCATGTTTGTGCAGCAGTCTCTCCCTGAATCAATCAAACATTTCTTTCAGTGGCACCACCACCATGTTGTTTGTTTGAGCGGCTGCGTCTGTTGACTAATGGTGCTTAACCTGGACCTCTGTATACATGCTGCTGTTTAAGTAGCATGTATACCAAACATAAGGCCTCTCTTCAGATAAGAATATGAGTGTACAGGATGTAGCTTACAAATGGGGTCAGATGGGAACAGGAGCTCAGTGTTTACAACAGGTACTTAGGTGTCCTACATTCAACAGCAGAAACATATTTTTGATCATCAGTCATGTGATTCCCTATTCCTAAAAGAACATTACTGCATGTGCTCCAGATTAAGTTGCAATTTCTATAGCAGCTGATGAATCACAAACACTTACAGGAACACAAACACACATACACACACTAGAAAGATAAATTAAGTTCTAAGGCGTCATGGCATTTAAAAGGATGTGGTGATAGTTCTGTTTTCCCTTGGCCTGGATACAGTGACTGACTGACTGTTGGGATTTATCTGACCTCTCTGTATGTGTCTTGTTTTTCCCCCGGCAACAGCTTTAAGTTCCCCTACTGTTAACACACTTCCAGCTCTACTAGGACAGAGCAAAGATTCTTAAAGATTAAAGCAAGGCTATGTAACTTTTAAAAGCAGACATAACACACTCACACACAAGTTAAAGCATACTCTTGCTCTTTTCAATACAGGGTTTTGCATCGACTGTATCGCCTTACTTGAGCTACTTGGTCTGGTATGACCAGTAGCTTATGATGTGTTATGACCGGCTCGTGGGCCACAACAAGGTAGGGAGATGCATGCCAAACTTTGCTATGATAAACTGAAATTTAATAATGCAATGAGGTGTCAGTATCAGTGATGTATGGCAGTGTATACATGCAGTGGCTAATATGAGGCACGTGTTGTCAGTGTAAAACAAACTGACTTAGATTCTCCTCTACTTGGGCTACTGTTGCGCTACATTTTAGCATTTGCCATTATCCTATAAGCACCACAGGAATCGGTGACATAGTTCGCTGTGTACAGAGTCTCGCTGTAGAGTAATTGTAACAGGGCCTCAGTATACTTACGCGCTTTGATAATATTGTGTTATCTTTCAAATAAAAGTATGCATTACTATTTGATCAGCTTTGGTACAACTTGTTAAACTATTCTTAGCCACGCTAGCGGCGTAGCTCTAGGGATGGCAAAGGCGGTCGGCCGGTCAGTCCACCACTTTGACCCAGACTGAAATATCTCAATGACATTTAAGGTGCTCAGAAGATTAATTGCAATAACTTTGGTTCATTACTACTCTACCAGTGCTCTAAAAGGCAGTGTGTTGTAAATAAATGTTTAGTTAACAAAAGATGGTACAGCTTGCTGTCTGGGCAACACCAACTTGTTGAATAAAATGTAGCGTATTACTCCTAGCTAACTCATTGAAAGAACAGCACACTTCTCATGATTTAATTCAGTTTAGTATCTGGACTCTGAACTCAGATGATAATTCTAATATATCATATTATACACAATATATAATTAATACATTATGTGCTCAAACAAAGATTTTGGTAGATTTTTTTTTTTTATGGAAACCTGTGCAAGAATCCCATGCATAAACAAGCATGTCAGTGCTTATTCATGTCTGGGTGTGTCTGAGTGACTGTTGTACTATAGAGATGACATCATGGTTTGATACTTGTGATTCTCATGATGCCTCGAAAACCATTAGAAGCTAGTAGAGCTGTGGCGGCACTGTAATCTCTGCTGTGTGTGTGTGTGTGTTTGTAGGTGTATCTTTGTGTGTGTGTGTGTGTGTGTGTGAAAGAGAGAGAGGGGTCTAATCCTTGTGTGTCTGATGGTGTAAGACTTATTTGTGCGTATGTGTGTGTTTCTCTGCCTGTCTTGTACGTGTGCACTGTAGTATTCCATACCATGATTGAGTACTCACAGATGCTTGCTCTGTCTCTCTCTCTCTCTCTCACTCACTCACTCACTCACTCACTCACTCACTCACACAAAGATACACCTACAAACACACACAAACACACACACACACACACACACACACAGGGATCAGACCAGCCAAATGCCTCTATCAACCCCCCTGCAGTCCACTATCATCCCATTCCCTGGCATGGTGCACAGCTTAGCCAACAAGTCTACTTGTGTGTGTTTGTGGGTGTGCTTCTGTCAGTTTCTTTCTGTTTTTGTGCCTATCTGTGTTCCTCACATGTTCCTCCCCTCCATCTTTTCTCTCATTCATCACCTCTCTTTCCATTCCTCCACTGTCCTCACCTCCCTGCATCTTCTCTCCCCTTTTCCTCCTCCTCCTCCTCTGCTCCAGTGTATGCTGTCTTTAACAACAGGGTACGTGGAGTAGACAATGACCTTGCCAGCAAACTGAAGGCTTGTCAAGCTAAGAGCAAGAGAGACAGCATGATAGCTGGGTTAAATTGATACAATCCTCTGGAAAATTGGCCTAATCTTGTAGAAAATAGATGTCTCCAGCAGGACGCTCGCTCGCAGATGTGTGGACATCACTGTGAGAGAAAGGTAGAAAGAAAAAGACAGAGAGACAAAGCATGAAAGACAAAAAGGTGCAAAAAATGCATGTAGTTGTGTCCATTTTAAAAAGCAGGAAACATGTTTCTTGATATACAGTATATCTACAGAGTCAGAGAGGGCAAGCGTGAAGCTTAGTGCCAGTATTTTTCCATTTGGAAATACATAGAATTTGTGCTATAATTTAGGATTTAGAGAAAACAAAATTCCACTTTACATGTTGAAAGAATACTAACCCATCTGACAAGCTGCTCCCTTTATCAGCCACATTATCCAATCTAAATGTTACCTGGTTGAGTGAATGAGTGTGGGCATGTTATTGGGGTGATAGGGTGGGTTTCTGTAATTGTAGAATTTGTTTATGCATCAAATTTGTGCATATTTTGCAAAATGTCTGTTGTCTTGCCAGCCTTTGAAAGTGGTCAGGGTGGAAATGCATCAGAATAGCAGTGGGCCATATTTCATGAATTTTCTGTCAAAACTGCCTGATGTAAAGATCAACTGATATGTATCAGAAAACCGATACAAGAGTCACAGATTCGGCTACATTGATATACATCCACAGCTCCAACCCAAATTCGGTATGTTATTCAGAAAAAAAGAATTATACAACTGTCAAAAACCAATCTTTCCAAAGTAGCCTCTCTATCTCTCCTCTCTCCTGCTGGCTCACCAAATCTGCTGTGAATCGCAGTGTATCATACCATTACAAACTTAGCTGTATCGTGAACTGCGTATCTAGATGTGTATTGAACCGGTAAAAGACGGGAATTGTGTATATAATTGGAGGAGGTCCAGATGAAAATAATTTGGTTTGGAGTGTCTGTGAAGAAAAGAAAAATAGGAAGCTATTGACAAAAATCTGGAAAGCTCTCTTGGCAATTTTTGCATACACTTTTGAGACGGTCCCCAAGTTCAGCTCGTCAGTTTCCCGTCTACTGTCAAGTCTTGAAGGTGCAAGGCTTCAATAAGCTTCAATGAGATCATGAGATTAAATAAAATAACCTCTGTGCAACATCAGTCTTTATCCTGCACTGCCCAACAAATCAGGTGAAACCTGAATATTACTGAAAATTCTAGATGCTGTGTAAGAGCCTGTTTGTATCCAAGTATAGTATTCATATTCGTTTACATCCCTAGTAGACAGTCCAATATACCAAAGTTAATATTAGATTCATATGCAGGATACTAATAAGCCTGTAAAAGCACTAATTTTACCCGCAACCATATAACTTCTAGAGGAACCAAAGAATTTATTCTAACATTACAGAGCAATATCCCTGCTAACTAGAGTAGAAAACTTAAACTAAAAAACACAAACATAGTGCATGACCTATACAGTATGCCACAGTACATAACCCACACTAAGAAACCCCTGCAGTTCTAGAAAAACAAGTTGCAGTTTAGGCGTCACACCCACAGTTCGTTACTCACTCACTTACTCACTCAAGCATCAGTATACACCTTAGATTGAAAAGTAAATGTAACCCTCAGTGTTGATGGAAAAAACAAGGTTTGTCATTGTTTTATTTTGGAAAATTCCTGATAGCAAATGTGTTGCAGACGTAGGATAACTAAATGAAGAAAAGCTTTAGTTTTACACACATACTAAAAAAAAACAATCTAAGACTTTTTTTTCCCCATTCTTTCCTTTTTCCTAAAACCTTTGTTTTAGTTGGATTTTAAGTATTTTTTCCTTCCCAGGATGTGTTTTGGTACAAATAACACACAAAGTCTTGACATCTGGCCAGTGGTTTGCTATGTTCTGATGCAAACTGTGTGGGTTAGAGAGGAAAAAGACAGAAAGAGGGACAGCCAGGGAGGAACATCACACACACACACACACACACACACACACAAAAAAAAAATCAGAGATGAAATAAAAAGAGATGAGGGGAGATGGGGTAAATATGCAGAGCCTAACTGACAGGAGCAAGGATAAACAAATTTGTATGCATGATAGAGAGACCGAGATAGGGAGGCAGATGGAGAGAGAGAGGCAAAGACAGAAGCAAATTCAATGACATCACTCGAGTTGGTTTGTGTCAGCATGCATGTGTTGAAAGTAGATGTGAGTGTACTAGAGTGTGTGCTGGGCAGAAGAGAGGGCTGAGAGCGAAGCAGTGACGTATTGTAATCTGGAGTACTGAGAAGCCCAGCTGTGCAGAATCTGGGCATAGCGAGGGCTTATGTTACGTCACACACACACACACACACACACAACCACACATGCACACAAATGCACACATAGCCTGTCGTGAGTCCTACAGGAACACAACTGTCACTAGGGAGAAAGGTCAGGATGGTTAACGCACATGTGTGTGTGTGTGCGCTGTTTGCAGTTTCTAGCCCCTGTTTTTATATGCATCCTCTACCAAATACCAGTAAATATTGAGGCTTGCCTCCACCCACCATCTCCTACTGACACTTTTCTCTGAGCCCTCCTCTTCTTCTGTGCTGCCATGCACCCTGGGAAGGAAGCAGTAATGCCAGATGGAGATGTGGTCAGCCTCATGTTGGGAGTCACAGTGCAGAATGAGCGATTTGGACCCCGCTCTCTGGCAGCAATTTGCCCAGGGCAAAAATCACTGTCTCTTGGACTGGAAATACAGTATGTTTCTAATGCACCTCTACCCAAACGACTGATGGCACAATCTCTGCAAAGAGCTGGAAAATACCTATTTCTAGCTCCATGACCATATTTGGCAGTGACCTCAGGAAAAGGAAATAACTCTACCCATGTCACCCTCCCTTCTTTGCTGGTTATTTTTGACCTTCCCCCTACAGCTCCCTTAACCTCAAGCTCTTCTGTACTCCTTTTGATAAACATCAAATGGCTTCTTTTTTTTAACTCTTAACTAAATGACTTTTATGGTCTGAAGAGTCTAAGGCATTCCAGCTTCTGAGATGAGGGTTAAGATGCAGTTATGTACATAATGCATCCCCAGTGGTTAACCCATTGGCACCCGGCAAGTTGAGGCTATGAAAATGAATGTTTATTCACAACTTGCGTGAGGGCATGTTTACCCTCGGGGTCGTCAAAAAATAAGGTCATCGAGCATGGTAGCATAATAATTTGTACGGACCACACATTCAGCACGGGGGTCTATTAATAGAACACTTGTATGTATCCTCTGTTGTTTTATATGTCAACCTGATTTATTCATCCAATCCCAATACACCTGGGGGTCATTTATAAAAGCTGACACAAAGGTGGAAGAAGAGCTCGATCATTTGAAATCAGGCTTAGTGATGGATGTCTCAGAGAATATTGAGGCCACCAACAGTCTCCTGCTCATTTTCTTTTCCTTTGCATAAAATGATATGTACAGGGCCATTGTGTTGTGACAGATCATTTACATGTTTCAGATAAAAGCTGTTGTGTTTCTAGCCTAACCAGCAGCAGCTGGGTTCTGAGGATGACAAAGGTTTGGTCAGTTTGTCAGTCTTTTTTGGTGCATGAGCAAATACCTCTACAACGGATTGCGACGAAATTTTGTACGGACTTTCACAGTCCCCAGAGGATGAACCTTAATGACTTTGGTGATCACCTGACTTTTTGCGGACTCCCGCAAAAGAAGAAAAAAAAGGCAGGGTTGTCCGGGAAAAAAGTTAATTCTGGCTCAACTTTTTCATCCGGCAAGGCACTGCGTTGGCCAATCGCATAGGCCTAGCCTACATGCAAACGCACATTCCTGGTGTATTACTTTATAACATGAACATCATATGTCCACTGATTGCCTTGCGATCCTTGCAACAAAAGATACGATTATTGTACATTTCTGTGAGTATTATAATCAGCTGTGCAGTGTTTGGGAGTCTGATAAGCCCTCAAATTCATGGATCTGTTACTCCAACATGTCTTGTCGGTAACTGAAACAGGACACCCCCACCAATGCAGCTCCTTGCGTTCTTTAACGTAGAGCTGATTTCGGTCTGAACACTTGCTAAAACTTCAATTTGCTGTCCAGCTTCCACACTACTCCAGAATGTTGAATAATGACTGAATGTGCATGTTTTTCATACACCAATATGGCACCTCCAGTGTAATGATCTGTGTGGGTTTGTGCAGAGGATGAAGTCACTGGAGGAGCTGATGTTTGTGTGCAACAACTGTAATGGAACTTTTTAGGCTAGAACCTAATAAAATGTTCATGTCAAGCTTGATTTATTTGGTTGTTTGTGTTAATTACTGACCACCCGTTAAAACAGTTTCAACCCACTTCAGAGGACCTAAGTGGGCACTGAGTGGTTGGCATGGTTCTGGCCTTGTGTCACTGCTTCTCTGGCATTGCATCCTGCCTGTTTTCCGTTGCCACCTCCTCCCCATGAGTGGGCACACTGCTGGGAGAGGCCAGATGAGTAGGTTGGTGTTGGAGATAAAGGGGCACTGTGCCGTCTTCACTTCACACCTGACTGACACAGCACGATGCCTTCATATTGTGCTACAGTGACTAATTTGACAGTGCTACCTTAGCAAAGCAGTTTTTCAGTACATTTGACAGTACATTTTAGCTGTTTAGCTGACACATTTATTTATACATTTATTTGTGCAACTGCAGAATCTGCTAAAATTCTCAGAGCACCAAATATTATGAAATCCATAGTTTAGGGGTGAAAATGCAAGGTTTCAGTGCCTTTAACATATTCCTGCAACAACTGAAGAAACATGTAAGAACAGAATACTACAGAAAAGAAAAAGAAGTGAAGCAACAGAAACAGAAAAGTAGAAACTTACAGTCAGTAGAAAAGTAATATGATTCAGTGTGGAGAGAGCTTCTTAAATGGCACAGGTTTGATTTTCCCACTGTATGTACAGTTTTCAGCAGAATTATTTTTAGTAATTTCCTTGCCATTTATCAGACGATCACCAAACTCATAGAATTCATCCTCTGAGGAACTTGAATATTCATACCTAATTTCACTCAAAACTAAAAATGAGAACCTCATGGTGGCATTAGAGAAAAAGTCAGGGGCTCACCAAATTTATTAGGATTCGTCATCTGGGGATCATGAATGTCTGTACAAAATTTCATGGTAATCCATCCAATTGTTGTTGATGGTGAAATGGTGGACCGACCGGCCGATCAACAGAAAGACCAGCCGACATTGCCACCCCTAAAGCCACACCACCAGTGCACTAAAAACAGTTAAACTGTTAGGTCAGTCAATAGCTGGGTCTCCACTCTGATGTAATCTACCCTACGTCCTCAGTGAATCCTTTGGTGTTTCATGGCCAAATGCAAAGCCACAACCTGTCCCATGAGACCGTTAAACAACACAGTACACTGTGTTCCCGGGTCACTCTTAGAGAGTCAAGAGATTCTGCCTCAAATTGTCCCTTTTTGGATCTTTGTTTGTTTGTAAGTGAACAGGAAGAGAGAGGGATGAATAGTGGAGAGTAGGCAAAGTTGTGATTCTGTGGGGGAAAACTGCATTAGTGGTAGCAGATTATAATAGAGGGTCCTCAAACACTCAGTCTCTCTACAAGAAGGACCACTTTGCCCCCAGGAACTAACTGTACTAAAAGGTTGTGAGTTTATATGTGTGCTGCCTTTGATTTGATCGCTTACCATCCGTCAACCCCGGTTGTTGACGTCAACATGTTTTGTGCTGCATTCCTCCTTCGAACATCTGAAGTTGGGAGTGTTTTCCAAAATGCAGCCTTCACAGTGCGGTGTATGTAATCTTTCCTGTGCATTATCAGCACTTCCCGTCATTAGTAGGAAGTCTGGATGTGATTGAAGTAGACGGACACTGGAGTGCTATTGACATAGACAGAGACAGTAAGGTCATTATTGCTTTGCCCAGAGGAGAGAGACCTCTCCCAGGTCTCTTAAGTGCTTCTCCTTCTACTTTACAATCATCTGAATTCTCTTGTCACCGCTGGCCGTCTGGAAGACAGGCTCCATCAAAATGTGAGTGGTACTGAGATGTGTCAAAGTCACAGCAGGAGATGCCTGTCATGGTCAGAGAGTTCTGATAGGCCGGTGTCATAGAGAATCACATTCACTGTCCTTGTCAAGCATAAGGGGATCTGAGCAGTTTATCTTTAGTAAACATAATCTGCCAGGATTCCTTCGTCCAAGACCACGAGGAAGGCAGACATTTAGTTTCAAAAAGTTTCCAGGCACACAAGTGAAAGCAGCTCCTCTCATCTTCCAAGCACTGCTGCTGGAGGTTTATAATTTGAACATTGCCATACGGACACCGTGTTTGAACCCACAGTAGTCATGCTTGACTGTGTTTGCGCTCGCAGGCTAGCTGTGTGCTCACATACCATAATTAGCGTAATGAGTTATTTATAGCCAGCTGTGGAATTAGCTGTGGAATTGCCAGGCAGCCTCAGGGCTGATTAAGCCACTTGCCAATCAATTATTTATGGCTTCCTGGAGAAGAGTAGCTTGTCCTCTTTTGTATGCAGCACCATGGCAACACAACAGGAAGCAGAAAGCCTGTGGAGAGGAAGTAGACCCTGTGATAAAATCAGCTGTGCCGTCCCTGTCTGCACCATCTCCCTCTCTCACTCGCACTCACACACAGTGCTCTAATCTAAACCATACTTTTATTAGGAGCCCTCTATGAACTCCCTAGACCCAATAAAAGGTGTTTATGTTCTGTATTTGAGGGAAAATAAATAAACTGGAGGGATGAAATTCAATTATTCCCAGTTGGAGAGATGAAGGAACTGACTGAACACGGCATAGAAAATGTGCTTTTCATCCAGTCACTGTGAGATCAGGTAAACTACCTCTGGATGATAATAAACACAGTTAATGAGGTTCTCAGGGTCACAGGAACTTGTATTTCACGCTTTCTAATTGTTTCGGGAGTGAGTCCCAAGAGGTAGTATATTCCAAGCATTTGTGGTCGTGAAAGGAGAGTTTTCTGTCTTTTCTGTCTTAAAAATGTATTGCTTCAACAACAGAAGATCTTCCATTGCAAAACTGCAATTCTATGTGAAACTATTTGCTGCCATATTATTGTTGCCACATCCTCCCTATGAGTAAGGGTGAATCACTGGCTTGTCAATCCGACAGCACAAAGCAGCTGAGTATTTTTTTTTTAAGGTTAGAGTACAGAACTAAGCAAAATCACTCCCAGATCAGAAATTTGACAAAGAATACCCTGCAAAACTATTTTAAAAAGCCAGCTTTTACCTCTTCTTACCATGAGTGGTATCCTCACTCTTCTCTCTCTCTCTCTTTCTCTATGGTTCTCTGCATGTCTCTCTCTTTCCTTCCTACCACACAAACACACACCGAGTCCCACAGATGACATGCACACGCATCAAGCAGTCAGTAAAATAACAGTACATAACAGTTCAATGAATGTGAGCGCAGCCTGTTCTTTTCACCTCATAAAGTAATCGGACGAAGTCTACCCTCTGCATGTCAGCGAGGGCAGAGCGGCGCTTTGAGGCGAATTTCAATCAGTCTGTCTCACTCCTACACAGCTAGTTGGCTTCTGGCTGTGTGGGAGGCCCACAGGACATTGCCATGGGCTGCATCTTCACAGATCTGCCACCCAAATTGAATCTAAAATCTAAAATCCTCTGCAGTTTTTCCTTATCCACTTTTCTCTTCTTATATAAACCTTGTCCCTGCAGAAATTGCTGAGCCTAAACTTTGCAAACTAAATCTGTGCAAAAGTTTCCTACACAGCAAACTGCAAAAATGACATGCCCAAAATCTGACACCGAGACTTTTATTAGTATCAACACAGGAGAGCATTTCTTTACCTACTGTACAAAAGACAATAGAGCAAGTACAGTATGTGAAGATGTCAGAACTGAAAGCAGGATATGTGTTAGTGGTAGAAAGGGTTAGTCTGATTAATTGGTTAGTCATTTTACAGAAGATTAATAGACAAAAATTTTGATAATCATTGTTGATTGTAATATTTCAAGCAGAAACTACGGAACATTTGCTGGTTCCAGCTTTTCAAATGTGAAGATTTCCTACTTAATATCAGTGGAAATTGAATCTGTTTTGAGTTTTGGACTGCTGGTCGGAACAAAACAAGCTACTGAAGACATCACTGTAGGCTCTGGAAAATTGAGATTTCACACCATTTTCTCATATTTGTAGACTAAACAATCAATTATTTGAAAGGAAATCCCAACAGATTAGAAGATTATGAAAATAATTATTAATTGCAGCCCTAATGTTAAAGAAATAGTTCAGTATCTTGGGAAATCCACTTATTTTCTTTCTTGCCAAGAGTTAGATGTGAAGATTGATACCACTCTCATGTCTGTGGGTGTTTGTGCAACTACAGGCATTTTTAAGTCCCAGCGGTGAAATTTTGGAGTTATTTTCAAATTTGTCATATGATGCTTGGTAAATACATACAGTGTTATTGTACATCTGGACATAAAAAATAATTACTAAATAATGTGATTTGATACAATTTATAAAGCATTTTATGGGCAAAACCAAAACCAGTGCTGTCAAGGCACAATGATGCTTACTGACTCAGTGTGGAAGGAACTCTCTCGTTTTAATTAGTTACCTGTACATGTACCAAAAGCCTCAAAGTTGCAATGAGTTTACTCCTCAGGTGGAAATGAGAAATAGTTGGACTTGGTACACAAATGTAATGTGATGAGATGCTGTTAGTGTTATGGGTTTAAGTTAGTGTATTAGTATTTGTTCCTGCCACACCAACTTTAGGCCATAATATTTTTGAAACATGAAAATCAGTTTTACCCACTGCAATACCTCTACTATCTGTGACTCATCTAATACCTTCTGTTTTTGTCTGTTACTGTTGTTCTCTATAGTAGCCTATTGTAAAGGTTACGTTAACATTTACCACTGACATTGTGTCCTTACCGACACAAGATGTCATTACTGCAGCAATGCTTTATTTAAATTATTATTATGATTTTTATTTGCAAAAATTATTTAAACACTTAAGTAGAGGTGATTTACACATTAAAATTACAATATCTGCCATAAAAAGCAACATTTTATTTTGTGTGTATGAAGACAATTGACATCTAAGATTACTGTCTAAATTTTCCATGCGTAGAGAAAAACATGAAATCCCCTATTTTTAAAATTATTTTTATATCAGTTTTTACAATAATCCACAAAGCTTGATGAAAATGAATTTAAATGTCTTTTATAATGTCTTTATGAATTTTATAGAAATTCAAAAAGGAAAATGTATAAAATGAACGTTATTGTAATGTTGCGGTAAGGAAATTTTGTAATAACAAGTGATGAAAACATAAATAAACATGTTCCAGAATAAAATCTTAATGACTATATGCATTTTTTTGTACCTGATTATATGCGTTACAGACTCAAGAATTAAAAGAGGCTGATTTTTTTTAATTTGGAAGAGTCAAAAGTGACCGTAGTTGCAGAAACACCCCTGTACAGTAAATATGAAGCTGCAGCAGCAGCCTGTTAGCTTATCTTAGCTCAAAGATTAGAAACGGAGAGAAACAGCTAACCTGGCTCTCTGCAAAGGTAACAAAATCCACCTACCAGCACCTCTGAGGCTCACTAATTAACACGTTATAACTTGTTTGTTTAATCTGTACAGTGTAAAATAGACAGATTGTAGTTTTACAGGGGAGATATGTACAAGATTATTTCTAGCTAACGGAGGGAGGATAACACTAGCTAATCGGCTGCTGCTGTAGCTTCATGTTTATTGTATGTGTATTAAAGCGTATTTCTCCAAATGTTGAAAGATGACCCAAAGGCCTCATTCCTCCCGTTATTCAACAGAAGTAAATTTATACTTTCAATGTGAGACACATTGTCATCACAAACTCCCATGTGTATTTTTTATCACTTCCTTCCTCCTTTTCTCACTCTCTGTCTCACATTTTCCCTCACTAAGCAGTATATTCTTTGCCACAGTTGCTCTGGAAGGACATCTGTTTGCCCAGAGACTCATCAATCCCAGCAGGCCTGGCTGTTGCTGTCTTTTTCCTACCTGCTGTCTACTTGTTTGCAGACCAATCATCACTTTCTCATTTACGGCGTTTAGAGATGGAGGATGTACACACAGACAGGGATGATATACAGATGAATACAGCATGTGCTTCCCATGTGATGGCACAGACGCACATTTAAATACATTAAGTATATTGTTTTTATCCACAAAAACTCACAATGAGTTCAGTTCTATGGTTTCAGAAATATCTCAAGAACCACACACACACACACACACACACACACACAGAGAGAGAGAGAGAAATCTGAATGCAAGTCCAGGGTAACATAAATATAAAAATAAAATGAACACTCAACATGAATAGTTAATTGTGATAGCTCTGGATACCACTGTGTGTATATAAACATATACAAAAGAGAAGGAGAAATGGTTTGAAATTGCAGTTTGTGTACTAGTATTATTTGAGTATAGACAAAGGAAATCTTAATATTTCTCCACATTATATTTAAGAACACAGTTTGCAGTCTTCCTTTTCAGACTTGTATTAATGTTACCCACCATTCAATGTCTACCCTTGTTGTAAGAAATATTGTAAAATCTGGGATATTATTAATGTAGTCCAGGCATGTGCACTCTTAGGAGCCAACTGTTGCTCAGGCACCTGTCCCATTGCTCCCCTTGGGCCTACATAGCCGACATACAGTAGGCCTGCACCTGTTAGTCTTGTCGATAAGTGTCATGCTGCTTTGCAGCCGCTCTGCCTTGTTCGTCTTGAACACAGTCAGCTTTGTATCTACTTTTCGGATTGAGGACCTTGCAAGTCTTGTCTGCTCCTACCATGACTCCCAAGCTCCTTCATCAGGTTTAAACACCATAAAACAAACACACCTGGAGGAGCAGAGTTGTTGGAGTTTGATTATAGCACTGACTGCAGTCTGAGAGCATGCCAAATTCAATTTAGTTTGAACTCTACTCCCAGACATACACTTTCACTCTTTTTCCTAGTTAATCACACATTATGTTTAATCTCCTGCCTGTCAGTCCCATTCATTGTCATCTGTCTTTGTTTGGTTTAAATCTCTTTGTTTGTGTTGCCTGTCCACATTTCTCTCTACACACACACACACACAACCACACACATACGCACACGCTGCTTGGCCTTTGCCCCTTACACCATGTTTCCATTGCTCAATGAAAACCGACCTGTATCATGTGCAGACATTGTTGTCACTGAGAGACGAATGAACAAACTCTCTGTCTCGTCTTCTGTTATTCCTATCTCTTCCCTCTTTCTCCCGCCTTTCCCCAGTCTTATCATTTAGTTGAGGCATATTTGACAGTGACTTTTATTAGATGGCATTTTCCTTTAAAGGAATGTGTGACAAAAGTGGTTTCATGCTTCACGTTTCAGACTGGGACCATGCAAAAGCTCCTAATGATTATTTCAATCAATATCAATTAATCTGCCAAATATTTTCTTGATTAATCCTTTTGTGTATAAATTGTCAAAAAATGCCCATTATAATTTCCCACAGCCCAAGATGACCTCATCAAATGTCTTGTTTTGTCCAACCAACAATCCAAAACCTAAAGATATTCACTTTACTATCATGTATGACAAAGAAGAGAATCAAATCCTCATATTTGAGGAGCTGGAACCAGCAAATGTTTGGTATTTTTGCTTTCAAAATGACTGAAACGATGAATCGATTACCAAAATCATTGCCAGTTAATTCTGTCGACTAATCGTTGCAGCTCTAATACACATTAACACACACTGTATGTACACAGAAGCTGTCATGTTTTTCTCTCTCACACAACCATGTGACAACACTGTCAATAAAGACAGTGAACACAAGCCCTCCCCTCTCTTATTTATATTCTGAATTCATTTTCATATTTGCATAATCTCATTTCTGTTATTCAGCAGCCACAAACCATATTCACTTCTATTTAACTCGATTAGCTTACTTGCGAATTAGATGTTTAATATATTTGCAAGCATTTCATTTGTATCGTATTTGCTTTTTTCCCCAACTGAACATAAGCGTGCCTCGCAGGCCTCATCAGGCCATTTCTAGCAATTTAGCCGCAGTTAATTACTGATCAATAACCACCCAAACGGCTTTAAAAGAGCCCCTGCAAGCACACACACACACACACACACACACACACACACACACACACACA